>JAGFNQ010004008.1:166038-694020 GCA_024364735.1 Boesenbergia rotunda | reverse complement strand
CTACAATTATTATGTTTGATTATTTGTTAATTAATATTCAATAATTAATTAATTGGACCCCGATAATAAACACAAAAACTGGCAATCGACTCGTCGTCTTTTCCGTAGTCGTTTGGTTAGGAGAATTACATGGCTCGATCTTTGTGATTGGCCAAGTTGTAATTCATACCAAACGATACAATGACGAGATGGTCGTTGAGAGACGGGTCTTCATTCGGATTAATTTTTTAATCCGTAGACATGGAGAGGTTTCTCAAGGACGATCAAGTATTCGCTAGGGAAACCCGCCAAGACATACCCAACAATTGGTATCAGAGCTGAGGTTTCCGGTTTTGTGTGTTTAGGATTGGTTAATTTTTGTGCATGTTCACATATTTTATTTTTGCTGGATGATTTGTGGATTGCGTAGGCTAACTCTTTGTTGCAGGCACTAGATTCCAACTTATCATGGCCAAAATAATATATGTATGTGATTGGTTGTGCAATTTGTGTAATTAATTAAATCCTCAGGGTTGACGAGGCTAGATAGTATTTAATTTTTGTAATTAAATACGACACATGTTTAGCCGAGCTTTTTCTTTACTTTCGATCTAGATTTTATCTACACTCCTTCGTGGAGTATAGGATCGATGGATGTAAATAATTAGCTAGTCATCTCGGCTCGGAGATCCCTTCAAGGTGTCTTGCGCATGTTGTAGGGAGGAGCGGACGAGGTGATGATACGACTGGAGGCACATTGGAGACCAAGGCCATGAAAGTTGGAAAATCTAGGATTTTCCTATTTCATTTTGTTGGTGTATGTGCTTGTCGTGTGTGTGCATGTAAAATTCCTCGAACTAAATAATTAAGTGGGAGAGGGACCCTAAGGGTCCCGTGGCCTCCATTACAATCCGATAAGTGATGTAAACAAGCCTGCGCGTCGGCTCTGAGTGCCTTCCTCCATAACAGATAGACTTGTTCTACGGATCATTGGGTCGTATAAGATTATAGAAAATTATTGAAGAACATGTGTACTTCCCCAACGGAAGACACATAATCGAAAATAATTTTCTTAGTGTCGTGTAATGGTAAACACTTAGATACAAATATTAGTATCCTCCCCAACGGAGTCACTGCTATTATTTGTAGGGCCGAAGTGAACCAACTATTAATCTTATTTGTCAAAAAGTTAGGTTGACAAGATAGTAAGATTAATGGGTAAAACCTCCTCTAACGAATGTAGAATTCGTATACGTCCACACTAACGTGGCATGCGAGTCTTGGTGTTTGAGGTGTTGGTTGATTTCAAAAATTTATTGTTTGAGGAATCAATTCATTTTAGAAATCTAAAGTTGTGCTTGTTGTGATTCTCAGGATTTTCAAAATGGCCTTTAACTCACTAGTGACCATACTTAAGGAAAATAAGCTTACTGGCCCAAACTATATAGACTGGAAAAGGAACCTAGACATTGTCCTTACTGCTGAAGAGTACAAATATGTGCTTTTTGAGGATTGCCCTGAAAGGCCTAGCGAGAACTCTAGTGAAGAGCAGAGGGAGCGCTTTAAGAAGTGGGCCAAGGCAGATGAGATGGCGCAGTGCTACATTCTGGCATCTATGTCGAATGTATTGTAACATCAGCATCAAGTCATGCCCACTGCTTATGTAATGATGCTAAACCTCAAGGAGCTCTTCGGGCACCAGGGTCGGGCCGCTAGGCAGGTTGCGATGAAGAACCTGATGACGACTACTATGGTCGAAGGGACACCCGTTAGGGATCATGTCCTGAAAATGATGGCTCGCCTCAATGAGATTGAGGTATTGGGAGCACAAATCAACAGGGAAACCCAGGTCGATATTATACTCCAGTCTCTGACTAGGAGTTTTGAGCAATTCCGGCTCAACTATAACATAAACAGGCATGAGTATATGTTAGGGGAACTCCTGGGAGAACTCCAGGAGGCAGAGGGGCTCTTTTGTCAGAGTTCAGAGGCCTTGATCACTCAAAAGGTTTATACTTCTATGTCGAAAGGCAAGAAGAAGAAGAAACAAGGTGGGTACAAGAAGGCGGCTGGATCGCAGGGACCACGGACTGGCGTGAAGAAGCCGAGAGGCAAGTGCTTCACGTGTAAGCAAACTGGACACTGGAAGGTGAACTGCCCCCGTCGTCAAAACAAAGGTATTTCTTCGTGCTTAGTTGTTGAAACATGTTTAGCGGTGTTATCTACCGGTACCTGGTGCGTTGATACGGGAGCCACTGATCATGTCTGCAATACTTTGCAGGGTTCCAGGAAACCCGACGACTAGTTGATGGGGAAATCGTCGTTTACATGGGCAATGCTACGGAGGTGGCAGCAGTTGCAGTGGGAGATTTTTATTTATCTTTTGAGAAAAATAAAATGTTGATTTTGAGAGATTGCTTATATGTTCCCTCTTTTAGAAAGAACTTAATTTCAGTTTCTAAATTAATAAAGGATGGATATTCTATTGTTTTTAATAACAGAGTTGTTATATAGAGAAATAGAGAGATTATCTGTTCGGGTACTATGGTTGGCAATCTATACACTCTAGAACCAAAAGCTCCCACGATGCAAATAGAGGCCAATAGCTCATCATTTAACCTAAATAAGAGAAAGGAGTCTTCTAAGATGAACCAGACATATCTTTGGCACCTTAGGCTTGGTTATATTAACCTTAGTAGGATTCAAAGGTTGATAGCCGATAGGCCCTTGGGTTCATTGGTGGTGGAAGACTTCTCGACCTGTGAGTCTTGCTTGGAAAGTAAGATGACCAAGAGGCCTTTCAAGGCTAAGGGGTATAGGGCCAAAAATGTGTTAGAATTAGTTCATTCTGATTTGTGTGGTCCTATGTCCATCTAGGCTAGAGGTGGCTTTGAATACTTCGTCACTTTTATTGACGATTATTTAAGGTATGGATACATTTACCTAATATGCCGCAAGTCTGAATGCTTTGATAAGTTCAAAGAATTCAAGGTTGATGCAGAGAAACGTCAAGGTAAAAGTATCAAGACATTGCGATCAGATCGTGGTGGCGAGTAACTCTTAGGAGAGTTTAGGACCTATTTGTCAGAGGCTGGGATTCAATCCCAATTGTCTCCACCCGGCACACCCCAACAGAACGGTATTGCAGAAAGAAGGAATAGGACTCTTATAGAAATGGTTAGGTCAATGATGAGCTATTCCAAGTTGCCAGACTCGTTCTAGGGATATGCTCTAGATACGGTAGCGTATATTCTGAACATGGTACCATCTAAGTCAGTCCCATCTACTCCCATAGAATTGTGGACTGGGCGAAAGCCTAGTCTAGGACATATTCGAATTTGGGGTAGTCTAGCACATGTGCTAAAGGGAGATACTGATAAGTTGGAAACTCGTACAGAAGTACGTCTGTTCGTAGGCTATCCTAAAGGAACAAAGGGTAGTTTGTTTTATAGTCCTGAGGATCAGAAGGTAATCGTCAGCACGAATGCTAGATTCTTGGGAGAAGACTATGTGATGAACCACAAGCCCAAGAGTAAACTAGTTCTTGAAGAATTGAGAGGGGGCGTTCCAACCTTAGTACCAACTGTACAAGAGGATACACCACAAGTCACTGCACCGCGTGTCATAGAAGATACACAGGTGGTACCTCATCGCAGTGGGAGGGTTGTTAGACAACCTGAATGTTTTTGGGAGAGTCTTCGGACTTGATCCCTGGTGAACATGAACCGGATCACTGGACCTATGACAAGGCCCTCCAAGATAGGGATGTCGATTCTTGACAATGGGCAATGAACTCTAAGATAGAATCTATGGATTCTAATCACGTCTGGGAGCTAGTAGAACCACCCAATGGTATAAAAGTCATGAATGCAAGTGGATCTACAAGAGAAAGAGAGGATCAGACGAGAAGGTTGAGACCTTCAAAGCTAGGCTTGTTGCGAGAGGGTATACTCAGAAAGAGGGTATCGATTATGAGGAGACCTTTTTGCCGGTAGCCATGCTTAAGTCTATCCGGATTCTTTTATCTATTGTCGCTCATATGAACTATGAGGTATGGCAGATGGATGTCAAGACAACTTTCCTTAACGAAAGTCTTGAGGAGACCATCTACATGAAACAACCAGAAGGGTTCATTGCGAAGAGCAAAGAACATCTAGTGTGCAAGCATAATCGATCCATTTATGGATTGAAGCAAGCTTTGCGATCTTGGAACATCCACTTTGATGAAGTAATCCAGTCATATAGATTTATTCAAAGTCCGGATGAGTCATGTGTATATAAGAGATGTGACAGAAACGTAGTGGTGTTTCTTGTACTTTACGTAGATGACATTTTGTTAATTGGACAATAATATCAATGTGTTATCAGACGTTAAGGTATGGTTGTCCAAACAGTTCGATATGAAGGACTTAGGAGAAGCGGGACACATCTTTGGGATCAAGGTCATAAGGGATCGTCAGAAAAGGATATTGTGCTTATCCCAAGCTTCATACATTGACACCGTCCTGGCTCATTTTAGCATGGAAAACTCCAAGAAGAGTTTTCTACCTTTCAGGCATGGAGTTCCTCTATCCAAGGAGATGTGTCCGAAAACATCAAAGGAGATAGAGGAAATGAAGGCAATTCCTTATGCATCGGTTGTAGGAAGCCGCATGTATGCTATGTTGTGCACGAGACCAGATATCTGTTTTGTTGTGAACATGGTCAGCAGATATCAGAGTAACCCTGGACAGAGACATTGGACTGCGGTAAAGCATATATTGAAATACCTGAGACGGACTAGGGATTATATGCTGGTTTACCGGGCAGACCAATTAGTCCCTGTGGGTTATACGATTCGGATTCCCAGTCGGATAGGGACAAGAGTAAATCTACCTCAGGGTTTGTGTTTACTTTAGGAGGTGGAGCCATTGTTTGGAGGAGTGTCAAGCAGAAATGCGTGGCGAACTCCACCATGGAAGCTGAGTATGTGGCGGCCTCAGAGGTAGCCAAGGAAGCTGTATGGCTCAGGAACTTCATGATGGACTTGGATGTGATTCCTGATTTGCCCAGATCAATCACAATCTTTTGTGATAATAGTAGTGCAATTCCAAACTCGAAGGAACCACGAGCCCATAAGGTGAGTAAACACATAGAGCACAAGTACCACCTGATACGAGAAATTGTAAAGCGAGGAGAAGTAGCTGTCGCCAAAAGTACATCAGAGGACAACCTGGCGGATCCTTTCACTAAAGCTCTTCCAGCAAGAGCTTTTGACCGGCATGTGGAGGATATGAGAGTCAGATGTATGGCAGCGAGAGAACAGCAAAATCTTTGACTATAAGTGGGAGATTGTTAGATGTGTATACTAAAAGACTTTCTCTTTTTATATATAAGATTATCTATATTTTTGAAAAGAGAATCACAACAACACAAGATGCGTATTTATATTAGTATATGCATAAAAGTCCTTTACTTTGCATTGTAGATAACATGTTGTGTGGTGACACACGGAAGATCATGTTATCAGTTCCTTGTCTAGTATAAGCAAAGACTCACAACCAAGATGGAATTGGACAAATCATCGTGATGGTTGTAGCGTAATTAGGTGTGGTTTGTCTTGACCATAGAATTACACTAGTGTACTTTGTGTGCATTGAGCAGGACCAAAACCAGAAATCATCCAATTTGTACTGACTTGATAATTGGATTGGACCTCGGATTATTATGGAGTACAATCCCTAAATCCCGAAATAATAACGGGCACGTATAGTTAATATTTATTTGTTTGATTTACCAATGGGCGAGATTTATTCTGCTAAATCGATAGGCCCGGTAAGTTGGGAAATAATATTAATTATATGGTGTGCGTTGATTATTGACGAAATCTGTGTCCTGGTGAGTCGGGATGATGATGCCCCCTTGATGAGCTTATAAGCTTCATCATGCTAAACCCTGTAGGAGGATTTGATCCGACATGATGATAAGATTGAGTGGTACTAGTCAAGGAGCCAGAAGTTGATTAATTAAAATTGTCAGTAATTTAAATTAATCGATGGACATTCGATATCTTAATCACGGAGAGATGGATGACTTATAATAGGTGGAGCCCATATGAAAATATGGGAGTTGGTGAGGAAGTTCAATGGAGATCCTTTAGTAGAATGGATCTTCATTAATGGATAGGTTTTAGATTCATTAGTGGCCCAAGACCCAACTCCTCCTCTTGGTCCCTACCTTAGCCCTATATATACCCCATGAAGCCACCAAGAAACAAGATTTGATTAAGCCTCATATTATTCCTCTCTCTCTCTCTCCTAGGGCAAAGGGTGGCCGGCGGGTGTGGAAGGGAGAAGATTCATCTTCTCCTCTCTTTTCTCTTTTCTCTCCACTTCGAGTGTGGCACAAGGAAGGGAGGAAAGCTCCTTACCTTCTTCTTGGCCGGACGCAAGCAAAGGGAGGAGGGAAAGAGCCCGGCGGCGGCACACCTTGGCTAGGAGTGGCGGCGACGACAACCTTCAAGGGAGGTTCTCCGGTGGTCGGCTGAGAGAGGAGATCACCTCCTTGGCTACTCCTTGTGTCGGCAGCAACAACAGGAGGTAGGAGGAGGCGGTGTTGAAGAGAAGAAGGAGCTCTTCTCTTGGTTTGGCCGGCAGTAACAAAACCCTAGGGTTTTGTTTTGGTCGGCACAAGGAGAGGAAGGTGAGAGGCTTTAGCTCTCGTTTGGTGACTCCGGTTCTCAGTAAGTCGTCGCCCACACGAAGTCCGGGAGGGAAGGGTCATATGGTAGAAGGCTACGAGGTAAAGGAAGGTATAATTCTCTTCATTGGCTCCTTGATTATTCTATCATTTTATATGAAGAATTAATTAATCATTGTGTTTAATTATTTGTTAATTAATATTCAATAATTAATTAATTGGACCCCGATAATAAACACAAAAACCGACAATCGACTCGTCGTCTTTTCTTCGGTCATTTGGTTAGGAGAATTACAAGGATCAATCTTTGTGATTGGCTAGGTTGTAATTCATACCGAACGATATGATGATGAGATGGTCGTTGAGAGACGGGTCTCCATTCGGATTAATTTTTTAATCCGTAAACATGGAGATGTTTCTCAAGGATGACCAAGTATTCGCTAGGGGAACCCGCCAAGCTATACCCAACACGTGTGCTTAGAGAATTATACTTGGAAAAGAAACCCTAGGTTTAGGATTTGGGAAGTCGACTGATGCTTGGATTGAGGCATACACGAAGGATGACATGAGGATGAGTCGCGGGCTCATATGCATCTGAGGGACGAGAGCTAAAGTCGAAGAAGGATTGAAGGCGACAGGTCTTGGCTTCTAGGTGAAGAGTCAGTTGAGCCGTAAGGGTTCGAGTGCTGAGAAAATTGTACTCGATAAAGGAACCCCTAGGTTTAGGGTTTGGGCAGTCGACTGATGCTTGGATCAGTCAACTGGTAGTTGGCACAGAAAGATCAGTCGACTGATTTTCTGTGTGGTCGACTGGTGTCGATTGGGAATTCGAACGTTGGGCTGTATTTAAGGGAGCTCGGTTTGGCTGATTAGGGTTGACGAAATTGGCTTTGGTTAAAGGCCAATTAGTAGTCTTTGTGCTTAGAGGTCTTGTGCGAGTTATGGCGAGGTTTCTCAACACACAAGGAGTTACACGAGCTAGCCGGAGGTCTTTCGGGGACTCATCCACCGACAGATCGGGATCGTCCACCTTACGAACGCCCGTGGAGTAGGAGCTTTATATCCGAACCACGTAAACGGTTTGTGTTAGCATTGTTATTATTTGTAGTTTATATTTCCACTTGCGCTTGCTAACCTTGTAGGAAGAAACAATCGAATTGGGGCGACCAAGCTATTCACCCCCTCTAGCTAGTCCATCGATCCCCAACACTTATGATCTTGTAAGATGTAAAAATCATATTTTCCTTAAACCAAGGGTTCATGCTTTTCTATCTAAATATTATAAACTTTGATTATCCACCTAGAATATCAATTAATGTTAATGTCCTTAATTTCACTCATTTCAACCATGCATGATAATGATCATGACATGCATCAAATGAAGATTTTCAAAAAAAAACTTATTATAACTATATAATGCATGTATGACTTGACATGTGATATTTTCATAATAAAATATGAATGAGTAATAATGATAACATGATATATGATAGGACACACAACTCATAGCATATTTTTAAAAAATACCTAGATTTTCTATCTAAGTATCAATAACTCATCGTTAAGCCATAGATAATCCTAATTTGGCCGTAAATTTTTCAAAATAATGTCAAAACCCCCAACTTGGCATTTTAATGGATTCTATCTTAATTGTGTCGATATTATCAAGTTTAATCTTTCAAAAGTATTGTTTGGCACAATTATACTCCTCAAGAATAACTATTGAGACAATATGTGGTCCGGAGTGACCATGTGTTTTGCTGTTTGGGCAAAGAGTTTAAGTTAGGTTTCCCTTGTGTTCTAATATGTGTATGTTGAGTGTGCAGGATGTACAGGTTACACATATAGACTTAGCTGGACGGCCTCAATACGGTGAAGGGAGGCATGGAGACAAGTTGGAGGCTTGTGTGTGCACCCGAGGGACCTTGGTATAGCAGGGACGATGAGCTGAGGGGTGCGGACTTCGAGTCATGCGTGAAGGATGGCATGGAGGCAAGTTGGAGGCTTGCGTGCATTCGAGAGACGGAAGCCGAAGATGAAGAGGGCGCGAAGGCAATTGTTGAGGCTGCTGATGAGGAGTCAGTCGAGTTGTGAGGGTACGAGTGTTGTGTGATTGTACTCGGGAAATCCTATGGTTCGAGTGCTGAGAGAAGTGTACTCAGGAAGGGAAACCCTAGGTGTGTGAGTGGGGCAGTCGACTGATAAAACTCATAGAGAATTTTTGGCTGGGGACCAGTCGACTGCCCTAGGGCAGTCGACTGGTAGCGGCTGGTGAGTTGGCTGAAAATTCTAACGTTGGGGTTGCAATGGTCGATTTTCAGTGGCACCAGTCGACTGCCCTGGGAGCAGTCGACTGGTGGCGAGGGTTTTCAGCCTTAGTCCTATTTTAGGGGACTTCGTGTTGGCTGAAAGGTTTGACGAATTTGGTCTTGGTTAAAGGCCAAATAGTAGTCTTGGTGTTCAGGCATTGTCGAGGTGATTGTGGCGAGGTTTCTCCACCCACAAGGAGCGACAAGGGCTAGCAGGAGGTTATCCAGGGAGTGATCCACCAAATGATTCTTGGATTAGTCACCCTTAGGGGTGGATACCAAGTAAATCATTCTTGTTAGCGTTGTTTGTTTTCATTATTATTGTTTCCGCTTGCGCAACTAACTGTTGATGCAGTCTGACCCTGATTGTTGTTTTGGTGTTGACAACGATTTAAGTTTTGATTTAAGTTTGGTTGAATGAATTGGGATTAAGTCATAGTCGGGGACTGGACACGAAATCCTAACTTGGAGGGTTAGGTGGGAAAAATCCTAGCTTGGAGGGCTAGGTGTGAATAGTCCTAACTTGGAGGGTTAGGCATGGAAAAATCCTAACTTGGAGGGTTAGGTGGGAAAAATCCTAACTTCGAGGGCTAGGTGTGAAAAGTCCTGGCTTGGAGGGTCAGGTCCTAGCTTGGAGGGTCAGGTCCTAGCTTGGAGGGCTAGGTGATTGAAATCCCCGGTGAGTGAAGCCGGGTCCTGGTGAGTGAAGCCAGGTGATGAAAATCCTAGTGAGTGAAGCTAGGTTGAAATCCCGATGAGTGAAGCTGGGTCCTGGTGAGTGAAGCCAGGTGGTTGAAATCCCCAGTGAGTGAAGGCGGGTCCTGGTGAGTGAAGCCAGGTGATGGAAATCCTAGTGAGTGAAGCTAGGTTGAAATCTCGGTGAGTGAAGCCGGGTCCTGGTGAGTGAAGCCAGATGATTGAAATCCTAGTGAGTGAAGCTAGGTTGAAATCCCGGTGAGTGAAGCCGGGTCCCGGTGTGTGAAGCCGGGTGACCGAAACCCTGGTGAGTAAAGCCGGTCCTAGCTTGGAGGGCTAGGTTGAAGTCCCGGTGAGTGAAACTGGACATGGAGTCTTGGTCCGGAGGACTGAGCACAAGTCAGGGGAGGTTGGGAGCCAGTTCTCTTGACTTAGAGTGGGTTTGGTCTTGCTTGGATCGGTCTGGTGACCGATCAGGGAAGTTGGCACGGAGTTCCCTCGTGGATCGGTCTGGTGACCGATCCAGCGATGTCTGATCGGTCTGGTGACCGATCAGGGAACATACGGTGACTTTGGCAAACCTTACTGATCGACTCCTGATCGGTCTGGTGACCGATCAGGCTTACTGTTCGGATCATTCTGGTGAACAATCAAATGTCGCGAGTTCCTCACTATGACCGATCAGGGTGGGTCCTGATCGGTCTGAGCATGGCCTGATCGGTCAGCATGTCCTGATCGGTCTGGTGACCGATCAGGCCACAGCCTGATTGGTCTGTGGACCGATCTGGAGTGTGCAGCAGACTGCTGGATAGGTCTGTGGACCGATCTGGAGTGTGCAGCAGAATGCCAGAACGGTCTGGTGACCGATCAAGGAGAGAACAGAAACCTTGGTTGGATTCTGTTCAGCCCCAGATCGGTCTGGTAACTGATCCAGAATGCCAGAACGGTCCGGTGACCGATCCACGACCCAGGATCAGATGTCCGCGATTACGGTTTTCTCACAGTGGACCGATCAGGCTGAGCCTGATCGGTCTGTCTATCTTGATCGGTCTGGTGACCGATCAGGCATCACTCTGATCGGTCCGGTGACCGATCAGTAGCTGAACTTTAATTTGAAATCGCTGTCAGATGCTCTGATCGCGTCTGTTTTCTCTGCCGATTCACTGATATTGTGTGATATTGTTTGATATTCATTTGCTAAGCTTCTGTTGGAGTGTGCAGGCTTTACATGGATGATTCAAACATTGGAGGAGAGTTAATGGGAGGCTTTCCATCTAGTAGGTTTGTCTGTTTCCTTGCTTCAGGTTTCAATGGCTTCTGGAGAGCAACTGGCAACTGACGAAAGCTCAGCTGGAGAGGGTCTTCAGTGGACTGAGTGCTCAGGGAGTCAGGGGGTCAGGCTGTGGCTTCAGTGGATGCTGATGTAGAGCCTGATGAGAGGAGTAGAGGCTAAAGACAAAGCTGAGGCAGAGGAGCAACAACAACGAAGACAGACAGAAAACTTGAGGAGTTTGGCTGGGTTGGGTTGTGTGCTCTCTGTGTTTTGTGCTTAAGCGTTCTACTACATCCTTGTGAGCTTTCCTTCTCGTGTGTCTCGTGTGCTTATCTTGTATTCATCTACTGAGGCGATTGTGGAGAGGTTGCTCCACCGAGAAGGAGGCTATTACTATACGGGGTTCACTAGGGCTTGATCTGCCGACAATCAAGGGATCGCCCACCTTACGGGCACACCAAGGAGTAGGGGCAAGTTATCCCCGAACCTTGTAAACCTCGCTGTGTCGTCTGGTTTGCTTTCTTTGTTTTGATTCCTGTTCTTCAATTCTGTTTCTGCATTCTGTGTTTCCGCTGCCTAATCTCTGAGTGTAGAGAAAATTTGTAAACTGCTAAGTTTCAAGTGTCTGGCAATTTTCACCCTCCCCTCTCTAGCCATCCAAGTTCCAACACTAACAACGTAGGTACAAGAAGAATCGAAGAATTGCTATTCACCCCCCCTCTAGCAACCGTACAAGATCCAACAAGTGGTATCAGAGCGAAGGACCGCTCGTGATTGGAATAACCACCAAGAAGAGCAAAAGCTAGAGGGAAGAACAATAGAAGACAAATTTGGGGATGACATCTACACTCTGCCTCCTTACGATCATAAAGATTTCGACATTTGGAGGGCAAGGATCAAGACTTGGTTTGGAATGGAGTGGGGATGTAGAATGGCAATAGAAGAGCCCTTCGAAGTTCCAAAAGACAAGCACGGAAAGAAGCTTCGTCCTAGATATTGGGACAAAGAGCAACAAGAACAATTTAGGGCAAATAATAAGGTAATCGATATATTAATTCATATTGTGCCTAAAAATGTTTTGAGTGATGTAGGTGAATATAAAGATGCATGTGAGTTGTGGAAAAAGATAGAAGAATATCATGAGAAACCTACACAAGCCAAAAGAGTGGAAGAGCAAATAGAAATAGATTCAATGGATCAAGAAAAGGAAAAATAAATGGAATTGTCAACATCCTCAAGTGAGGAAGAAAGTGAAGAAGTATCAATCTCAAGAATTGAGTGGGAGGAGAGACCCTCATCTATACTGGAACAAGAGAAAGCATCCACTTCATCCAAGGTTGAGGAAGAAGTCAACCTAGCATCCACCTCCACCAAAGCAAATAAAAAGGACCACATTATATGCTTTGGGTGCAATGAAAAGGGACACTACAAAGATAAGTGTCCAAAGGATAAGAAAAAGGAGGTACACTCTAAACCCACTTCATTTCTTTTTAAATCTAATATGGGGTGTAGGAATAGAGAAGCCCAAGAGAGGAAAAAGAAGTTTAGATGTTTCACGTGTGGCGAGTTAGGGCATTACCACACGAAGTGCCCAAAGAGTGGAAAGCTCAAGAAAATGGAGCATCTAAGAAGATGGGAGAAGGAGGAAAGGAAGAAGAGAATCCCACGCCAAGGAAGAACTACAAGGGTAAGGGAGGTAATTTCTAACCCTAAGTTAAAATGTAATTCAAATTTAAGTTCTCTATGCATGTTAAAAATAGTGCAAATTATTCATCCATGCATGCTAGATTTAATGAAAAATGCTTGATGGTGCATAATTTTGGTTTTAAGTATAATGATAGGAATAGGGCTAATAAAGTAGATCAAAACCCTAGGACAAGCATGCATCATGAAAAATCAAAGACCTTTAGACCTAAGGATCATGACATTAATCCCAAGAAGGGAAGTAATGTGCCTAAAAAGGAGGGTAGGTCAAGGAATGTCCAAAGTGGACATGTGGACACTAAGGTTAGAAACTTGCAAAGGGAAAATCAAGCCTTGAGGGCAAGACTTGATAAATTAGAAAAGACCCTAGAAAGATTTAAGGTTGGATCTAAGGGCTTAGACATGGTGTTGGGTAGTTTAAAACCCAACTATGATAGATCGGGGTTGGACTACCAGTCTAAGGTCTCCAATGCTAAGGAAAAGAAATATGTTAGGGAGCATATAGTCATGGCAAGAAGGAGAAATCCAAAAATGACAAGGGGGTGTCATTCAAAGGGAAAGAAAATAACTTAACCAAAGACAAAGTGTCTAAGGTTAAGAGGGTTCATTTTGTAGGCCAAGGATCACCGGGGGCACACGAGTGTGGTCTAGTGTGGATTGAGTCACCTAGGGAGGTGCCTAAGGCTAAGAGCTCAAGGGGGAGCTCTAGAAGCCTTTGGGATCCATGGTAAATGGATCTCAAGAGGTTTTCTCCTAGGGAATTAGATGAAATGTGCCAAAGGGTTTGGAAGACTTGGGTAAGTCTTAATTCTAGGAAATTGACACATTAAAAAAGAGCCTCATGGAGAAAAGGATGAAAATAGGCTTATATTTGATAAACTTAGGATTTAATGGGTAAACACCATATAATTCAGGGCTAAAAATGTATTATGATCAGAAATTAGAAGATATCTCAAGGAGAGGCCTGAATTAGGACTTTGGGATAGGCTAAAATGATACACTTTAGAAAGAATGGAATTTCGTGCCAATCTTGGGATTTGGAGTACATTTATTTGGAAACATATTTTTCCCAAGTAGACATAGGTTCCACAAATCTCCCTATGAAATTTTAGATTTTTTGGAGATTTATGAAATTATTTAGGCATTTCTGAAATTGGGCTGAAAACCTGAAATTCAAGTATCAGTGAATTCAGCCCAGAAACTCTCTGTTCATTTTGGCAGTCGACTACCATAGAGGCAGTCGACTGATCTGTAAGAGTAAGCGAAAAAGGGAATATTGGAGAATAAGAATGTGCAAAATTGGAAGCATAGGAAAGGATCATGTGACCTTATTAGAGTTTATGTCATGAATGATATTATATGGTTTGAAGATCTTAAAATTCATTGGATGATATTGAATGATAAGTTTTGGTGAATGCAAGGAAATGGAAGTTTTCCATAAATATCTAGGATTAAGAAATCAAGAAGGGAGAATTAAAGACAATTCCATGTGTCAAATTATAATGATAAGTCTTAGCAAACACATGGAATTATAGATTGATTTAAAAATTGATACAAAATGCCAATCTTTTGAGATAATTAGAAGTTGTACCAAAAGTCAAACACATTTGATACTTTTATGGAATCATATTTTTCTAGGATAGGGTATATCCTAGCAAATGTGCTTGTAAACTCTTAGATTGTTCAAGGTTTTGTTGAGTTCTTTTTGGCACTTGGGATAAGGTTGCTTGGGGGCAATCCTTTAATGGTGTCCAAGGGGGAAGAACTTAGAAGTTGAGTTGGGGTAGAACTTAACTTGAGTTTATGAAGTTAGGTTGGGTAGAACTTAACTTGATGAGTGGAAATTGGGAAAAGACATAGGTTAAGGGAGAGGTTACCTCTTGTTTGCCTTAATTTTCATAAAAATTTTTGAGTTTTATTTCAAACATGGGAATGGTGATAGATACATGGTGAAATGTATTTTTCCCAAGTAGGTATGGGTACCACAAACCTCTCCACAAAATTTGGGAATTTTTGGAGATTTGTGGAATTTCTGGCGCATTTCTGAATGTGGCCTGAAAAATTGATTTTTAGAGTATCAGTCAACTACCCTGGGGCAGTCAACTGGTCAGGACTGGATTGGGTATTCAACAGTTGATTTGGGTCCAAATGGTGGAAAACAAGTGTATGGGGAGTTAGTACACTGTGTTTAGGATCATTGGGGATTAAAAGAACCAATAATTGGGATATTGTTGGGTTCTTTTTAATGTTAGGCAAAGGGAGAGAAGTGTTGGGTTTAATTTGGGAAACCAAACATGCCTTTGCGGAAAACCCTAGGTTTAGGGGGAGCTAAGATTAAGGGGGAGCATGGTTGCTCCATTCTTGGCGTAAGGGGAACCTTGGAGGGGTTCTTAAAAAGCATTTGTAAGTCCAATGTAGGGGGAGCTTTGGAGAAGTTTTAAAAAGCCCGTTTTGGTGAAAAGTCCTAACTTGGAGGGTTAGGTGTGAAAATTCCTAACTTGGAGGGTTAGGTGTGAAAAAGTCCTAACTTGGAGGGTTAGGTGTGGGGAGCCTTGAGATAGGTTTTTAAAAGTCCTTTTGAAAAGTCCTAACTTGGAGAATTAGGTGTGGGATGCCTTAGGATAGGATCCGGTGTTGTTTGCATTGGCATATACATTGGCGGTGTAAGTCCAAGTTAGAGTCTTGGCAACGTAAGTCCAGTTGTTTGTTTAGCATTGTTTTTGCTGATTATTGCTATTGACAACTATTTGGTTTCCCTAACTTAAACGTATTGCGAAACATCAAAAAGGGGGAGATTGTTGAGGCAATCTGTGGTCCGGAGTGACCATGTGTTTTGATGTTTGGGCAAAAGGTTTAAGTTAGGTTTACCTTGTGTTCTAATATGTGTATGTTGAGTGTGCAGGATGTACAGGTTATACATATGGACTTAGCTGGACGGCCTCGGTACGGTGAAGGATGGCATGGAGACAAGCTGGAGGCTTATGTGCGCACCCCAGGGACCTTTGTATACCAGAGACGATAAGCTGAGGGGCGCAGACTTCGAGGCATGCGTGAAGGATGACATGAAGGCAAGCTGGAGGCTTGCGTGCATCCGAGGGACGGAAGCCGAAGATGAAGAGGGCGCGAAGGCAATAGTCGAGGCTGCTGATGAGGAGTCAGTCGAGTTGTGAGGGTACGAGTGTTGTGTGATTATACTCGGGAAATCCTAGGGTTCGAGTGATGAGAGAAGTGTACTCGGGAAGGGAAACCCTAGGTGTGTGAGTGGGGCAATCGACTACCATCGGGGCAGTCGACTAATAAAACTCACAGAGAGTTTTGGAGCAGTCGACTGGTAGCGGCTGGTGAGTTGGCTAAAAATTCGAACGTTGGGGTTGCAACGGTCGATTTTCAGTGGCACTTGTCGACTGCCCTGGGAGCAGTCGACTAGTGGCGAGGGTTTTCAGTCTTAGTCCTATTTTAGGGGACTTTGTGTTGGCTGAAAGGTTTGACGAATTTGGTCTTGGTTAAAGGCCAAATAGTAGTCTTGGTGTTCAGGCATTGTCGAGGTGATTGTGGCAAGGTTTCTCCACCCACAAGGAGCGACAAGGGGTAGCCGAAGGTTATCTGGGGAGTGATCCACCGAATAATTCTTGGATTAGTCACCCTTAGGGGTGGATACCAAGTAAATCATTCTTGTTAGCGTTGTTTGTTTTCATTATTATTGTTTCCGCTTGCGCAACTAACAACGTAGGTACAAGAAGAATTGAAGAATTGCTATTCACCCCCCCTCTAGCAACCGTACAAGATGGAATAGTAACTAACTTCTTCATTTTCAAAAGTAATAATTCCTTGGAAATGTCCCAAAGTTTCAACTTCATCAAGGTTGGGTTAACTACCCTTCCAATTTGATTTAAGTTGACACTCTCTAGACATATCTAGGGTGTGGCGAACACACACTTAGGAATCTTAAACTTATTGGTGCTCCTTGGGTATTCTAGGTATTTACTAGGGATGACTTCCCTTAATACCTTCCTAATGACTTTCCTAGGCTTCTCTAAAACCTTAGTCATGTTGGTTTTATCTTGGTCAACTCTAGGAATGGCTTCCCTTGTGACCTTGACTTGACTTTCAGACCCAGATTTAGTTTCATATCTATATGGAACTCTATAATATGATGACCCATCATCCTTGACTTTAGGTTTGTACCCCAAACCTTTCTTGCCCCTAGAGAGTTCTTATTTTCCTAAACCTAGGTCTTGAATCTTTGATCCCTTAAATAGATTTTCTATTTTCTTAAGGGGTTTTTTCTAGTTTATCAAGTTTTGACATCAAAACTTGATTTTCTATCATTACATCCTCGAGGCTTGGTTTTCTAATATAGTCTTGGTAATTTTTCTTCTTGGTCTTGGATTTAATAGGTCTACCATTTGATGTTCTACATTGTTCCCTAACCTTATGTTTGGTAATCCTAGCATGGAATGCTCTATATTTTTCCTTAGATTTTTCATACCTCCTATTTTCATGATAAATAACATTGAAATGATAATAATTATTTCTATCATACATATTATCATGATTTAAATAAATATCATTACCTAATGGTACCTTAGTTTTGTTCTTAGAGGCTCCCCCTTGGTTCGAGCTCCTCCTCTTGACATTGGTTGGGTCCTTCCCCTTTGGATATTGATTCTGATAATGCCCTTGTTGATTGCATGAGAAACACACAATGTGCTTCTTATCCTTCCGTACCACGGGGCCAACCTTTGGCTTCCCCTTGGTCTTAGGTGTCACTTGCACCTTCTTTTTGAGCAATTTGAGATACTTACTCTTGCAGTGTCCTCTTTCCTTACACTCAAAATAAATGATATGAATTTTATTTTTACAAATTGAAATTTTTATACCGTTTCTTGTAGGGGTGGCACTTTCTTCGTCTTCATTGACCTCGGATAATGATAATGAAGCTTTTTCATATTCTGATGTCAATGGTGAATTTTGCTCCGCCTCAATCCTTGAAGTGGAGACTTCTTGAGCTTTATCTTTGGTTGTTGAGCATCTCTCAACTTTCGAATCTTCTTTCTCCGATGTATCTCCATCTTCGGATTTGTCTTGATTTGGCAGAGTGGAGGGATCTTCATGAAACTTTGCTAAGGCGTTTTGAAGGCGATTCACGCGGGCATAGGCGCGCAAACGCCTCTTCTGGCGGCTTCGGCCGCCGGCGTCCTCTCAAACGCCGATAATGACCTACTCAACCTCCCTTCCCTTCCTCCACGTCACTCTTCCCTCCACTGCCCGTCTCTCACAGTGCTGGACATCAGATCCCAGACATCAGAGGAGTGCCGTCAGGGACGGAAGGATCGTCACCGCCATTTGCAAACCCTAATCTGAAATCATCCACGATTATGGGTGCATCTCTTATAATGGCACCATCTTCTAGCTCCCAGCAAGCGGCAGCGCAGATCTCATCGTATGCGGCGGCTGTCAAGCCCATATCCCCTCGCGTGTCCAAGAAAAGCTTTGATGATATTGGAACTGATTTCAAGCCGATCATCATTTATAACAACAAACTGGAATTTTCTACTCAGAGGAAGAAATGGCAGGTATGTCAGTCCCTTATCAATACTCCTTAATTGGAAAATTCTCAGGATGGCACCCCAATCAGGAGATAATTCTGCAAACGTTTAGAAATCATGGGCTGTCTAGGTCCTATAACATCCGTTTTTTGCGTGTTGGATATATTTTCATACATTTATCCTCAAATGAAGACATGGCTGGGTTTGGGGTCGAGGTATATGGTTTATCGGGGGTGTCCATTGACAATTTTCAAGTGGTCGCCACATTTTTCTTATGAAGTAGAATCGTCAGTAGTTCCAATCTGGATTCAGCTACCGGACATGCCAATCCATATGTTCAACAAGCGCAGCCTTTTCTCGGTGGCTCGAATTGTGGGAAATCCTATTAAAGTAGATGAAGGCACAGCAGATGGTTCCAAGCTCTCGATAGCACATATTTGTGTGGAAATTGACTTGTTAAAACCTAGAGTGGAGGATTTCTAGATTGGTATTGGTGAAGAGAAGAGGCTTCAGAAAGTAATCTATGAAAAGCAGCCAAAGTATTGTATTGATTGTAAACATTTGGGACATGCGGTAGAAGAATGCTATATAAATGGAAACAAACCAAAACCAGTATGGAATTCTGACAGGAATGGATCAAGCCTAGTGGAAGAAGATTTAAGATTACATTTAAACAGAAGAAAGGAGAATGATATGGCTCCGGCATATTTTGGCACGCAAGATGAAGAGATGACTCTAAAACAAACGGGGAAAAAGAAATGGATACAGAAAAATAATATCTCAAATCCCTCTGGTAATATACAAAACGTAAATGGAGGTGCTGTTAATCAATTTCAGGCTTTGGCTGGTTTGGAAGAGGAGGATCAAGATGAAATGGGGTTTGCTGATGTTTTTGATGGAAATGGTAATGGTCTCGAAGGTGAAAACAGAGAGGTATCAAATGTCAATGTGCAGGAAAAAAGGGAAGATAAGGGTAAATATTTAGATGTATCAACTTCAGGGGAAAGTGGGCAGGTGCCAAGCAAAAATGTGCAGAGTAAGAAACAAATAGTGACTATTAGTAATCCACAGTTTGAAGGGGTAGACAATGGTACAGATAAGCAGCAATATGATCTACTTTCGGCAAAAGAATCTATGGCAGCAGGACAGCAAACAGAAGA
This sequence comes from Boesenbergia rotunda, assembly GCA_024364735.1. Taxonomy (NCBI): domain Eukaryota; kingdom Viridiplantae; phylum Streptophyta; class Magnoliopsida; order Zingiberales; family Zingiberaceae; genus Boesenbergia; species Boesenbergia rotunda. The sequence continues at coordinate 674,672 of JAGFNQ010004008.1, read as the reverse complement.
TGGAAATGCCTTGGTAGTTGAAATGTCTCAGCTTGTATTTCCTTATGGGCCTTTGCAGACAGAGAACAATCCAATGGATGACTTGGATAAGGAGGAAGATGAGAGTCTTTGGGGGGAACAAGAAGAACCAAATGAGCCTGAATTTTCAAAATCTTTTGAGGAAGAGGAAGATTCGGACAGTATGAATGAATTGCATCTACAAAGGAGATCATCTTGTGATTTGGCTACTAGTCCAAGTAAGAGGAAGAGGCAAGGGGTTGTGGATGTGATTATGGTGAATCAAAGAACTACCGAGGGCAAAGCTGTGCCGAGAGGACAAGGAAAGTTTAAAGCAACAAAACCTCCCAAATCTCTGGATGTTTCAGACAATTTAAATGTGAAAGAATCTGAACAATTGCCAGGGGTTTCAGCAGGCTTTATAAGTACAAGCAAAGGTAAACAGATTCTTAACTCTGTTTATGTGCCAGCAGAAGACCGAAGGGTAACCAGGAGCAAAGCTCAAGTACAGAAGGCTACTTCCTGATCACATTTTTAAATGGCAGGTATGATATGGAATATAAGAGAGTTGGGTAATCTTACATCTTTGCGCAGAGTTCATTTCTTAAGGAAATTACACCACCTGAATTTCTTAAGCATTCTTGAGCCTTTTGTGGAGCTAGATGAAGCTTTTATTACCAGACTTTAGGTTTTGAAACTGCTATTTCCAATTGTTCTGGTAAAATTTGGTTTATGTTTGATGCTAATATTAAATGTGTAGTTCTACTTGATCATGATCAATTTTTACATATGGAAATCTGCTCCTCTACTTTTCCTATCAAAATGCTAATAACTGTTGTCTACGCCAAGTGCAATCAAGTGGAGAGAGCAATCCTTTGGAAGAAATTATTAGAAATCAGACCAGATGGCAATGAATTCTGGCTAGTAGGAGGTGATTTTAATGTTATCTCTAACTCAAATGAGCACTCTAAAGGTTTTCTTTCCAAGCTGGGGCCGGTACAAGATTTCAATGATTTTCAGTTGATAGCTAGGCTGTTGGATGCTGATTTTGTTGGTGATAGATTTATATGGACGAATAATAAAATTTGGAAGCGTCTGGACAGAGTTCTTATATCTTCTTCCTGGAATGTTCATGAATTCTCAGTGCGTATAGAGCATCTAAGTCGGGCTTGTTCAGATCATTGCCCTCTTCTTATTACCTTTCCGGAATTTTCAAAACCAGTTGCCTCATTTAGATTCCAGAACATGTGGATTAAACATCACAATTTTTTGCAAACGGTTAGGCTCAATTGGTTGCTTCCGATTGCTAGTTATGGGCTGAAGAAATTGCAATCCAAATTAAAAAGACTTAAGGAGCACTTGAAGTGGTGGAATTGGGAAGTCTTTGGTGATATACATGATAATATAATGAAAGCAGAAGAAGGCTTTGCGGCAGCAGAAAGAGCCATTGATTTAAACCCTTCGGAAACCAATAAAATTGACAGAGCTCAAAAACAAGCTGTGCTATTCAAAACTTTAAATATGGAAGAAATTTTTTGGAAGCAAAGAGCTGCTGTGAAGTGGGCAGTGGAGGGTGAAAGGAATACAAAATTCTTTCATGGTCTGGTTCAAAAAAGAAGAATGGTAAACAGGATTTTCCGAATATGGGAAGAGGGAGTCTGTTTAGATAGACCAGAGCAAATATACTCCTCAGCAGCAGTTTATTTTGAGAAGCTGTTAACTGGAGAGGATTATAATTGTCACGGTGTTAATTTTGATCATATTCCAGCATTAGTTAATTCTGTTGATAATGCTGGCCTTATTGCATCTCCAGACATGGAAGAGATAAGACAAATTATATGGGGTATGTCAAAGAACAGTGTTGCGGCTCCAGATGGATTTTCAGTAGAATTTTATATGGCTTGCTGGGAAATTATTAAAGAGGATATTCATGAAGCAGTTCTAGACTTCTTTCAAGGCAGTTCAATGCCAAAAGGTATGGCGGCTACTACAATTGTGCTAATTCCCAAGGTAGATAATGCACAACAATAGAAAGATTTTAGGCCTATTAGCCTATGTAATGTTTCAAACAAAATAATTTCCAATTTACTATCTACAAGGATGAGTCTTATCATGGATAAAATTATTTCATCTTCGCAGAGTGGTTTTGTGTCAGGTAGATTGATTTCAGATAATATCTTGCTGTGTAACACCCCAATTTTACGATTTGAGTACCTGGGAATTGTTTAAAGTTCGGGACGAACTTTTTATAAGATGTGTAGGATTGTAACACCCCAAAATTTCACCATGAATAATATTGTGAATTCATTATGAAATATTATGTGAATAATATTGTGAATTCATTATGAAATATTATGTGAATAATATTTTGGATTCATGGGAAATTATTATAAAAATATTATGTAAATAATGTTATGAATTCAGGAAAAATTATTAGGAAATATCATGATGAATTTGGCTTAATGGGCTTTGATATGGATTAGTGCAAATTGTGATAAAAAGAAGAGGTAGAAAGGAGGAAGCAAGGATTGAACCTTGAACCTCCTAGTTGCACTCACCATGTCATAACCAATGAACCAAGCAATGTTTCTTGTAGAGAGGATAAGAAACATTCTTGTTGAATTCGGGTAAACGAAGAGACATGTCTTTTCATGATAAGAGTATAAATAAGAGAGGGGGAAAGGAAGTTACACTTCCTCTTCTTCTTCCCCACTTCATTTTCGAAAACACCAAGAGCCCTCTCTCCCTTTCCATTTTCGGAAAAAGCACCACCCTAGGGTTCTAACCCTAGGAAATTTGGAAGGAAGAAGACCCTTCAAGATCTTGCCCTCTACCAAGTCCAAGGAACCCTAGAGAAAATTTAAAAGAGGAGAAGGATTTTCACTTGCCCTCCAAGTCTAGGGTACCCTACGGATTAAAGAGAAGGTGAAATTCCAGCGCTAGGATGTAAGTATCCTCTCGCTTGCAGTGTAATGGTTTATGCATGTTTTCCTTGTGTTCTTGTTTTCGAAAATGGGAGTTCCTCCCTTATAAGACTTTCAGCCACCACCCATTCATGGGTCTTGGTTACTTCTTATCGCATGAGGAGATCCCTAGAAACTTAGGGTATAAATATATATTATTTTCCATCATGTTGTGATAAGAAAAAGTAGGGTTAGCCCCCTTACAACTTTCGGCCAAAGAGGAATAAATTAGGGCTTTTGAGTTGCTTGCTATCCTATTATGTTCCCATGATTAGTATTGTAGATAAAATATTTGTGTAAATGTTTGTGTGAAGTTTGGATGTCAAAAACCTAGCCTACCCTACCCTAGGGGAATTAGGGTTTAAGGTTGTATGATTTTCCTTATGATATATCCATGCTTAACAGTATAGGTGAGGTGTTTGTAAGAATGCTTGAATGAATGCTTGATTGGAAAACCAAACTTCTTTACTTGTGACTTTCGGCCAACCCTAGTTCTAGGGTTGGGAAGTACTTGATGAAACCATGAAGCATGCTACCACTTATATGATGTGTGTATAATTTATGTGACCTATCTTGTTAGGTATAAAAGCATGCCTTATAGCCCATGGGGCACCCTTATGACATGAGCATGATGTGTTTGATAATATGCTTGAAAAAGGATACTCTACGGAAATTGGGATCAAGAGCACCCCTAAATGTGTGGTGTGTCCCTAGGGGATCATGAGCACCCTTGATGAGTGGTGTGTCCCTTTAAGATGTTATTAGGAGTACCTTTAAGCATATACATATATATGTAATTACATGTTAAGATACTTTACTTTGAAAGTTGTGTACCCGACTCGGAAGGGGGTCGTTAAACAAAATCCAATGTACATGTTAACTGAAGGTCATGGCATTGGTAGGACGGATGGGTCCTGCCCTAATTAGATTGGTGGCTCGCTACCCCAACTCATTAGGGAACGCGCTTGATGTGGTACTACAACTAGGCCCTAGATGATACTATATTTTTAAGTACTTACCTTTATGGAACCTTTTGAAAAGCACTCTCTCATTATGTGATGATCTTGTTCTGTGAAGTACTTAGAAATATTTGATGTGATGCTTATGATGCTTATAATTCTATCTTGATTACTGTGTACATGATATTGATGAATTGATATGGATTTTTGCGAGTAGGCCCGGATTCTTCCTAAGCATGTTTTGCTTACTAGTTCATGTTGTTTTTCTTATGCTGCAGATAGTGGTAAGAAATACTTGAACTAAAGGAAGAGGCAGAGGGAAAGCTAAAAGATGTGTGTGGTGATGGCTCGGGAAAGAAAGAAGGATTCTTATCTACCATTTTTGTCTAGAATCTAAATTGCTTCCACTAAAAGATTGCAAGTTGTATTACTATATTCTGATTGTGTGATGATTATGACTACTCTACTGTTGGCCAAGTTTAGAGATATGAAACCTATGTCATGATTAGATAACACTATCATTAGATGTCTAATTCTTGTTGTATGCATGCTAAGTGAAATGCTATAGATTTCCTAATTTCTATTGCTTATGAATGTTTCTCTTGCATTGTAATTGTTTCTACTTGATATACATGCTTAACATGATAAATGATATGAATGTATGGACCCGTAACCCCGCCTTTAGGGTAGATATAAGGTCGGGCGTTACATGCTGGCACAGGAGTTCAATCACAAGTTGAACTATCATGTACGTGAGAGGTGGCAACTTAATTCTAAAATTAGATATGGCAAAAGCGTTTGACAGAGTTCAATGGAATTTTCTCTTTAAAGTTATGGAGGCTTTTGGGTTCTCGAGTGCCTTTATTGGGCTTATTGGGTGTTGCATCACTGAATGCTGGTTCTCTGTTAAAGTCAATGGCTACTTAGCTGGTTTTTTCATTCTAAGCGAGGACTGAGGCAAGGTGACCCTGTATCCCCCTTACTCTTTATTATTGCTGCAGAATTTCTATCCAGAGGTTTGGACAATTTATTTAGTAAATTCCCGTAACTCTATTTCTCTTCAGGATGTGACATCAAGCTTTCACATTTAGCCTATGCTGATGATATAATGATTTTAATGAATGGTTCAGTTAACAATGTGAAACGGGTCAAGAAATTTTTAGATGAATATGAAATATCTTCAGGTCAAGCCATCAATGCGGGGAAGAGTATGTTCTATCCTGCGAAAAGTATTACAAACGTCAGAAAGAATGTAATTGCTTCTGTTACCGGGTTTTCAGAGGGGAGTTCTCCTATCTTATATTTAGGTGTTCCAATTGCTGCTGGGAATCAAAAGATAAGTCATTTTCAACCCTTAATTGAGAAAGTAAGGAAGAAGTTCCTTGGGTGGAATATCAAGAGACTCATGCATGGTGGTAGATTACTTCTTATACAAAATGTTTTATCCTCGCTTCCTTTTTATACTTTACAGCTACTCCTTCCCCCATTATCAGTGCTGCATCAAATTGAAATGTTGTTTGCTAATTTTTTCTGGGGAATGGCAAACTCTAAAAAGAAGACACATTGGATAGCATGGGTGGAGGTATGTAAACCGAAGCTGGAGGGTGGTTTAGGTGTCAGGAAACTGACAGATGTTGCCACAGCTACTGCAATAAAGCTTTGGTTCAGATTTAGAGAGCAAAAAACTCTATGGGCATTATTTTTGTCAAAAATGTATTGCGGAACAGCAGCACCAAGTGTTGTATCAACAAATTGGAAATGTTCCCCATGTTGGCGTCGGCTGATAAAAATCCGTAACTTAGTTGAGGAAACTATTGGATGGATTATTGGTAAAGGGGATCTAAAATTTTGGTTTGATACTTGGCTTAATCAAAGCCCACTATATAAATCATGTGAGATAGTTGGCAATCCTAATTGCAAGGTTTCGGATTTCTTTAGCAGCCAGGGATGGGATACCTTTAAATTGCAGAGCCTCTTACCAACTGAGATTGTAGAGGAGATTAAGAGGACTGTAGTGCCCTCCTTGGAGGAAGACACAAGCCAAATGCTGGGCTCTTTTTGCAATCAAGACAATATTGTTTGGACACCCACAGTAAATGGCAAATTCTCACTTAAGTCTGCTTGGAACAGCATAAGAAATGTTCAAGAATCCAGGGTGATATGGAAAGCCTGCTGGAGTAAGCTGCTCTATCCAAGCATTTCGATTTTCATTTGGAGGTTTCTGCGGAAAAGATTGCCAGTAGAGGAGGTTTTACAACAAAGAGGGTTGCATCTAGCTTCTAAATGCCAATGTTGTGCTTCCATGGAGACTTGGGATCACATGTTCTTTTATGGAGCGGTTGCTAGAGAGACTTGGAGGCATTTTGCACAGTTGTTTGGTGTGGATAGGTATCAAATCCTAGAAAGTTGGAAGAGAAATCAGCTCTGGACGAATAATGGTCATATTAAGGAGGTCATACCTTTCCTAATTATTTGGAATCTATGGAGCGCTAGAAATGATTCAAAGCATAGAGGAGTCAAACCGATTGCAAGCAAAATAATTTGGAAGATTAACTATTATATACAATTAGGTATGACAGCGAGACTGATCAAACAGAAGCACTGGAAAGGATGCAAGGATGTAGCACAGACTTTGGGTTTTCAAATTAAAAATATTGTCAGAACTACTATCTCTATGGTGCTGTGGAGAAAACCAAAACTTGGATGCTTTAAGTTGAATACAGATGGCTACTCCAGAGGGAATCCAGGGCCTGCTTCATATGGAGCTATCATCCGAAACCATGAAGGCTAGATTATACTAGCAAAGGCTGGAGTGATTGGCGTTGGATCAAATGTAGAGGCAGAATTAACTGCAATTCAGATGGGCCTGGAATTATGTGTGAGTAATCTTTGCTTTCCAGTTTGGCTTGAGTCGGATTCGATAGTTGCCTTGAAGATCCTACAATCCTCTTCTTTTCCATGGGAGCATCACAATTTGATCTTGAAAATCAGATGTATTCTGAGGCATTACCGAGTACAGTTCTCTCATGTGTATAGAGATGCCAATGCAGCTGTGGATCATCTCGCTAATCAAGCTTTCACCTTCCCTGTGGACAGAATTCTGGCACCTACAGAGATAGATAAAACCCTCTTTGGCATCTGTAAATTGGACAGAGTTGGTCTACCGTATGTCAGAATTTCCAGGAAGCCAAGGTAGTCCGCTAAAGATATGATAAAGTGCTAGACAAATGGAAAGTGCAGCAATTTCTGTACTAATTTTGCATAAGGTTTTCGCATTGGACTAATAGCTATCAGTGCAAGACCAGAGAGTTTTCAGGTAATTACTGCCTTTGGCTGATTTCCTGGAGCTGCCTCCCTCTCGCAGATATGTTTGATCTGAACTATTGCTTTTAGTTTAATTTCTTAAATGCATTCTTTTTCCCAGTGTGATTTGTGATTTTCCAGGGCATTATGTGATTTCGCTCTAGGGCCTGCTATGGGAAGCTGGTTTTTGTAAGTGATTCAAATGTGCGAGTTTTCAAATGTGTCAAGTTTTGCTGAAATGGGTTCAATTGATACATGTTTCTCTCTGAAGTTGCTATATATATCTCAGTTTCATTTCAGAGACCTCTTGTCTATGAAAAGAAATCTTATTGTTTAATAGGGAAGGCCACTGGGAGCTAGCAGATTTCTCAATACGGCTAGATATCCTATAGTTTATTCCAGAAGTCTTCTGTCTATGGAAAGGAATCTTATTGGTTTCTTGATTTTTGGTTTCTTAGAATACTAGCATACAAATTGTGAAAGCTTTAAAATGTGCCAAGTTTTGCTGTACTGATTTCAAGTGGAACATGATCAAGCTGCTATATATCTCTTAGTCTATTTCAGAAGCTCTATTCTATGGAAAAGGATCTTATTGTAATAGGAAAGGTTACGGGCAAATTTCTACTATTACTTCTCTGGTTTTTCTGAACAGAAAATTTATCATTCATAAGTGATTGTGAAACTTTCTCAATATGGCTCGGTTTCCTGATCTACCAGGAAATTGGTAGCATACAAATAGACTTCTAATTTTGGTGCGCCAAGTGATTCCTTGTCAAGTGCCAAGGTTCCAGTCAAATGAAAAGGAGCAAAACTGTATAATAGGGAATAATAGCAAAAGATCTACTATAAAGAGGTTGTCTATCACATTGTTGTAAAGCAGCAGTCTATTTGTTTCAGGTTTCCAAAAATGCCTTGAGAATCTTTAAGGTTGATGATGTGTTGACAACATCTATGGATTTCTTTTCAAGTTAAACAGAGTATCTAAAGTAAATGTGCCAAGCTCTTTGTATAAGAGCTTGGCAGAGTATATAAATGCTATTTCCTGACTCAGGATCTCAGGAATCTGACTGTGAAATTTTAGAATACACGAAGAGGAAGATATATGGTTTTAGTTTCAGCTTCTTTGCTGATTGTTTTGATTTTGCTGCATACTGTTATGGGCATCAGTAAATTGTGCAGAGTAAATATTCAATAGAATTTGAAGCAGCAAGGTACTGGAATCAATCTGAAGAATCAATAGTATTCGTTGCTTAAAGAGGTCCGAGAAGATCTGCTCATCACGGGAGGGGAAGCCACTTGTAGAATCAGTTGGAAGATGTTTTCTGGCATTGGCTTTTGGCTTAAAAGGGGGTCTGGTTAATTTTGTAGTTAGCCAGTTTTCTCATTTATACCTTTTGGAATACTTGTAAATCAAACAAATCTTTGTATCTCTATATTAGAAGGTTAAGTCTGGTCCCCCTTCTAATATGGATTTCATTCTCAGGAATAAGTTGTTTTCTTTTCCTTAAAAAAAAAGCTCTTTAGTGTTGAGGCAATCGACCCTTAAATGATTGGAAGATCATGGTTTTGATGTGTGTGGTTGAATATGTTTAAGGTTAGAATGTTATGTTGTATTTGATGTGTGTGATTGAGTTTGCAAGACTTGGAGAATCACACATGTTGGACATATCCGAGGGACGAGAGCCGAGAGAGGAGAGCTCCAAGGGCAAGCCGGGAAGTGGACTTCAAGGGCACACATGAAGGGTGGCATGGAGGCAAGCCAAGGGAAGGCTTGCGTGCGCATCCGAGGGACGATAGCCAGAGGAAGAGGACTTCAAGAGGCAAGCCAAGGGAGCAGACCTGAAGGAACACGTGAAGGAGAAGGTCCGGAGTGGCTGGAGCTGAGCTGAGAAGTAGGGCAGTCGACTGGCCCTGGGGCAGTCGACTGCCAAAACCCACAGAAAGTTTTCGGCCTTGGACCAGTCGACTACCCCATACCCATGGGGCAGTCAACTGGTATACCCCTAAAACTAGCCATTGGCTAGCAATTAATGCTAGACCAGTCGACTGCCCTTGGGGCAGTCGACTGGTACGGGGCTGGACAGACTGCGAGTTTGTCATGTTCACCTATAAAAGGAGCACCTTTTTGCACGTGAACGGTATGGTTCCGTACAATGTCGAAGTGTTGCTCGTCTGAAAAGTGTTTCATACTTCCTCTCTCATATTTCTTCATTCTGTAAAGAGGAAGATCGACTGTAAAGGTTTCTCCACCTGAAGGAGAATTTTCCATAGTGAAAGTGGTGCTCGCGGCGTGGATCCTTAGATTAGTCACCCATCTGGGTGGATACCAAGTAAAAATATTGTTGTTAGCATTGTCTTGATTTCCTTTGCATATTATTTCCGTTGCGCTAACAGTTTTGTAGAGATCCAATCCGAAAAAGTGCTATTCACCCCCCCTCTAGCACGCCTAGAAGATCCTTTAGTTGGTATCAGAGCCGGCGCGTTTCGGAAGAACTAACCGTCAACCGGAGCAAATTTAATGGTGTTTCAAGAGGGATACTCCACCGCACGACCACCCTTCTTCAACGGGAATGACTTCGCTTATTGGAAAGGTAGGATGCAGTACTATCTTATGAATGATATTGAGAACTGGATAAGTGTTGCAGATGGCTTCGAGGCACCCGTCGATGAAAGAGGAGAACCAACACCGATGAGATCTTGGTCAAAGGAGGTAATGAAGAGGGCGCAATCCAATGCCAAAGGCACTACCACACTGCAGTGCGGGCTCTCGAAAGAGCAACTGAACAAGGTGGGGTCGTTCAAGAGTGCCAAGGAACTGTGGGACAAGTTGGTGGAGTTGAACGAGGGGTCCAACGAGTCCAGAAGAGCCAAGAAGGACTTGCTAGTGGCCCAACTACAATCCCTATCCATGAAGAGCAACGAGACCGTCAGCCAGCTACATGGAAGGGTAAAGGAAGTGATCAATGAGCTCCATGTGATTGGAGAGAAGATCGAGAACCGGGACATCGTCAGGTATGTTCTATAAGCCTTCTCGAGAACCACCTTGTGGGCATCCATGGTTGATGCTTACAAGGTATCAAGGGATTTGTCAATTGTTAAATTAGACGACCTTTTCTGTGAATTTGAGCTACACGAGTAAGCTAATGTCTCGACCAAAGAGAAAGGTATTGCCTTTGTTGCAGAAAAGGAGAAGAAGAAGAGGAAGGAGAAGAAGAAGGTGGTTTACTCATCCTCATCAGATTCAGAGGAATCCAGCGCCTCCTTGGATAGCGATCAAGAGGCGTTCATGGTAAGAAAATTTCGTAGAGCTTTTAAAAGTTTGTCTAACAAGTCCTATGCTAGGAAAGGGTCCAAAGGTAAGGGTAAGGCCAAAGACATCATATGCTACAACTACCACCAAGAGGGACACATGAAGAACGAGTGCCCCCAATTGAAGAAAAGAGATGACAAGAAGGAGGAGAAGAAGAAGAGTGACAAGAAGAAGTCAAAGGGAAAGGAGAAGGGTGCCACCAACCTTAAGGCAACTTGGGATGATTCATCATCCTCAGAGGAAGAAGAAGAGCAAGTCTCCCACTTCGCTCTTATGGCACAAGATCACTCAGACTCATCAGATGATGAACGAAGCTCAAGTAATGAAGATGAGAGCTCCTCCACTTCATTATCAGAGTCAGAAGCTTCGGTAAGTGAGGTATACCACCTACCCTCATCTACTTTAGTAAAGATCATTTCTAGCACTAACATGGACTTAGCTAAGGCTAGAAGTAAAATTAAGGAGCTAAAAGAAGAAATTGCCATGCTTAGAGTAGAATCTACTAAACTTAAAGAATTGCATGCTAGTTCTACCTCATCACATGCTTCACATCTTGAAACTGAAAATAGGGAATTAAGGAAAAAGGTAGATGACCTCACAATGGCCCTTAGGAAATTCCAAGTAGGATCTAGTAACCTAGACATGATAATCAACAGTCAAAGGGTCGTTTATAACAAGGTCGGCTTAGGATATAGGCCTAAGACAAAGGAGGTAGCCTTTGTCTCACTTACCAGTAGGATTGGTGCATCTAGGAGACTCGGGGCTAGGGGAAACACAAAGAAGGCATGGGTACCTAAGAGACTTCTAAATGATGCTTATGGATCAAAGATATGGGTACCAAAAGAGTATGTTTTCCATGTTGTATAGGTAAAGGTGAAGGAGGCCTCAACTATGTGGATAGTAGATAGTGGATGCTCAAGACACATGACCGGGGATGTGAACAAGTTCACCACTATTAGCTACTTAAGAGAAGGGACGGTCTCCTTTGGGAATAGTGGAAAATTGAAAATCATTGGTAGGGGCACATTTGAGGTATCTTCCACTATTTCTATACATAAGGTACTTCTAATCAAAGATATGAAGTTCAATTTACTAAATGTGAATCAATTATGTGATGCCGATTTTAGAGTTGAATTTCATGCTAGGAAATGTATAATAAGGCATAATGAATCAAATGCTATCATATTAGAAGGGTTTAGAGAGGCAAATTTATATTATCTTGATCTTACTTATGCTACTAACAATGTTGCTAAGTGTTTCATGTCCAAAGAAGAAGAAGGATGGTTGTGGCACCGGAGACTTAGACATGTCAACATGAGAAGCATTGCAAGAGTGGCCAAGGAAGAGTTGGTGAAAGGGCTACCAATGATCAAGTATGAGAAGACCAAATTGTGTGATGCATGCCAAGAGGGTAAGCAATCAAAATCATCACACAAAGGTAAAACCCTAACCACTACTTCTTTACCTTTAGAGCTTTTGCATATAGATCTTTTTGATTGCCATAGTACTCCCTCACTTGTGGGGAGTAAATATTGTCTAGTCATAGTAGATGATTTTTCTAGGTTTACATGGGTTTATTTTTTGAAACATAAGGATGATACCCTAGAGATCTTTATAGGATTTAGTAAAAGGGTAGAAAATGAAAAACATACTAAAATCAACCGAATTAGGAGTGACAACGGTGGGGAGTTCCAAAATGTAAGTTTCACATAATTTTGTGTTGAAAATAGATACAAGCATGAATTTTCATGCCCAAGGACTGCTCAACAAAATGGGGTAGTTGAGAGAATTAATCGAACCCTACAAGAAGCTGCTAGGACTATGCTTAATGCATATTCTCTTCCTAACTACTTTTGGGCCGAAGCGGTTAACACCACTTGCTATATTCAAAACCGGGTGTTGGTACATAGGTTTCTAGGGAAAACACCCTTTGAATTGTGGAATGGAAGGGTACCTCAAGTCCACTATTTTAGGGTCTTTGGATGTAAAGTCTACATCTTAAATACCAAAGATGACCTAAAGAAGTTTGAGTCAAACGCCGATGAAGGAATTCTAGTAGGGTACTCATTAACTAGTAGGGGTTATAGAGTTTACAACAAGAGGATAAAAGTGATTGAGGAGTCCTCAAATATTAAATTTGATGAAACAACTAGTACCTACCCTAGAAAAGCCTCAATTGATAAGGATATAGAAGAGGTCCAACCCCTTGCCCAAAGAATCCAAGACCTACATTTGCAGGGAAATGATCAAGGGGGAGTAAGAAGTACCCTAGAGGATAAGGAAGAAGGAGTAAATGAACCGACAATCTCTAGTCCCTTGAGACATCACCATGATCACCCTATTGACCAAATAGTTGGTGATATAACTCAAGGAGTAAGGACTAGGTCCTATTTTAGGGATCTAACTAGTCAAATAGCTCTAATCTCTCAATTAGAACCCAAGACCATTGATGAAGCATTGGGAGATGTTGATTGGGTTTTAGCCATGCAAGAAGAGCTAAATCAATTTGAGAGAAGTGAAGTTTGGGAGTTAGTTCCTAGGCCCAATGATTGCACCATTGTAACCACAAGATGGGTCTTTAGGAACAAACTAGATGACCAAGGTAAAATCACTAGGAACAAGGCTAGATTGGTAGCTAGGGGGTTTAACCAAGTTGAGGGACTAGATTATGATGAGACTTATGCCCCCGTATCTAGGTTAGAATCTATTAGAATTCTACTAGCATATGCCGCTTACATGGGTTTCACACTTCACCAAATGGATGTGAAATCGGCATTCCTTAATGGGATTATTAAGGAAGAGGTCTATGTAGAACAACCCCCCGGGTTTGAGGACCCTAACTATCCGAGACACGTGTTCAAATTAAGAAAAGCCTTATATGGATTGAAACAAGCTCCTCGGGCTTGGTATGAAAGGCTTTCTCTATTTCTAGTGTCTAAGGGGTTTAGGAGAGGAACAATTGACCCTACTTTGTTCCTAAAATCTAAGGACAAGGACATATTTGTTGCCCAAGTCTATGTAGACGATATCATTTTTGGGTCAATAAACAATGACTTTCTACAAGAATTCATCAAGTGTATGGAAGATGAATTTGAAATGAGTCTTGTAGGAGAGTTAACCTTCTTTATAGGCCTTCAAGTTAAGCAAACTAATGAAGGTACACATGTTTTTCAAACCAAATATGCTAAGGAGATGTTAAAGAAATTTGGTTTAGAAAATGCTAAGGTAGCATCTACACCCATAGGAACCAATGTGAAAATGGATAGTGACCTTGAAAGGAAAATGGTAGACTCTAAGCAATATAGGAGCATGATTGGTAGTCTCCTATACCTAACCGCTAGTAGACCCGATATACTTTTTACGGTAGGTATGTGTGCAAGATATCAATCTTGTGCCAAAGAGTCCCATTTGGTTGTAGTCAAGAGGATCCTAAGGTATGTCAAAGGTACCCTCAATGTCGGACTTTGGTATCCTAGAACCCCTAGTGTTGATCTAATTGGATACACCGACTCTGATTATACGGGTTGTAAGATAGATAGGAAGAGCACTAGTAGAGGGTGTCAATTCCATGGGTCTTCCTTAGTTAGTTGGAGTAGTAGGAAACAACCATGCGTTGCCCTATTAACAACAGAAGCGTAATATGTGACAATGGGTGGGTGTGTTTCCCAACTCCTTTGGATCATGCACACCTTAGAAGATTATGAGTTACATTACACCAAGGTCAAAGTCTTGTGTGATAATGTAAGTACAATCAACTTAACCAAAAATCCGGTTCACCATTCTAGGATAAAATACATTGAAGTGAAACATCACTTCATTAGAGACCATGTGGCAAGGGGAGACATAGAACTACACTATGTTGAATCAAAGTCGAACCTAACCGACATTTTTACCAAGCCTCTTCCCGAATCAGAGTTCACATCCTTAAGAAGAGGCCTTGGAATATGTTTTGTGGAAGTGTAGGATGAACTTGGAGATATTCGATTTGAAAAAGGGTGCTTGATCCATTAGGGTGATACATTTGGCTCACTTGTGCTTGTGGCATATTGTTGAACCATTAGAAGTATCAAAATATCAAAACTAGACCAACTATGGGGAAGACAAGTGTTTAATCAATGGATACTTTGCCCAAAGATCATAGTTGGACATTTTAAACCTTTGAAAACCATTTTATGTTTTATATACTTTGTCATGCTTTTGAAAGTTACATAATTGCAAAACTAAATTGTAAATTTGATACAAAATGTAGTGGTTTTCAAGGTTTTTGGATTTTTATCAAAAGTCATGCATGTTTGAAATATTATATGGATTAATATTTTTTCCTCATAGAGTATATCATTTCAAACATGTATGCAAAATTTTAGAATTTTTGAAATTTTTCTGAATTTTTTGGAGGTTTCTGAAATTCAGCAGAAAACCTGAAAATTGAAACTGATAGTGTATCAATCGACTACCCCATGGGCAGTCGACTGGCACGTGTGTTTTTCAGCTACTGTGAGAAATTTCAGAAATCCATTATTCTTTCATTTGATTCCATAGGGTTGGGTTGCTTGAGGCAATCCTTTTGATGGTGTTAAAGGGGGAGAATGAGTGGTTTAAGTTAGAATTTTAACTTAGAATGGATGGTTTAAGGGTTTCTTTCTCACTTAGACCTTGAATGATTAAAAATGAGGAGAAGACATGGATTAAGGGGGAGGTTACCTCTTAGGTTCTGATATGTCTTACATTTTTTTAATATTGATTGACTGTTAAGTGGAAACATAACTTGGATTATGATTAGAATTGGAAATGGGGAGAAGACATAGATTAAGGGGGAGGTTACCTCTTAGGGTTACTATGTCTTATGCTTTTTCAATTGCTATCGTTTGCTATTGTTATTGTGGTTGTTATTTATCTCTAACTTAAACATATTGTCACACATCAAAAAGGGGGAGATTGTTGAGGTAATCGGCCCTTAAATGATTGGAAGTTCATGGTTTTGATGTGTGTGGTTGAATATGTTTAAGGTTAGAGTGTTATATTGTATTTGATGTGTGTGATTGAGTTTGCAGGACTTGGAGAGTCACACATATTGGACATATCCAAGGGACGAGAGCCGAGGGAGGAGAGCTCCAAGGGCAAGCCGGGAAGTGGACTTTAAGGGCACACGTGAAGGGTGGCATGGAGGCAAGCCAAGGGAAGGCTTGCGTGCGCATCCAAGAGACGATAGCCAGAGGAAGAGGACTTCAAGAGGCAAGCCAAAGGAGCAGACCTGAAGGCACACGTGAAGGAGAAGGTCCGGAGTGGCTGGAGCTGAGCTGAGAGGCAGGGCAGTCGACTGGCCCTGGGGCAGTCGACTGCCAAAACCCACAGAAAGTTTTCGACCTCGGACCAGTCAACTGCCCATGGGGCAGTCGACTGGTATACCCCAAAAATTAGCCGTTGGCTAGCAATTAATGCTAGACCAGTCGACTGCCCTTGGGGCAGTCGACTGGTGCAGGGCTAGACAGACTGCGAGTTTGTCATGTTCACCTATAAAAGAAGCACCTTTTTGCACGTGAACGGTACTGTTCTGTACAGTGTCGAAGTGCTGCTCGTCTGAAGAGTGTTTCATACTTCCTCTCTCATATTTCTTCATTCTGTAAAGAGGAAGATCGACTGTAAAGGTTTCTCCACCTGAAGGAGAATTTTCCATAGTGAAAGTGGTGCTCGCGGCGTGGATCCTTGGATTAGTCACCCATCTGGGTGGATACCAAGTAAAAATATTGTTGTTAGCATTGTCTTGATTTCCTTTGCATATTATTTCTGCTGCGCTAACAGTTTTGTAGAGATCCAATCCAAAAAAGTGCTATTCACCCCCCCCCCCTCTAGCATCCCTAGACGATCCTTCATTTAGCATCTTGAAATTCTTCAATTTTGTCCAAAATAGTGTTTGGTAATAGATTGACCAACAATTTAGTCACCTTATCATTTGCCTCGTATCTCTTGATTTGCTCCTCATTCCATTTGGTCTTCTTAAGGAGCTTTCCTTTGGTGTTTGTTGACGCTTTAAAGCCCTCCATTTGAGCAAACCATAGCTCTATCTCCATCATGAAGAAATTTTCAATCTTTGTCTTCCAAAGATCAAAATTGGCTTTGTCGTACGATGGAGATGCCCGAATGTCGTAATCGAACTCCATTTTTGAATTTGAACCCTCTTGATGATGACTTCTTAAAATTAGGGTTTCTTCAAATTCCTTCTTTTTCCTCTAGCTCTTGCTCTCTTAGCGATGAGTCCAAAAAAGAGTAACCTCACTCTGATACCACTTGTTAGGACCAGTAGCGAGCTAGAGGGGGAGTGATTAGCTCCGATTTGCTTGTTGATGATTTTTCATTGCGAAAGACTCCAAGCAATGCTAACACTCAAGGATTTACGTGGTATCTACCTCCTTGAGATGACTAATCCAAGGATCTTCTCTCCTCACTCTCTCAAACACTATGAAAGACTCCTACATGGAGGTGGAGAAACTTCGTACAAGCTCTCAAGAAGATATAACAAGAAAACTCAAGCAAATATAATAAATCTTACAAGATTTGTGCACTTAGATCCTTGCTTGTCTTGCTTTCTTCTTCTTCTTACTTGGAAAATGCCTCTTGAAGTGCGCCAACACTAGCTCAAGAATTGGCGAAGGAGGAGAAGAGTTGTCGAATAGATAAAGGAGCCCCTCGCTTGAAACCTGCGTGAAAACCTTGTATACCCTCGACCTAGGGTTCCCTAATCGATTACCATGTCAGACTTAGCCGTTCAACTGCTATTTTTAAAGCTTAATTGATTAACCAATCATCTTAATCGATTGTTGAATCGATTCAGCACCTCTTTGTGCCTCGTGCAATTCCACTGTAATCGATTGACCAATCGATTACCGTTCTCCTTAATCGATTGCCCAATCAATCAAGGAGAGGTTGAATCAATCACCTAATCGATTCAGTCTGTTTCTGTTCTCGCGACATAATTCTCCCAATCAATTGTCCAATCGATTCATTCCCTCCTTAATCGATCACTTAATCAATTAAGAGGACTTCTGTTTGCCAGAAACCAACATCAATCGATTACTTAATCGATTGGCCCCAACCCTAACTTGTGTGCACAAGTCTAGGGTTCTCTTGCCTAACCCCAGTCAATTGTGACCTTTGACCGACTTGGACCTTCCCTTGCCTAGTTCCCAACTAGGACTTAACCTAGTTCCCAACTAGGTTTGCCTAACCCTTGAGTTAGGCCTAGTCTCTTGGTAGACTTCCATGTTGGGGCAATCGACCCCAAGGATGATCGGGAAGATCATGGTTTTGATGTGTGTGTCAACATGGTTTATGGTTAGGGTGTTATCTTGTTATTTGATATGTGTGATTGAATTTGCAGAACATGGAGAATCACACATGAATGACTTATCCGAGAGACGAGAGCCGAGGGAAGAGGACTCCAAGGGCAAGCCGGGAAGTGGACTTCAAAGGGCACACGTGAAGGGTGGCAGGGAGGCAAGCCAAGGGAAGGCTTGTGTACGCATCCGAGGGACGATAGCCGGTGAAAGAAGACTTCAAGGGGCAAGCAAGGGAGTGTACTTGAAGGCACGTGTGAAGGATGGCATGGAGGCAAGCTGGAGGCTTGTGTGCATCCGAGGGACGGGAGCCAAAGACGAAGAGGGCGCGAAGGTCATGCATCATGATAAATCTAAGACCACTAGACCTAAGGATTAAGGCCAAAATCCCAGAAGGGGAGACATATACCTAGAAAGATGGGTAGGTCTAGGAATGTCCAAGGAGGACATATAGATTCTAGGGTTAGAAGCCTAGAAAAGGAAAATCAAGCTTTAAGGGAAAAGCTTGATAGGTTAGAGAAAACCCTAGAGAGATTCACCATTGGATCTAAGGGTTTAGATATGGTGTTGGGTGGTTTAAACCGCACCAATGATAGATCAGGGTTGGGATACCGGTCTAAGATCTCCAAGGCCAATGGAAAGAAATATGCTAGGGTAGCATATGATTATGGCAAGAAGGAGAAGTCCAAAAATAGCAAGGGGGTATCATTTAAAGGTAAAAAGAAGGACTTAACCAAGGACAAGGTGTCTAAGGTTAAGAAGGTTAGGTTTGTAGGCCAAGAGTCACCGGAGGTACACCGGTATGACCTAGTGTTTGTCGAGTCACCTAGGGAGGTGGCTAAGGTTAAGAGCTCAAGGGAGAGCTCTAGGAGTCTTTGGGATATATGGTGAATGGATCTCGGGAGGTGTTCTACTAGAGGTCTAGATGGACCATGGGATGTGTCAAAAGAGTTAGAGACAAACTTGAGTCTCAATTCATGGATTTTAGCACATAGATTATGTGTTTCATGCATGAAAATATGACATTAGGGTCATATAGCATGAAGGTTGATTTTTTTATGTGCAAATTCCATATAAATCAATGCTAGGGATGCATTGTGGGTTGGTATGGGCAAAGACATCAAGGGGAAACCAAAACTAGGACTTTTGGTCAAGGTTCAATTGAACTTTTTAGCTAGTTTTGGATTTTTTGTCAAACTTAGGAATGGTGATAGATACATTTTTGGGTGTATTTTTCCCAAGTAGGTATGGGTACCACAAACCTCTCCACAAAATTTGGGAATTTTTGGAGATTTATGGAATTTCTGACGCATTTCTGAATTTGGATTCAGAAAGCTGAAAAATGATTTTTCAGCATGCCAGTCGACTGCCCCTGGGCTGGATTGAGTATCCAGCGGCTGATTGATGTCCAAATGGTGTAAAACAAGTGTATGGGGAGCTAGTACACTGTGTTTATGATCATTAGGGGTTAAAAGATCCAATGATTGGGATATTGTTGGGGTCTTTTTGATGTTAAGCAAAGGGGGAGAAGTGTTGGGTTTAATTTGGGAAACCAAATACACCTTTGCAAGAAATCCTAGGTCTAGGGGGAGTCTAGGTAAAAGGGGAGCATGGTTGATCCATTCTTGGCATAAGGGGAACCTTGGAGAGGTTCTTAAAAAGCCTTTGTAAGTCCAATGTAGGGGGACTCTTGGGATAGGTTTTAAAAAGCCCATTTTGGTGAAAATTCCTAACTTGGGAAGGTTATGTATATGGGATGCCTTGGGATAGGATCCATGATTGTTTGCATTGCATATGCATTGGCGGTGTATGTCCAAGGTGGAGCCTTGGCAACGTAAGTCCAAATGTTTGTTTAGCATTGTTATTGGTATTTATTGCTATTTGATTTCCCTAACTTAAACGTATTGCCAAACATCCAAAAGGGGGAGATTGTTGAGGCAATCTATGGTCCGGAGTGACCATGTGCTTTGATGTTTGGACAAAGGATTTAAGTTAGGTTTTCCTTTGTGTTCTAATATGTGTATGTGAGTGTGCAAGATGTGCAGGTTACACATATGGACTTACCTAGACATCTTCGGTAACGTGAAGGGTGGCATGGAGACAAGTTGGAGGCTGCACCCGAGGGACCATGGATAGCAGGGATGATGAGCCAAGGGGCGCAGACTTCGAGGCATGCGTGAAGGATGGCATGGAGACAAGCTGGAGGCTTGTGTGCATCCGAGGGACTGGAGCCGTAGACGAAGAGGGCGCGAAGGCAACAGTCAAGGCTGCTGGTGAAGAGTCAGCTGAGTCATGAAGGGACTAGAGCTGAGGGAGGAGTGTTGGATCTTGTACGTTGCTAGAGGGGGGTAAATAGCAACTTTTCGGATCTTCTTCTTCCTACGTTGTTAGTTGCGTAAGCGGAAACAATAATAATGAAACTAACAACAAAGAAACAATGCTAACAAACCAATTTTACTTGGTATCCACCCCTAAGGGTGACTAATCCAAGAATCCGTCGACGGATCACTCCCCGGATAACCTCCGGCTAGCCTTTGTCGCTCCTTGTGGGTGGAGAAACCTCATCACAGCACTTCGACACTATCGAGCACAAAGAATACTATTTTGCCTTTAACCAAGATAAAATTCGTCAAGAGTTTCAGCCACCACGAAGTCCTCTTTAAATAGAACTTAGGGCTGATATCTCGCCACCAGTCAACTGCCCCCAGCAAAATCCGACCGTTACACGCCTAACGTTCAAATTTTGGCTGCCACCAGTCGACTGCTCCCAGGGCAGTCGACTGGTCCAGGGTCCAGAACATTTCTGTGAGTTTTACCAGTCGACTGCTCCCAGGGCAGTCGACTGGTCCAGGGTCCAGAACCTTTCTGTGAGTTTTACCAGTCGACTGCCCCAATAGCAGTCGACTGCCCCACTCACACACCTAGGGTTTCCCTTCCCGAGTACACTTCTCTCAGCACTCGTCCCCTCGGATTTCTCGAGTACAATCACACAACACTCGTACCCTCGTGACTCGACTGACTCCTCATCAGCAGCCTCGACTATTGTCTTCACGCCCTCTTCATCTTCGGCTCCCGTCCCTCGGATGCACACAAGCCTCCAGCTTGCCTCCATTCCATCCTTCACGCATGCCTCGAAGTCTGTGCCCCTCAACTCATTGTCCCTGCTCTCCATAGTCCCTCAGGTGCGCACACAAGCCCGCGGCTTGTCTCCATGCCACCCTTCACTGTACTGAGGTCGTCCAGTGAAGTCAATATATGTAACCTGTATAACTTGCACACTCAACATACATATATTAGATCACAAGGGAAACCTAACGTAAACTCTTTGCCCAAACATCAAAACTCATGGTCATTCCGGACCACAGATTGCCTCAACAATCACTTCCTTTTTGATGTTTGACAATACATTTAAGTTAGGGAAAGCAAATAGTAATCAATAGCAATAAAATGCTAAACAAACAACTGGACTTACACTGCCAAGACTTCATCTTGGACTTACACCGCTAATGCATATGCAATGCATGGATCCTATCCCAAGGCATCCCACACCTAACCCTCCAAGTTAAGGATTTTCCACATACCTAACTTCTCAAAGTTAGGAATTTTCCACACCTAACCCTCCAAGTTAGGACTTGTCACACCTAACCCTCCAAGTTAGGACTTTTCACACCTAATCTTCCAAGTTAGGACTTTTCACCAAACCGGGCTTTTTAAA
Organism: Boesenbergia rotunda; assembly: GCA_024364735.1. Classification (NCBI taxonomy): domain Eukaryota; kingdom Viridiplantae; phylum Streptophyta; class Magnoliopsida; order Zingiberales; family Zingiberaceae; genus Boesenbergia; species Boesenbergia rotunda. Next base: position 653,094 of record JAGFNQ010004008.1, on the reverse strand, counting down.
TCTTCTCCCAAGCTCCCCCTATATTGGACTTACAAAGGTTTTTTAAGAACCTCTCCAAGATTCCCATTACGCCAAGAATTGAGCAACCATGCTCCCCCTTAATCTCAGCTCCCCCTAAACCTAGGGGTTCCCGCAAAGGCGTGTTTGGTTTCCCACTTAAACCCAACACTTCTCCCCCTTTGCCTAACATCAAAAAGAACCCAACAATATCTCAATTATTAGTTCTTTTAATCCCTAATGATCATAAACAATGTGTACTAGTCCCGTACACTTGTTTTACATTATTTGGACACAAGTCAGCTGCTGGATACCCACACCAGCCCTGACCAGTCGACTGTCCCCAAGGGCAGTCGACTGATACTCTGAAAATCAATCTTTCTCGCTAATTTCAGAATTGCGCCAGAAATTCCACAAATCTCCAAAAATTTTAAAATTTTGTGGAGAATATTGTGGTACCCATACCTACTTGGAAAAAATACATTTCACCATGTATCTATCACCATTCCTAAGTTTAACACAAAACCCAAAAAAATTTCTATGAAAGTTAAGGCAACTAGGAGGCAACCTCCCCCTTAACCTATGTCTTCTCCCAATTTTCTATTTACCAAGGTCAAGTTCTACCCAACTTGACACCATAACACCAAGTTAAGTTATCCCCCAACTTAACATCACAACCTTTCTTTTGTCAAGTTAATCTAACTTAACACCCCAAGTTTTCTACCCTAGAACCCTCTAGAACATCTTAGAAAACCTAGAAAACTCTAAAAGATTTGCAAGCACATTTGCTAGGATATACCCTATCCTAGAAAAATATGTTTTCATGAATAACAACAAACATGCTTGACTTTTGACACAAACTCTAATTTCCTAAAACATTGGCATTTTGTATCAATTTTAAACTCTATTTATAATTCCTTGTGTTTACCAATTCTAACCATTATCAATTTATACAAGAAATTGTCCTCAATTCTTTCTTTTCCCATATCCTTAATATGATGAAAGCCTCCTTTTATCTCTTAATCCTTAGATATGTATGGGAAACTTCCATATCCTTTCACTTATCAAACACTTATCATTCAAAATCATCCAATGAATCCTTAAGCATATCAAATCATGGTCTAAACTCTCATGAACCTTTCCTATGCTTCCAATTTTGTAATTTCTTATCACCTAATAGGCCTTTTATCCTCAACCCTACTGATCATAGGCAGTCGACTGTCAAATCGAACAGAAGGTTTCTGGGCTGAGATCAGTCGACTGCCCCCCAGGGCAGTCGACTGATACCTATATTTCAGGTTTTCAGCCCAATTTCAGTAATGCCTAAATAATTCTACAAATCTCCAAAAAATCTGAAATTTTGTAGGAAGATTTGTGATGCCTATATCTACTTGGAAAAAATATGTTTCCAAACAAATATACTCCAAATCCCAAGATTGGCACGAAACTCAACTTATCTTAAACTATATCATTTGAATCTTTCCCAAAAGTTCTAATTGTGACTTCTCCGCAATGTTTCTTCTTATCATTGATCATAAGTCATTTCTATTATTGAATTATATGGTATTCACGCATTAAAACCTAATTTTATCAAATATAAGCCTATTTTCACCTTTTTCTCCCTAATTCTCCTTTTAACGTGTCAATTCCCTAGGATTAAGACTTACCCAAGTCTTTCAATCCTTTTGGCACATTTCCTAGTCCACCTAGACCTTCCTAAAGCAATCATCTCTTGAGATCCATTTACCATGGACCCCAAAGGCTTCTAGAGCTCCCCCTTGAGCTCTTAGCCTTCGCCACCTCCCTAGGTGACTCAATCCACACTAGGCCACACCGGTGAGCCTCCGGTGATTCTTGACCTACAAAATGAACCCTTATAGCCTTGGACACTTTGTCCATGGTTAAGTCATTCTTTTTACCTTTGAATGGAACCCCCTTGCCATCCTTGGGGTTTCCCTCCTTACCATAACCATATGCTACCCTAGCATTTTTCTTTCCATTGGCCTTGGAGGCCTTAGACCGGTATCCCAAACCCGATCTATCATAGTTGGATTTTAAACTATCCAACACCATATCTAGTTAGATCCAACCTTGAATCTTTCTAGAGTCTTTTCTAATTTATCAAGCATTGCCCTCAAGGCTTAATTTTCCCTTTCTAAGTGTTTAACCTTTGAGTCCATATGTCCACTTTGGACATTCCTAGACCTACCCATTTTTCTAGGAATATTCCTTCCCTTCTTGGGATTAATGTCATAATCCTTAGGTCTAGAGGTCTTGGATTGTTCATGATGCATGCTTTTCTTAGGATTATGATCTACCTTGCTAACCTTATTTCTATCATTGTACATAAAACCATGATTATGCACAAGTAAGCAATTTTTCTTAATTTTGGCATGCATGAATGAGCAATTGACACTATTTTTAACATTCATGAAGGAACTAGAATTTGAGTTGCATTTTAATCTAGAGTTAGGAATTACCTCCCTTACCCTTATAGTCCCTCCTTGATGTACCACTAGTAGAATTTTCTTAATTTACTTTGTATATTCACCGAAGTCATAGATAGATAATTACCGAAGTAGACGCACGTGAAGTAAAAAGGGATTATTTAACTTCGTCATATCACCAAAGTTATATCCATAAAAATAGCGAAGTCTTTTACCGGTTCAAAGAGGCAAACCGGTTCAGATTTAGACCGATTTTGAAGTAAAAACTTGTCTTTTACTTCGTTGATTTTGTAAAGTGCTGAAGTAATCGATGATATATAACTTTACAGTTTAAATTGATTGTCGAAGTAAAAAAATATCTGTTGCTTTAGTAATTTTGTAATGCGACGAAGTAATAGATGATATATAACTTCACAGTTTACATTAATTGTCGAAGCAAATATATTTTATAACTACGTCGGTATTTATATTTATCGAAGTATGTAGTACTATGTTACTTCACTATCAAATTTTATTATTGAAGTAAATAATCATATTTTATTACAATATAATTTTAATTTAATGAAGTAATCATCGATTACCACCGCACAAATTTAATAAAAGAGTGAAGTAAAAAAAATTACTTCATTAAAATTAAACAATATTTTATTATACAATAATATTCCAATATATATATACAACTCAAATGCATTAATTAGATTAAACAATTATCCATTCAAAATGATGAATAAATGGACAAGTATATATCCATAAATCCACAAGTACATATAACCAAAATATATATCCACAAGTATATCCAAAATCCATAATGAAAGAACAAAATATGTATCTTAAGTACACCACCAATTTAGACACCAACATATGAGTAGACGAATTCACTCCATTCACTTCTGACATCATCATATTCGGATTGTTGGAAATATTGATTGTTGATTGTTCCTGCAAACTTTTATGCAAACATACAAAATACATTAGATTCATCCAACTATAATAGTTTATCTCAATCATAAACCAAAGTATATAATAAAAACAAAACCTACCATGCAGAAGTTTGAATGCAAAAGTTTGACTGTAACTGGATGCCTCCTGAATCTAGATAATATAACTGGATGCCTTTATAAAAAATACAAGGCCACTCCCAATCTTGAGCTTATACTTTATCATGCAGTCTGAATTTCTAATAATGCCTAATTTGAATACTATCCACGTTTCAACTATTAGATTTGAATAAAATTTAGAATATGTTATTTTCAGTTCTTATTAAGTTAACCAAACCATACCACAGCATTGTCTTCTATAAATCTTTATATATCAGAAATAACTGTGATAAATATAATTATCTCTGTATATCCTTATAATTTCAACTCTAGTTGATATGAGAGCTATAACTATCTAATTTCAAACTATCTTAACTTATTTTCTATCATTTTATCCGAGAGCGGTGCTTTATCAAAGTAACTAACTATAAATTTTCTATAAATCACTAAGGCAAATTGGTACAACATTTATCAAATTAACTAACTATAAATTTTCTATCATTCTATATTTCTACTGTGTGCTTATATCAGCAAATTGGTACAACAATCAGAACTCAAGTTGTACATATAAACTTCAAATTATATGAGAATTCTAGGTATCCTACAGCTAAAAAATGATAAAACATATATGATATAAGGAAGAGGTTTGTTTTAATCATAAGAATCGATATTCAGGAGAAGGAAGAACAAAATTCACCTTTCACCACCAACACACCACCAACAACACAGATAGCACATGTACCAATTGGAGCAATTTCATCCTCGTAATAGTGAACCTAATAAATGAAGCCAAGAGAATATCTAGTAGAGAACCATATAGAAGAATGATAAAATTGCAAGCAAAATAAGCCAGCAAGGGTAGACTTACATTAACACCTGCAGCATTTGAATTTTTCTTCATTTCCTCTCCAAATTTGTCCTTCCCAATGCATCCCCTGTAGCTAGTTGCGCCAGGAATTTGTAGCATCCGCTATAAACAATGCAGCAGTGACACTGTTAGCATTCACAATATTCTCCAATGAACATATATGATACTCACAATAATACCTACCTGAGCAACCCTGATTGAATTTTGAGTCGCCCCTGAAAAGATAAATTAGCAAAGATGAAGATACTATGCACAAGCCACTAGCATTATTAACATCTAATGATGTGCATTACCTCCAGCAATGTATTCAACATTAGATTTTGCAGCCAACTCATCGTACCTAGTCCAATCAAGGAAGATTAAAAAATTTTGGTTCATCAAATGAAAGATAGAGAAAATAAATGAAACACCAATTACCATAGGTTGATAGAAGTGAATGGTAACAAAAGGAAAGACAATAATTGCTAGTATGACATTATACAAACGGTAAGAAAAAGAAATATTGGCATTCAACTTGTGTCCTAGGCGACAATAAAAGGAACCAAATAATCTGCAAGGTCAAGACACTCGAACAATCATATTAAGAGAAACCTACATAGGCAGATGCTTTTCCTCCTCCAGAATTGCATTATTTATCTTGATGTCATATCTGAAAGAACAAAACATACAAACAGGTAAGTCTTCTCATCAGAGATACAAGCTAAAGAAAAGGACAATTAGTCCAAATCTTGGTTATCCACCAACAAGACTTCGAAGCCATTTAACTAAGTGATTGTAAAAATAAAATGTTTAAAATTTTGAGAATATTTTATATTCTACAAGCTAACATCCACTTAGCTCTAGAAAATAAAATTAGTTTAGATCAGTACGGTAAGAATTAGATCTGGCTGTGACATTAAAACTGAGTCCTAAGATATCAATAGGCATCTCTCTGTTAATAAAGAATAATATATGAAAAGTTTCAGAATATAAAAGGTGCATCAAGATCATGGTGACTGTGTTCAGGGCAATACCTAATTCAAAAACCAGACATAATGGCAATAACTAGTTCAAAAACAAGTTCTAGATCAATATCAATAAACTATCAGGGCAAAAGAAGGGAAAGGAATTCAGACACCCTACAATTTAGACACCCAGTTACATCCAGCTACCTAGGAATTCAGACACCCTGCAATTTACAATCTGTGTAGTTTACAAAAACAAAACCTGCATTGATGTAGGTATGAAAGGAAAAGAAACCTCAAGGAGGCGATATAAACTCAAGGAGGAAGACGACGGCCTCAAGCTTGAGCAAAGCACTTGCCCCTTCTTCACATGGCCAAGAAACCTCAAGCAGGAAGACTCGACGGCGCTGCAGAGAACCCAGGTGGAGATCATCTTCTCCGATGAACTTCACCTTATTCTATCTCCAACGTCAGCCAAGAGAAGAGGTTTCCGCAAGGACACAAACTCTGGATCAGAACCAACGCGAGAGTAGATGGCTGGCTAGGGCTCCGACAGCTCTATCCGATGAAGAGGCAGCGATCGTTGCGCAAGGAAGATGCCCGGTGGCTCCCTTCGCCAGTACGCCGATATCGCCGTGCGCGAGAGCCGGTGCTCGTCTTCGACGAAAAGGAGAGCAAGGGAGAGAGAGAGAGATCGGGAGAGGGGGCGACGTCGGCTTAGGCTTGGCACCGACGACGAGGGGCGATGACTGACTGGGGGAGATCGGCGGCATTGGCGATGAAGGGGAGGGCGGCTCGGCTGCGTCGGGCGAAGAGGGGAGGAGAAAGGGATCGGGCGATGGGTTCAGGGCTAGGGCACGTGAGCTGTGAGGTTTTAAAGAGAAGTTTTCCTCTCATAATAAATAAATATATATATATATATATATATAAATAAATCGGTTCAGATTTTATTTTATTTTACCGGTTCAATTTTATTACTTCACCATTTAAAATTATAAATTTTATTATAACCCTTATTACTTCATTAAATAAAAATTATGAAGTAATTGTTAATTAAAAATTAGAAGTAAAGACCATTTTTATAATCTATGAAGTCTAAAACTATATTTACTACATCAATTTTATTATCGAAGTTTATTAATATATATTACTTCGTCATTAATCGTCGCCGAAGTAATTATTGGCGAAGTCTATTATCAAAATTCTACTAGCGTGTGAGTATTTTCTCTTCCTTTCTTCTTTCTCCCATCTTCTAAGGTACTCCATCTTTTTAAACTCTCCTTTTCTTGGACACTTGGTGTGAAAGTGCCCAAGCTCTCCACATGTGAAGCATTTAATTCCCTTCCTTTTAGCTTGAGCTTCTTCATCCCTACACCTCATGTTAGAATTTAATTGAATTGAGATATGTTTAGATTTTACCTCCTTTTTACCTAGTGGGCACTTATCCTTGTAGTGCCCCCTTTTTGTTGCATCCAAAGCATGTGATATGGTCCTTCTTCATTGCTTTGGTGGAGATGGAGGCTAGGTTGACTTCTTCTTCAACCTCGGATGAGGTGGATGCTTCCTCTTGTTCTGGTATAGTTGAGGGTCTCTCCTCCCCCTCAATCCTTGACGTTGACACCTCCTCTTCTTCTCTTGATGAGGTGGAGGATCTCTCACTTAGTCCTTCCTCTTCACTTGATGATATGATCAATTCTTCCTCTCAGTCTATTGAATCCATTTCTTTCGATTCTTCCACTATTTTGGCTTGTGTAGGTTTCTCGTGATATTCTTCTACCTTTCTCCATAGATCACATGCATCTTTGTACTCACCTACACCACTCAAAATATTGTTAACCAAAATATTGATCAAAATATCGATTACCTTCTTATTTTCCTTTGCTTGAGTTTGTTGCTCTTGATTCCAATATCTAGGCTTAAGTTTCTTCCCGTTCTTATCCTTTAGAATCTCGAATGGTTCTTCAAGCGCAATTCTACATTCCCACTCCATTCCGAACCAAGTCTCGATCTTTGCCCTCCAAAAGTTGAAGTCTTCATAATCGTAGGGCGGTGGAGTGTAGATATCTTCCCCAAATTTATCTTCCATTATTCTTCCCTCTAGCTTTTACCCTTCTTGGCGGTAAGTCTAATCACGAGCGGTTCTTCGCTCTGATACCACTTGTTGGATCTTGTACATTGCTAGAGGGGGTGAATAGCAACTTTTCGGATCTTCTTCTTCCTACGTTGTTAGTTGCACAAGCGAAAACAATAATAATGAAACTAACAACAAAGAAACAATGCTAACAAATCGATTTTACTTGGTATCCACCCCTAAGGGTGACTAATCCAAGAATTCGTCGGTGGATCACTCCCCGGATAACCTCCGGCTAGCCCTTGTCGCTCCTTGTGGGTGGAGAAACCTCGCCACAGCACTTCGACACTATCCAAGCATAAAGACTACTATTTTGCCTTTAACCAAGACAAAATTTATCAAGAGTTTCAGCCACCACGAAGTCCTCTTTAAATAGAACTTAGGGCTGATACCTCGCCACCAGTCGACTGCTCCCCAGGGCAGTCGACTGCCCCCAGCAAAATCCGACCGTTACACGCCTAACGTTCTAATTTTGGCTACCACCAGTTGACTGCTCCTAGGGCAGTCGACTGGTCCAGGGTCCAGAACCTTTCTGTGAGTTTTACCAGTCGACTACCCCAATGGCAGTCGACTGCCCCACTCACACACCTAGGGTTTCCCTTCCCAAGTATACTTCTCTCAGCACTCGTCCCCTAGGATTTCCTGAGTACAATCACACAGCACTCGTACCCTCACGACTCAACTGACTCCTCATCAGCAACCTCGACTATTGCCTTCGCTCGCTCTTCATCTTCGGCTCCCGTCCCTCGGATGCACGCAAGCCTCCAGCTTGCCTCCATGCCATCCTTCACGCATGCCTCGAAGTCTGCGTCCCTCAGCTCATCGTCCCTGCTCTCCATAGTCCCTCAGGTGTGAACACAAGCCCGCGACTTATCTTCATGCCACCCTTCACTGTACTGAGGTCGTCCAGTCAAATCAATATGTGTAACATATACAACTTGCACACTCAACATACACATATTAGAACACAAGGGAAACCTAACTTAAACTCTTTGCCCAAACATCAAAACTCATGGTCACTCTGGACCACAGATTGCCTCAACAAGGAGGACTCCAAGGGCAAGCCGGGAAGTGGACTTCAAAGGGCACACGTGAAGGATGGCATGAAGGCAAGCCAAGGGAAGGCTTGTGTGCGCATCCGAGGGATGATAGCCGGTGGAAGAAGACTTCAAGGGGTAAGCCAAGAGAGTGTACCTGAAGGCACGCATGGAGGAGGGTCGTTGGAGTGAGGAAGAGTGATTGTATAAGCTAGGCAGTCGACTGGGAGAAAGGCAGTCGACTGCCACAAAGACTCGAAACTCATAGAAGGTTTCTGACCCTGGACCAGTCGACTTCCTTGGGAGCTGTCGACTGGTAGCGGCTGGTTAAGTAGGCTGAAAATTCGAACGTTGAGCTGCAACGGTCGATTTTCAGTGGGACCAGTCGACTGCCCTGGGAGCAGTCGACTGGTCGGGTGTTTTTCAGCCCTGAGTTCTATTTAAAGGAACTCGGTTTGGGCTGGAGTTCTTGATGAAACAAGCTTGGTTAGGGCTTGTTAGTAGTCTTAGTGCTCAGAAAGTGTACTTGGGTTTGTGGCGAGGTTTCTTCACCCACAAGGAGCTACACGAGTTAGCCGGAGGGCATCCGGGGAGTGATCCGCCGAAGGATCGAGGGATCATCCATCTCACGGACTGTCGTGGAGTAGGAGTTTCATCTCCGAATTACATAAATAGGTTTGTTAGCATTGTTTGATTTTATTATTATTGTTTCCGCTTGCGCACGCTAACCGTGTAGGAAGAAGAAATCAAAAATTACTATTCACCCCCCCCCTCTATCAAGCCGTACACAATCTAACATTCCACCTTGCCAATGTGCGATCTCCTTGATCCACTTGGACTTCACCTAGTCCCACTAGGTGTGCTTAGTCCCACTAGGACTTTTCCCGTGCCAGCGTGCGATCTTCTCGATCCACCTAAACTTCACCTAATCCCACTAGGTGTGCCTAGTCGCATTAGGATTTTTTCCGTGCCAGCCTGCGATCTCCCCGATCCACCTGGACTTCACCTAGTCCCACTAGGACCTTTCCGATCAAGTCTTCAGTCAACCTTGACTCACCTGACTCACACACAGTTCTAACATCATTGTCAAACATCGAAACTCAATCTCACCCGAGCCTAGTTAAACTAGGTCAACCCTGACCTAACAAAGATTGCACCAACAATCAAGTCGACTGATTTGGGAAATCAGTCAACTAATTTGATTAAACAAGTCAAAAAGAGTCATTCTACATATTTCAACGGTCGAATTCATTAGATCAGTCAACTGATAGGTAAAATCAATTGATTGATAGATAGAAATCAGCCTAAGCAGCAACCTTTGAAAGGTGATTTCAAAAACATTTGAAGATGCCAGATCTTGGAGATTCTGAGATGAAGTGTTGGTGTATTTTCAAGTCAACAAGAGGCATTTCCAACGATAAGATAGCAAACAAAGTAAGATTTCATTGTAAAATCGTTTTCCCTTTCAATTGTATTTGTGGTTGTTATTTTTGTTGTGTTCTTGTGTAATCAAGCTTGTAAGAGATTTCTCTGCTTCCAGAAAGTTTCCGAGAATGAGGGAGTTCATAGTGGAGAATATCGCTAAGAGTAGACCCTTAGATTAATCGCCTCCAGAAGGCAGATGCCCAGTAAATCTTGGTATTATGTATGTGAAGTCAAATTAATTTGAATCAAAGTTTCTACTACGTATTCAAACGACACATACAAGATTGAGACGAAGCAATTACAGTTATTAACCCCCCCCCCCTAGCTCGCATCTGTCCTAAAGTATTGTGATACTTCAGTTATTTTGCTATTTATAGATTATTAAAATAGTATTACTATTAATTTATAATTACAACATTGTCTAGAATATGTACTAAGAATAATAACAATAATAACTAAGTCTTTATCCCATTATTATTATATAAGGTTGAATATATGAATCTTTTATACCATTGAACTTGACCGTTCTATTATATCATCATTTATATCATGATCGGCCCTAGAGTTTGAAAGGTATAAGTGGAAAAAAAATCCTTTGTATTCATATAAAAATAATAAAATTGATACTACTCCGGAAGGAGTCGTCGGCGATGACTAGTCACCGAGGATCAGCCCCTGTGGAGATTACTATGTCGCTGAAGAACTTGGAATTCTGCGAAAGTAACACAAGCGTTGGGGACACACCGGCAAGGGTCCGATTGCGTCCACTCCGACGCTCAAGTTAGTAGGGTGTCCAAATGATGGTGAGAAAGAGAGACAATGCATAAAGATGAGAGATTGTCTCCCCTCTTACCAGAGGGGTTGAACTTCCTTTTATATTACTGTCGGCTGACTGGTCGTGCCTCCTTTATTGTGGCCACGTTTTCGATATTCAGGCTGCGCCCGCCGCTTTCGGTGATAAAGGGATATCCTTTGAAATAGTCTGCATCATTATCACTTTTTCTTTAGTTGCGACACTCGGGGTTCCCGAGGTTGGCAATTGCAGGGACTCCGCCTCCCAAGGTGGGCTCGGGAGTCTTCAGATGTGATATCTCCTGAAATACTCTCGGGGCCCTACCTCTCGGAGAAGCCTGACCTTCCCGAGCACGAACTCCGAAGGGGGGCCCGGGGCTCGGGACGAGAGGTTATACCAAGTCCTCGGCTTCTTCATCCCCAGAGCCGGGCACGAGCTTTCCAACCCTATCACAAGTCCCTCCCTTCAAGTTTGATCGAAGGAAGTGTGGCTGACTGATCGGCCTAGTACCGGGATGAAGAAGTTGCCTTCACTTAGGTATGTGTTGTTGCACCCGTTCCCTTCCTAAGCAGGGAAGTGTTTTTGGACTATATCTGTCCCGTCCAGAGTTATGAGGAGCCCGCCTGTTTGATGTCTTCTTCTTTTCCCAAGGAAGCTTCTCCGCTCCCCGAAGGCTCGTATTGATGCATCTTTTTCCGGGATTAAAAACGACTGATCTTATGTTTGGAGGGTAGTGGGGTGTCCGCGCGAGTGCCTTATTGCCACGTATTACAACGGCTACCCCCCCCCCAAGTCCCTCTAGACGTGAGTGGGTCCCTTAACCCTCGATGATCAGCAGTCTAGACAAAGCGGTTCCTAGCTTCCCACGCGTCTTGTTCTTATTGCGCTCAAGCGGCTGCCTGCCGAGATATAAGGGGGGGAAAACAGGCGTCGATGTCCATTTCTGGTTCGGTGACCGGGGGTGCTTCGTCTTCCTCTCTTGCAAGGCTTCTTCTGCGCGTGAGTAATCTGTCATCTTTTCTTTTGCTGTCTAGGGGTCATGGAAGGTTATCGGGCGGAGTGGTACGAATTCGCCTCTTCGAGAGTGAGGCCCGAGGCTTTGCAAGCGGCCACAGAGACATATGGGGTTCCGGCTGAGGTGACGATGGTCATCCCTAAGGTAGACCAGAAACCCGTGGAGCCCCCCAGTAGCATGCTGACTTTCTTCTTAGGACAGATGGAGCTAGGGCTTCGTTTCCCCATCCCTCCTTCTTTGCGAACATAGCCTCTTATTTTAGCATTCCGTTGCACCAGATGGCTCCCAATGCCTTCGCCCAGATAGGGGGAGCATATATCATTTTCAAGCTTTTTGGTCTTCCTCTGACTCCACCCCTTTTCCATTCCTTTTTCACTCCGATAGGATCAAGAGGAGTTTTTAGTTTTGTGGCCCGTCCGGGCCATAGGTTTTTGGGAGGGTTTCCTTCTTCGCACAAGGGATGGAAAGAGAAATTCTTCTTTGTCCGGCTATCATCATTGCCCTTTAGTCCTTTGTGTTGGATAGCTGATTTGCCAACCCCTCCCTCCTTGGAGAGCTTCTTTCATAGCCCAACGTATCATCATGCTAGAGAGGTACTCTCGGGCATAGAGTTCAGCGGCTCGGGACTAGTTCAAAGTGAAGAACTTATGTACCGGGCGGGCCTTAGCCCTAAAGTGACGCAGATTAGCTCCTCCATAGGTATGCTCGTCTCTGTCTTCCACGCACATTGGTTCTGACTGATGCTTTTTATGTTTGGCTTCTGCAGAGGAAGTCATGTATACCAAAGCGATGAGGCAGTTCATCATGTGAGAGGAGGCCAAAAAGGAGGCCCTGAATCCTCCTCTGATTGTTCCTGACATTCCTCCCGCTCCCGCCGAGTCCATCGAGGGGCCCCTTGTTTCGACTCATGGGGTTACCTCCACTGAAGGGGTCAATGTTACTGTTATATCCCCCCCAGCCACAGAGTCAGCGCCACCAGCACCTCAGGTTGCCTCGGGAGCAGGTTCCCCCGTCGTGGGTGACCCTACTTCAGACATGAGCAGCCCTGACAGGGGGGCACAAAATATGATTCCTCCATCCCCCCGATAGTCGTCCAGCCCCTCAGCCGGCAGAAGTAGCGGCTCCCCAAGGGCTTGGGCCCTTCTTGGAAGAAGCACTATCCCGTCCATTCCTCTTCTCTGCCCTCAGTGCCTGAGGAAACGATTCTACTACCGATGTAGCTTCTCCTACTTTGGCCTCACCTGTTTCCATCCCCGAGGTGGCCCCTCCCCCTCCATCGCCTCTGCTGGTACCCGACGGGTAAGGAGGTGTCACGTATTCAATTTCATATGAAACTAGATCGATTAAGAGAGAGGTTGGATGCAGCGTTAGAGGCTTCTATGCGGTCCCCCTCCATGGTGCAATCGGGGGAGACTTCGACCGCTCGAGCTTTGCCGGAGGGGATTTCATGTCGTGATGAGATGGACTCCAATTCTCCTGGCTCCGCTGCTGAGCCTCCTGTCGTCCAGCATCCTTCTATTCATCCGCCCTCTCCGGCGATCGAAGAGCAGGGGCGACATACCCTGTCCTCCAACCAAGGTAGTCGTGCGGGCCTCGACCGGGCCGCTAGCCAGTCTTCGGAAGACCCTTCTACAGGTATGAATTACTATAGTATTTGCCTGTCTTTTCGGTGTGGCTGCTAATCCTTTGGTGCGACGTCAAACAGCTGAGGATTTCCTGGTGATCGGTCAGGGCCTGTGTTGCGGGCCCCAAGCGGAGGCTTTACTCCAGTGAGCCTTAAAGGCGGAGGTAGCCGCGGGACTGAGCATTGGTCCAGGGTGAAGCAGGCCAGCCACAACAGGGCTTTTCTTGAGGAGGTAGGGCAGCTGAGGAAGCTTTTGCATGACACCAAGTAGGCCCTCGAGAATTCCCGACACCGGGAACGTCTAGCCTCCGAGAAGGCCGTGTTGGTCACCCAGGATCTCCTTCAGGTGACGTAGGAGAGAGACCAGCTCCAGGTGAGAGAGAAGGAGCTACAGAGCCAAATGGAGTCCCGGATCCTGATGGCTACTAACTGTGCCTTTGTCCTGGAGGATGACCTAGTCCAGGCCAGGGCGGATGCACGGGCGGCGTCTGAGCAGCTCAGGGAAGCCCTAATTGAGCAAGATGATATGTCTGCTGAACTAAGGTGGTTGAGACGGTCCGTTGAGGCTGCCGAGGTTTCTGCTTCTCGGGAGGCAGAGAGGGGCTTCAAGGCGAAGTTCTTGGGCTCGGAGGAGTTTCGCGCCACTATAGCTGAACAAGTAATGGAGCGTTTACAGCAGGGCTTTCATGGGGCCCTCGGCGGACTAAAGAAGGGAAAATTCTTACCTCCCGGCGATGGCCCAAGAATGTAAATACCCTTTGACTTGTGGACAGGTCTCTGCTTGAGGCCTCAAGTGGCCTGATTACGGACAAAATGTTGTTTATCTTTTTCCTTTGTGTGCGAATTATAGTATGACGTGCTCTTTGTTTTGCGTGTAGGCTCCACCAATCGACTGCCTTCTAGGCAGATACTAGGAGTCATATCCCTGCCCGCAGTATTTTAGATCGGCGAAGTCTCGTTGCTAGCCAATGCTCGCTAAGGTGCAGGGGTGGTTTCCGAACCGTCTCCTCCGTATTATTCGCAATCTCCTTGATTGGACCCATTAAGAGTCGCGGGTTCCTAGGCGCAGTAAGGGTGCGTCAGTCGAAAAGACGCTTGGAGTTATGGCACTTGTCGCGCTTTAATTTCTTGAGGAGAATCCCCGCACTATAAATAGGGGGATGGGGGAGCCATCTTTTCCCATCCCTCTGGTTTTCGCACCCTCCTTGTGTCATTAAGTGCATCTTCCATGTCCCTGGTGTGAACCCTCGTGCGACGCTTGTTTGAAATTACAGCGGCTCCCCCCTCCTGACTATATTAATGCAATTCTTCTTTGCGTATTTACACGCTCCAGGGAGAAGTTGCAGCAGTCCATACCCCCTCCTCTTTTTTCTGCCTATTTACGGCGAAGAGCGAGGGTGTCCTGATGGGGCCAAACTACGCCTGTGTTACCTCAGGCATCAATCTTCATTCTGGATCACCCAGAAGAAATACCTGAGCTACTCATGTGTTATTTCTAGCGTTGATTTCCATCCCAGGCTACTCGGCGGGAATATCCGAGCTACTCATGTGTTACCTCAGGCATCCACTTTCGTCCCATGCTGCAAAGATGTATATCTTCCTGTATTTCATTATGTAAATGAGTAATTACTTTTGTAGGCTGGTCCTGTATGTATGATTGCCTCATATTTCAATGCATTGTGGGTTCTTCTGTAAGTGTTTTGCTTCTTACTCCGAAATCGATTAAGTTCCCCGTTGGGTTTTGGTTACTCGGCCGGGGGTGTAGTCCCTTGGCTAGGTCTGACTACCCCTGGCGCTATCTGACCCGTGGGATATTGGTGATGTGGAGTACTTGGACGAGCGCGTAAGTCCCGAACTCAGCTTAAGTACCCCGGGCGTCGGAAGGACCGCGGGGTATTAGGGCTTTGAATTACTTGGATGGGCGCGTTGGTCCTGAACCAAGCCTAAGTACCCCAGCCGTTGGCTGGACCGCGGGGCATTAGGGTTTTGAAGTACTTTGGATGGGCGTGTAGGTCCCGAGCCAAGCCTAAGTACCCCGGGCGTCGGCTGGATCGCGGGGCATTAAGATTTGGAGTTACTTGGATGGGCGCATGGGTCCCGAACCAAGCCTAAGTACCCCGGGCGTCGGCTGAACCGCGGGGCATTAGGGTTTTGAAGTACTTGGACGGGCGCGTAGGTCCCGAGCCAAGCCTAAGTACCCCGGGCGTCGGCTGGACCGCGGGGCATTAGGGTTTTGAAGTACTTGGACGGACGCGTAGGTCCCAAGCCAAGCCTAAGTACCCCAGGCGTCAACTGGACCGGGAGGCATTAGGGCTTTAAAGTACTTGGACGGGCGCGTGGGTCCCAAACCAAGCCTAAGTACCCCGGGCATCGGCTGAACCGCGGGGCATTAGGTCTTTGAAGTACTTGGACGGGCGCGTAGGTCCCGAGCCAAGCCTAAGTACCCCGGGCGTCGGCTGAACCGTGGGGCATTAGGGTTTGGAGTTACTTGGATGGGTGCGTGGGTCCCGAACCAAGCCTAAGTACCCCGGGCGTCGGCTGAACCGCGGGGCATTAGGGTTTTGAGGTACTTGGACGGGCGTGTAGGTCCCGAGCCAAGCCTAAGTATCCCGGGCATCGGCTGGACCGCGGGGCATTAGGGTTTTGAAGTACTTGGACGGGCGCGTAGGTCCCAAGCCAAGCCTAAGTACCCCGGGCGTCGGCTGGACCGCAGGGCATTAGGGTTTTGAAGTACTTGGACCGGCGCGTAGGTCCCGAGCCAAGCCTAAGTACCCCAAGCGTCGGTTGGACCGCGGGGAATTAGGTCTTTGAAGTACTTGGACGGTCGCGTAGGTCCCGAGCCAAGCCTAAGTACCCCGGGCATCGGCTGGACCGCGGGGCATTAGGGTTTGGAGTTACTTGGACGGGCGCGTGGGTCCCGAACCAAGCCTAAGTACCCCGGGCGTCGGCTGAACCGCGGGGCATTAGGGTTTTGACGTACTTGGACAGGCACGTAGGTCCCAAGCCAAGCCTAAGTACCCCGGGCGTCGGCTGGACCGCGGGGCATTAGGGTTTGGAATTACTTGGATGGGCGCGTGGGTCCCGAACCAAGCCTAAGTACCCCGGGCGTCGGCTGAACCGCTGGGCATTAGGGTTTTGTGGTACTTGGATGGGCGCGTAGGTCCCGAGCCAAGCCTAAGTACCCCGGACGTCGGTTGGACCGCGGGGCATTAGGGTTTGGAGTTACTTGGACGGGCGTGTGGGTCCTGAACCAAGCCTAAGTACCCCGGGCGTCGGCTGGACCGCGGGGCATTAGGGTTTTGATTTGCTAGGACGCGCGTTTGTTATTTTGAAAGGAAGCATTCAATTTTATTACTTGATGCAGCTGTAAACTCACAGCAAGACATAAACGATTATGCTAAACAAATTCCAGATTTTACCAGGACATTAAAGACCAGGGCCCATAACCAAACTAAGATCCCTTCAGGAGCTATTCCTCCAGTCCGCGGGGGTTCTTCCTAGACTCGGCCCTGAGTTCGCCAGTATAGCACCTTCGCGAAACGAGCTGATCCCCTCGAACTTCCACCACTCGATCGCCCACCGGGAACTTGATCTTCTGGTGGTATACAGAGACCGCTGCCTGGAAGATACTGAGCGTTGGTCGACCCAAGATGACATTATAGGAGGAAGGCGCGTCCACAATTAGGAAAGGATTCCTCCGGGTTCGCTCGAGTCTATCACTGCCCAGCGAGAGTGACAAGGTAATCTGTCCTATCGGCTGCACATGATATCCCGTGAAGCCAAACAGGGGGGTTGAGACAGGGATCAATTCCTCCTCGTCTATCTGCATCTGCTCCCAAGCTTCCCTGTATAGGATATTCACCGAACTTCCTGTGTCTACGAAGATGCGTTTTACCTCATAATTGGCGATGCGAGCCACAATAACTATGGCGTCCTCATGTGGAGCTTCCACTTCTTCGAGGTCGGATGGCTCAAACGAGATGGTGGGGCCCGCCCCCGGGCTTCGGCTTGTCCCGATGGAGTAATTTTTCAACCGTCGGGTGTACGACTTCCGGGCTCGGTTAGAGTCGCCCCCGGTAGGTCCTCCGGAGATGACCCCTACATGGCCCGAGGGGGGGCCTCGCATAGGAGCTTTGCCCTTCTGAGGATCTTTCTCCAAGGAGGGGGATCTTCGGGGTGCGGGTCCCCAGCTCATGCCTCTGGATCACGATCGGGACCGCGGTCGGATTTCGTTTTCCCTGGCGGGCCTTCGCAGAGGGGAAAGGCTCCGTCGTGGCGACCTTCGGTGGTACCCCGACTTGTTCCATTTTCTACGCGGCATGGCATCCACTCCCTCAGAGACCTTCTTTTTCAGGGCGTGGCACTCTTCTGTTGAATGAGTCAAACTACTATGGTAACTGCAATACTTGGCCGATGTCTCCGACGACTCAATGTCTGCTGTCTCCACCACCCTACGCCTACCAGTCCAGTGATCCTTTCCAGGCGGCAGGTCTTTTCCCCTCACCGGAGCTGGGGGCTCCTTCCTATCCGACCGGGGAGCCGCGGGAAGAGGAGCTCCGGCTGGATCCTTACGCCGGGCGTACTGTACTTCCTCTACGTTGACATGCTTGACCGAGCGTCCTAGCAAGTCATCAAAACTAGTGGGGGGCTTCTTCACCAAGGATCGGAAGAAGTCTCCTTCCGCGAGCCCTTGAGTGCAGGCGCTGACGAGTATCTCCGATATTGTGCTAGGTACATCCTGTGGCACCCGGTTGAACATCTGTATGTACTCCTTGAGCGGCTCCTTAGGCTTTTGCTTAAGAGCGAACAGGTTGAGTGTTGTTTTCTGGTAACGCTGGCTACTCGCAAAATGGTGGAGAAAGGTTGTCTTGAAGTCCACGAATGAGTTGATGGAACCTTAGGGTAACCTCTGAAACCACCGTTGCGCTGCGCCCGACAAGGTGTTCAAAAACACCCGACATTTTACTCCATTCATATATTGGTACAAAAGCGCCGCGTTTTCGAACTTGTAGACGTGATCTTCAGGATCTGTCTTCTCATCATACTCAGGGATCCTCCCCCCCCCCCCCCACGAAACTGCTTTGGCATGGGGTCTTCCACAATCTCCGACGAGAAAGGGGTGGATGGAGTCTTTTGAAAGATCTTGAGTCCATCCCTCCTTCCTGATCCATCGTCATGCTTCTGAGCACTAGAGGCTACTGAGTGGGCTTTTTTCCCCTCTATAGGGGATTCCTTTCGGGGCCCTGGGCTACGCCATCATGTCGCCCCACTGGGGTCACGGACCTTCTGGGGGACGAGGAGGAGGTTCTGGGGATTTCCTCCCTCACTGGACCCGCTGGTTGTAGGGTCGCCTGTTCAATTTGGTGTTGGTCCAAGGCTTCCTGAAAGTCCCAAAATGGAGTGTCACGAATGGGCCTCAAATTGATTAAGTGTCGAAAACCCACGGTTCACAAAAGAAAAGTGTAGTGTAGGGGCCTCGAGTCGTATTTTTCACAAGGACTAGTAGTAGCTTTGCTTGAAGTTAGGCTTAGGGATCTTTTTGGGGTTTTCGATGTAAAATGGGGGGTTTTGGTATTTTAAAACAATTCTTTAAATGCAAAAAGAGAGAAAACCAGTGAAGATTCAAAGCTAACAAAATGTGAATATTATGCTAAGTGTAATGAACTAATGAGCAGATTAAACTAACCATAAGTTCCAAAAATTACCAACTAAACACTTAGATTGAAACAATGCCATTGCAAATCCTAAGAGTTTTTGGCGGAAATCAGATTTAAACTATAGAATTCAGAATTGACTGAGCAATAGATTGTAAAACTAACTGACAACTAAAATCTATTAACTAACTAACAAATTCACTTGCTAATCAGTTAACCGATTATAGACTTGAGCTAGATCTAAAGATCCTAGAGCAGAAACTAATCCCTAATGTGCAGTAAGATAAGTTTGCAGAAATTGATAGAAAACTGGATTCGAATGCAGAAATTTAAAATGCTGAAAACTGAATACTAAGGAGAATTAACTACTTTGCAACAATTGAAATGAAGCAATTCAGAATTCAGTAATAACAGCAAAGGAAAGACAGTTTGCAGAATCGAAATTTAACTAATCCTAGAATCACTCGAATTCAACTAAACATCACATGCTACACTACTTGGCGTCACCCAAGAGCTGCAAATGCTGCAGAAATCAGCCAGAAATCTTCTGAAGATTGTATGGACTTGGCTCTGAACAAATCTGAAGATCTTCAATTGAGAAACCCTCTCGCGATCAGAAAATCAGAGTTAAAACAGAGTTGATGAGGCAATGGCTGGAAGCTATCCGATCTGCTGCGATTTGAGGCGAAGATGATCGATATGCAATGGTAAGTCTTTGGTGAAGCTCTCTGTAGCGTTAAGATGAAAGAAAATCTGGATCCGACTTGATACTGTGGCCACGATATCAGATCGGCAGTGAACTCGCAGCAGATGATGATCCTCGCAAACTCGCCCTCGAAACCCTCGAAGCCGAGATTCCAGCTGCCAAAAGATCGTCCAAGTAATCTCTTGAATCTCTCTCACTGATCTTGAAGCTTGTAAGAAGAAGAAGTCAAAGTGGGGCTTGCCGAGAAGGAGAACGGAAGAGGAGATGGCACGATGAACAGGGGCGAAGCCGCTGTTCACCGTGCCAAAATTTGGGTTTTATACATGGGGTTGAACCGGTTTAATTTGGAGTGGGTTCAAAGTGGGTTTAGTGGAAATTAGGGATTGGTAAGGATGATTAGACTTGGGTTTGAGTCCTTGATGAGGCTTGTACCACATTTGGGCCTTGAATAGGTATCAACTTGAGTAGCATGGCCATTTCTTGATTTTGAGCTTCTTCCATAATTAAATCCCAAGCCCAAGTCTTTGATCATGAGCCAACTTGGTCCAAATTAATTTCCCTACAAAAATCAATTCAAAACAATGAGGAATTTTTACAATAATTTGTAGGAAATTTAACTTGATGGATCAAAATAATTCTTATTCCAAAAACATGATGAAACATGTAACATTAAGAACATAATTTCATGATATGCACCAAATATGAACCCAAATAAGTATGTTAAGTGCTAATCTATCACTCCCCCACACTTATTCTTGCACGTCTCGTGCAAGTAAACAAAATGAAGAACAACTAATGTTGTACCATACCCCTTAAAATATTCTCAATCATGTTAGAAGAAAATTGAATGAAAGTTACCTAGGTTTGCCAAATTTCAAAGACCCAAGTATACATGGATTAATTTCTAGTTCTTGGTCAGTAACTCAATGTACTTCCTCTATCATGAATCGATTGGGATGAATTTTCACACTAATCCTTTCAAGGGAGTTTTTGGTGGCTCTCAATCTAATTTCTAATTCATGATACAAGTGGAGCTCACTCTAGCTACTCATGGTTCATGCATTTCCATAGGCTTGCTTCTCTTCTACTCTCCACCATCATCCTTGACTTTGAAATCACACTTATAAAGGCTTATTTTGAGTTGTAAGGAAATCATGAACTAAAGCAATATGAATTGAGGTATTAGAAAAGAAATGAAAAGATAAAGAAAAGAATAGCTCAGTGTGATGGTGGAAGACATGGGCATAAATAAATGTTTGATTGATGAATTTTTGCCACACTCCCCTGTTCTTTACTGACTCGGCTGAACATTTATCAAATCTTGCAATTCAGAAGTGTCCATTTATTTTCAACTCAAGTTCAGTCCTTTAACAGATAATTCAGCTTGTTTTGGCACCCTAATCTGCAGTTCCAAAAATTCCAGCAACATCTCTGCAAATTCTGTGGTAGCAGGTTAAATCCTTCAATTAGATTTCAAAGCATTAACCTATCGGAAGAGACCCAACAGAATTTTGAAGCAATTCGTGTCCTTCATAGCTCCCTTTAATGCTATTTGTAAAACTTTCCTGGAACCTCCGACATTTATAGCTCACGCATGGAAATGTTTCCTATTTTAATTCAACAACAGTCAAATGAAATGGAGGATTTAATTGTTCCTCTTGCAGTATTCACTAATCAAAAATTCCAGCATGTTCAGTTCTAAACCATGGCATCATGGCACACTAGCTCCAAGCTGATACAACCCTTTGTTCTTCACATGATCCCTCAATTTCTGAGAATTGAACTCATTTATTATAGAACAGCAACATTGGTGATAGATGCTGCATTTAACCGCTTAATTTCAATGGTCTTGCAGCAACTTACAGCATTTGGCACAGCTCCTCGTAGCTGAAATTTTCCCTCTGATAAACCAGAAAATTGAACTCAGTTTATATAAATGGGAGGCTCAGCAAAATTTCTACATGGCATGAATATTTTCATCGCATTGGCAGATTGAATTGGTGCATTTTACAGCCCTTTTCAGCTTTAATTACAGTCCCATTAACACTTTCAGTTTCAAACTAAAAGCTTAACCAGATTCCACAAGGCTCACTTAGTATTAGATTGATTGGCTTGAGTTCTAAACTTGTCCTTTAGTTTTTTTTTCTTTTTGGCACATATCAGTGTTGGGCCATCGTTGGCACGCAACATCCCTTCCAATTCGGGCTCGGCACAGACCTTTGTCCAATAACAACATTCAAGCTACAGCCATTTATTCAGCATTTTCAGATTTACTGGGTCAACAAGTTCAGTTAAGGAAGGAACAGCATCATTTTTGATCAGTTAAGAAGTTCAGCATTTTCAGACTGCAAGGTTTTCAGACTTACTGATTGAGTTCAGTAATAGGTACTTCCGATTCCTTCTCAGCTCTTTTGATTGAATGAAACTCAAAACATCAAATAGTAATGTAACCATCAAATTCTCCATTTGGGATTACCACTGATTCCACTTTGCAACTAATTCTTGATACACAGCATTTTTGATTGGCACGCTGCTGAATTTAAGGATTCAAAACTGTAAGAAAAATTCTGTGTTCATGTCTAATTTCGTGCTAGATTTGTTAACCAAAGAATGACACAGGTAATCAATATTTCCTTGAACTTGTCAGCCAACCGAACTGCTGTCATTATCTTCACTTAATTACTCAGTCACTGTTTTCAGTTTTCAGCCACTGCCCGTTTCAGTTTCTGTCAAATTTCATCACATTCCTATTCATCCATGAGTAAATCTCCTTTTGATTAAAATAAACCATTACAATTCAGAATGCCCTTTCCAAAATCTTTGGCGTACAATACCCTAGCTTGCTACTGCCCAGCATGAAAGAAAAAAATAAATTGTAATCATGGCCGAATGTAATTGCAGATAGTTGTAATTTTGCCATGTTCCAACTTCAGTTCTTTATGGTAGCAGTAGGTCTTGAGCCTTTTTTTTTTATAGTTGTTTTGAGATTTTGTCCCTCTGCATATAATCCTGGCACCACTTCTCAGCATCTTCTTGGCAACTTGCAATCAAATTTCAGTTGTGGAAACACTGCTCACAATTCATCAAGTTACAGCCTTGATTTCATCCAAACGATTTACAAAAATTGAGATAGTTTGATCCATTTAGAACACCATTTGATGTTGCTTCGTGTAATGTTTCTTGTTTCCAATTAGTTCTGCACTTCAATGATTCCATGGAATTCAGCAGTCGTTTACAGCCTTGATTTTTCAGCCTTTTTCTAGAGTTTCATCCACTACAAACTACTACAGCTTTCCACTATCAGTTCAGATGCTCCTTCCTGAATGAAATATGGAAACAAAAGAGTTGTTGTATTGAATTGAGCAATAACTTCACTGATCCTATGCAGTTAACAAGCCTCCATACACATCATCTTGGCACAAACAATTTCAGGTCACTCACTGTTTTAGAATTCTGAATCTGAATTTTTCACAGCAACTTCAAGACACCTTCTTAACATGAAAACTTGCATCATTCAAAGAATCCAAACAACTACAACTTCCCCCACACCTAAGTCTTTGTCCGTTCCGGGCAAAACATCATCAATTAACACACATAAATGCCCAAATCCGAAAAAGATGTGAAAGAAATTTGCTATGAGGATAAAATTGAATATAAAGAATAAAGAAAGTTGATGATTTGCAAGGAACAAATAGGAATTTGTGTGGAGGAAAAAGAACAAAATAATTCACCTTCATGAGTATGATTCAATTCATAGAATTATGGCTTTGAAAGAGTTAAAGCAAGTTCTAGATTTGCAATCATATGAGTGCATCACACAAGTAAAGTTCAATCCTCACTAGGTATAACATCTTCATCTCAATTTTCATCAATCTAGAGTCCATTAATCAAGCTATTACTCAAGCATTCAAAATTGTCATCCGTGCACTTGAATCTCTTAACTCAACAAGCAAAAGTTAACTAACTTTCAAAACCCTCTAAAATGATATAGAGAAGTATAAGAAGGTGGTTACACTTTATTCCATTAACCAAGACTTCTAGCTAAATGACATAACCAAAACTAAGTGCTAATATTCACAATTAAGATTTATTGGAACTTGAAAAGGAAAGCTAGATAATGCAAAAGTAGGAATGAGGTTTATTTGAACTCCAAATGTATGATTGCCGAAATTAAAACTAAAACTAGTATTCACAATGAAAATTTATTTGAATTCGAAACTTAACACTTAATGAAGCAAAACATGACTGTGAACTAAACATTTATTATTGTCAAAATAAAGGAAATGGTATTCACAATAGAAAGCGTAATGATGAATAAAATTTTCATGAAACTAAATGATTAAATCTAAGCATGGTATTTACATGAAGAATTTTATTTGAACTTTAAAGTAGCTATTTAAGAAAATTAATTGCGCATGCAAACTAAATTTTATTATTGCAAAAAGGAAATGATATCTACAAAGAAAAATGAGTGCAAAATTTAGTGAACTCCCCTTTCAAGTTGGGTATGTGGCATCTATAGAGTCCACTCCATCCACCTCTAGCTCCTTTATCTCTTCATGGAATTTCTTGAGCCGGTGGCCATTGACTTTGTACACTTGACTCGTGCCTCCTCTTGAATTTCTACCACTCCATAAGGAAAAACATTAGTTACAAAAAATGGACCCTCCCATCTTGACCTCAACTTACCTTTGATAATTTGAGTCTTGACTTGTATAATAGCACTTTGTCACCAATTTGAAATTCTTTATTCACAATGTGCTTGTCATGAAAGTTCTTAGTCTTCTCTTTGTAGATCCTCGAATTCTCAAAAGCTTCCAACCGGATTTCTTCAAGTTCTTGAAGTTGCAACTTCCTTTCTTCCCCCACCTTAGTAGCATCAAAATTGCAACTTTAACCGCCCAGTACGCCTTATGCTCAACTCTACAGGTAAGTGGCATGATTTCCCATACACAAGTCTATAAGGTGACATTCCAATGGGTGTCTTGTAAGCGGTGCGATATGCCCATAGTGCATCTTCAAGCCTTTTGCTCCAATCCTTTCTATTAGGTCCCACGGTCTTTTCCAAAATTGATTTGACTTCTCTATTCGACACCTCGGCTTGTCCATTTGTTTGGGGGTGATAAGCAGTAGAAACCTTATGTACAACCCCGTACTTATTTAGAAGAGCCTTCATGTGCTTATTGCAAAAATGGGATCCTTGGTCACTTATGATGGCTCTTGGAATTCCAAACCTGCAAAAAATGTTTGACCTGACAAAACTAACAACAACAGATGAATCATCAGTCCTGGTGGGAATGGCCTCCACCCATTTTGAAACATAATCAACAGCTAAAAGAATATACAAGAATCCAAAAGAAGCAGGAAATGGTCCCATAAAATCTATACCCCACACATCAAATATCTCACAAAATAAAATAGTTTGTTGAGGCATTTCATTTCTAGCACTTATGTTTCCTGTTCTTTGACATCTATCACAACATTTACAAAACCTATATGAATCTCTAAACAGGGTGGGCCAGTACAATCCACATTCTAAAATTTTTCTAGCAGTTCTTTGTGGTCCAAAATGCCCACCACATGCTGAAGAATGACAAAAAGTGAGTACAGAATGAAACTCATGATTTGGTACACATCTCCTAATGATTTGATCACTACAAAATTTCCACAAGTAAGGATCATCCCACACATAATATTTTGCATCACTTTTAAACTTATCCTTTTGAGCTTTCGAAAGGTGTGTAGGAAAAACATGAGCTACAAGAAAATTCACTAAGTCTGCATACCACGGTGACTCACCATGCAGCTGTAAAAGCTGCTCATCTCTGAAATCATCATCTATGGCCGTGGGATCTCCATCTCCCTCCAATCTGCTCAAGTGGTCTGCTACTAAATTTTCCTTGCCACTCCTGTCCCGTATCTCCAAGTCAAACTCTTGTAGTAATAGCATCCATCTAATAAGCCTTGGCTTCGCATCTGGCTTCTTCAGAAGGTACTTCAGTGCTGCATGATCAGAAAACACAACAACATGAGAACACAATAAATATGATCTGAACCTATCTAAAGCAAAAACAATGGAAAGAAGCTCCTTTTCTGTGGTGGTGTAGTTGGCTTGGGCTGAATCCAATGTCTTTGAGGCATAAGAAATAACATATGGTGCCCCATCTACTCTCTGTGCAAGTACAGCTCCTACTGCATGGTTTGAGGCATCACACATCAACTCAAAAGGTAAGCTCCAGTCTGGTGATCTGATGATAGGTGCAGTAATAAGAGCTTCCTTCAGCCTCTGAAAAGCCTCTTTGCATTTTGCATCAAAATAAAAATTCACATCCTTCTGCAACAATCGAGACAATGGAAGAGCAACTCTACTGAAGTCTCTAATAAATCTCCTGTAGAAACCTGCATGTCCAAGAAAAGATCGAATATCCCGTACGCATACGGGGTAAGATAAAGAAGATATAGCACTTATTTTTGCAGGATCTACCTCTATACCTCTCCTAGAGACTATGTGACCTAAAACAATGCCATGCTCAACCATAAAATGACACTTTTCAAAATTAAGAACCAGATCAGTCTCGATGCATCTATGCAAAACCCTAGATAAATTATCTAAGCATGAATCAAAGGATGTGCCAAAAACAGAAAAATCATCCATGAATACTTCCATGCAGTGTTCTAACAACTCACCAAAAATGCTTACCATACACCGCTGGAAGGTTCCTGGAGCGTTGCAAAGTCCGAATGGCATCCGTCTGTACGCAAATGTGCCGAAAGGACAAGTGAAGGTGGTCTTCTCTTGATCTTCCGGATCTATGCAAATCTGAAAATATCCTGTGTATCCATCTAAAAAACAATAGTGTGACTTCCCCGCCAACCTCTCCAACATCTGATCAATAAAGGGCAAGGGATAGTGATCTTTCCTTGTGGCTTGGTTCAGCTTCCTATAATCCACACAAACTCTCCATGCATTCTTCACTCTCGTAGGCACCAACTCGTTGTCTTCATTTGCCACCACTGTAACTCCTGACTTCTTGGGAACCACATGAATAGGACTCACCCATCTGCTATCAGAAATAGGGTAAATGATGCCTGCCTGTAAAAGTCTAGTCACCTCTTTCTTTACTACATCAAGAATCAAAGGGTTGAGTCTTCTTTGTGGTTGTCTAACTGGCTTCATATTTTCTTCTAAGTGTATCCGATGCATGCAGATAGCAGGACTAATCCCAGAAATATCAGCGAGTGTCCACCCTATAGCTTTTCTATGCTGCCTCAGAACTTGTAATAATTTTTCCTCTTGCTCTGGCTCTAAATTCTGGGCAATGATGACAGGTAGTTGCTGATCTTCTCCCAAATAAGCATACTTCAAGTGTGCTGGCAAAGGCTTCAACTCAGGATCTGACTGCTCAGTAGATATAAGTGATCCCTGGGGCTCAGTGCAATCCCCTACACTTACATACCTACCCTCTGACTCTCCTGACACATCAACCATCAAGAATGATCCTTGGGGCTTAGTGCAATCCCCTACACTCCTGAAATCTCCCTCAACTGTAAGAGGTCCAGAAACGGATCCAAACTCAGCTCCTCCTGTAGACATATCATCTCCTGCATCTGT
Organism: Boesenbergia rotunda; assembly: GCA_024364735.1. NCBI lineage: Eukaryota > Viridiplantae > Streptophyta > Magnoliopsida > Zingiberales > Zingiberaceae > Boesenbergia > Boesenbergia rotunda. The sequence goes on along the minus strand of JAGFNQ010004008.1, from coordinate 625,804 downwards.
AGAACTCAGGTCACAATCATGGACATCAGAGAAAATCCTATCAGCAAGGGCATCTACACCAACCAGCTCCTCAGCAACATCAATACACAAAATAGAGTGATCCTCCCTCGGTGCTTCATAGCGTCAAGAAGACTGAACTGGACTACTGTATCTCCTATCTCCATGGAAAGTGTCCCTGCATGTACATCAATCTTCGTTCTGGCGGTCTTCAAAAATGGTCTCCCAAGGATGAGTGGAGATCTATGTGCAAGGAAATCTCCCTCCATGTCCAATATATAAAAATCAGCTGGGAAGATCAACTCTTTCACCTTAACAAGCACGTCCTCAATCATTCCGGCTGGGTGAGTCTGGCTTCTGTCAGCCAGCTGAATCACTACTCCTGTAGGCTGTAAAGGCCCTATGCCCAACATCTGAAAAACTGACCTAGGCATCACATTGATGGAAGCACCCAAATCTAATATGGCATCCTGAAATAAATTGCTTCCAATCTCACAAGGTACTGTAAAAACTCCTGGGTCTTCGCATTTCTGAGGAATTTGCTGAAACAGTGCTGAAACATTTTTGCCCATGTTGACTAACTCATTCCCCTTCAACCTCTTCTTGTGAATGCACAAATCTTTGAGAAACTTAGCGTATTTAGGAATTTGCTTGATCATGGTAAGCAATGGCACATTCACCTGCACTTTGCTAAAAAGATTCTCAAGTTCTTGAAATTCTTTGGCCTTCTCTTCTTCCACTTGCTTTTTGGCATTTGTTCTCTGCTGTGGAAAAGGTAAAGGAACCCTAAAATCATCAACTTTTGCTGAAAATGGAGAAACTGAATTCTGCCTTGCTGTCCCATGTGTAGCAGCTGCTGTCCCATGCGTCTCGACATTGATTTCTTCTCCGTTTTCCACCAAATTTGGAGGGTTGCTTGAGGACTGAGTTGGGAACGTGCTAGGGGTGGAATCAGCCGAATTTGAACTCATTTCAGTGTTGTTTTGGGCTGGAATTTGAGTTGCTGTCCAGTCTCCTGAAAATTCTGCTCTTGGACTCTTCGGAGACGTTGTAACTTTCCCACTTCTAAGAGTTATTGCGCTCACATTTCCCTTAGGATTTGGAGTTGTTTGTGACGGTAATTGGCTTGACCCTTGAGCTTGCATTTGGTTTATCCCACTTGCTAGTTGTCCAATTGTTCTCTCAAGGTTTTGCAAAGTGGTATCCATCCTTTGTTGATGTTGTTGTTGTTGTAGCATTTATTGCGTTAGCTCCTCTATCTTTTGTTGTTGTTGTTGCGAATTTGAACCACTAGAACTCCCATAGCTTGCATATGACTTGTGTGGGGCTGAATAGGTGGATGAGGGCTGCTGTAAATTCTGGAAACCTTGCTGGAAATTCTGTGAACTTTACTGAAATGGATGTGTAGGTTGCTGAAATTGTTGGAATTGCTGTGGAGGTTGATTTGGCGGCTGGTAATTGCTGAAAGGCTGCTGGAATTGTTGCACGGGTTGGTATTGTTGCTGGAATGTGTCCTGAAAATTCTGGGAAGGCTGAAATTGATGCTGGAATTGTTGAGATGACTGCTGAAAACTCTGTGTAGGTTGCTGTGGCTGCTGAAAATGTTGATTTTGTGGCTGGAATCCATGCTGTGGCTGCTGTGAACTCTGAAATGAGGGATGATTTTGCTGAATTTGATGATTGGAAGGCGGTTTTTGATAAAAAGAGTTACCATACTTCAAATTTGGGTGGTCCCTCCAACCCGGATTGTAGGTAGATGAGTAGGGGTCATTTCTTTGTTGGAATGGAGCTCTAGCCAAGGCCGCAACCGATTCATCTTGTTGGAGATTTGGACAATGGTCTGAATAATGTTCTTGGCTTGAACAAATGCTACATACTCTTGTAACTTGATTTGGAAATGAAGTTGTTGTTAAATTTGAGGCTTGGTTCACATTGTTCACTGCCATTTGCTTCACTAAAGATGCCAACTCCGTCAATTGGTTCTCCAACAAGGAGCTCTTGCTTTCTTTTTGTTCATTAGGCGACACTTGAGCTTCATGAACTCTTGTAGTGAGTGCTCTACTCCCAAATTGTTGAGTATTCTCCGCCATGTTAGAAATGAGTACTCTAGCTTGCTCCGGAGTTTTATTTACTAAGGCTCCCCCTGCCGCTGCATCAATCATGCTCCTATCCATAGGTAATAAACCTTCATAAAAATATTGCACAAGAAGTTGCTCACTAATTTGATGTTGAGGACAGCTAGAGCATAACTTCTTGAACCTCTCCCAGTAATCATAAAGGGACTCTCCAACCACTTGTTGAATGCCACAAATACTTTTTCTGATAATGGCGGTCCTTGATGCTGGAAAAAACTTCTCTAAAAATGCTCTCTTCATTTCAATCCAACTAGCAACATGTCCAGTGGGCAAATAATACAACCAATCCTTAACAGCCCCAGTCAAAGTAAAAGGAAATGCTCTTAACTTAATGTCTTCTTCAGAAACGCCCTGAGGTTTCATAGTAGAGCACACCACATGGAACTCGTGCAAGTGTCTGTTTGGATCCTCCCCAGATAAACCCTGAAACTTTGGCAACAAATTGATGAGTCCCGATTTGAGCTCAAAACTCCCCCTAGCTCTGGATATGCTATGCTGGAGTACTGAAATGCAGCGTCAGGTGCTGCAAGCTCCTTCATGGTTCTCTGGTGGTCTGTCATGTCAATGCCTGAGTGAGTGGATATAGTCTGAAGTGGAGGGATATCTGTAGTCTCAGAAAGAATGGCCTGGCTCCTCCTGACTCTGAAGGTCCTCTCAATCTCAGGATCGAAATCTTCTAATTCAGTACCTAGAGACCTGGTCATAAAATCAAAACAAATCGCAGTAAAAGTGGATAAAAAGATAAAACAAATAAAATCAAATCAAAAGATATGACAATAAGCACAAAAGTAAGTCAAGAATGATATGAAGTAAGTGCACAAGCTAAAATCAAACAAATCAACTAACAGTTCCCCGGCAACGGCGCCAAAATTTGAAAGTCCCAAAATGGAGTGTCACGAATGGGCCTCAAATTGATTAAGTGTCGAAAACCCACGGTTCACAAAAGAAAAGTGTAGTGTAGGGGCCTCGAGTCGTATTTTTCACAAGGACTAGTAGTAGCTTTGCTTGAAGTTAGGCTTAGGGATCTTTTTGGGGTTTTCGATGTAAAATGGGGGGTTTTGGTATTTTAAAACAATTCTTTAAATGCAAAAAGAGAGAAAACCAGTGAAGATTCAAAGCTAACAAAATGTGAATATTATGCTAAGTGTAATGAACTAATGAGCAGATTAAACTAACCATAAGTTCCAAAAATTACCAACTAAACACTTAGATTGAAACAATGCCATTGCAAATCCTAAGAGTTTTTGGCAGAAATCAGATTTAAACTATAGAATTCAGAATTGACTGAGCAATAGATTGTAAAACTAACTGACAACTAAAATCTATTAACTAACTAACAAATTCACTTGCTAATCAGTTAACCGATTATGGACTTGAGCTAGATCTAAAGATCCTAGAGCAGAAACTAATCCCTAATGTGCAGTAAGATAAGTTTGCAGAAATTGATAGAAAACTGGATTCGAATGCAGAAATTTAAAATGCTGAAAACTGAATACTAAGGAGAATTAACTACTTTGCAACAATTGAAATGAAGCAATTCAGAATTCAGTAATAACAGCAAAGGAAAGACAGTTTGCAGAATCGAAATTTAACTAATCCTAGAATCACTCGAATTCAACTAAACATCACATGCTACACTACTTGGCGTCACCCAAGAGCTGCAAATGCTGCAGAAATCAGCCAGAAATCTTCTGAAGATCGTATGGACTTGGCTCTGAACAAATCTGAAGATCTTCAATTGAGAAACCCTCTCGCGATCAGAAAATCAGAGTTAAAACAGAGTTGATGAGGCAATGGTTGGAAGCTATCCGATATGCTGCGATTTGAGGCGAAGATGATCGATATGCAATGGTAAGTCTTTGGTGAAGCTCTCTGAAGCGTTAAGATGAAAGAAAATCTGGATCCGACTTGATACTGTGGCCACGATATCAGATCGGCAGTGAACTCGCAGCAGATGATGATCCTCGCAAACTCGCCCTCGAAACCCTCGAAGTCGAGATTCCAGCTGCCAAAAGATCGTCCAAGTAATCTCTTGAATCTCTCTCACTGATCTTGAAGCTTGTAAGAAGAAGAAGTCGAAGTGGGGCTTGCCGAGAAGGAGAACGGAAGAGGAGATGGCACGATGAACAGGGGCGAAGCCGCTGTTCACCGTGCCAAAATTTGGGTTTTATACATGGGGTTGAACCGGTTTAATTTGGAGTGGGTTCAAAGTGGGTTTAGTGGAAATTAGGGATTGGTAAGGATGATTAGACTTGGGTTTGAGTCCTTGATGAGGCTTGTACCACATTTGGGCCTTGAATAGGTATCAACTTGAGTAGCATGGCCATTTCTTGATTTTGAGCTTCTTCCATAATTAAATCCCAAGCCCAAGTCTTTGATCATGAGCCAACTTGGTCCAAATTAATTTCCCTACAAAAATCAATTCAAAACAATGAGGAATTTTTACAATAATTTGTAGGAAATTTAACTTGATGGATCAAAATAATTCTTATTCCAAAAACATGATGAAACATGTAACATTAAGAACATAATTTCATGATATGCACCAAATATGAACCCATATAAGTATGTTAAGTGCTAATCTATCACTCCCCCACACTTATTCTTGCACGTCTCGTGCAAGTAAACAAAATGAAGAACAACTAATGTTGTACCATACCCCTTAAAATATTCTCAATCATGTTAGAAGAAAATTGAATGAAAGTTACCTAGGTTTGCCAAATTTCAAAGACCCAAGTATACATGGATTAATTTCTAGTTCTTGGTCAGTAACTCAATGTACTTCCTCTATCATGAATCGATTGGGATGAATTTTCACACTAATCCTTTCAAGGGAGTTTTTGGTGGCTCTCAATCTAATTTCTAATTCATGATACAAGTGGAGCTCACTCTAGCTACTCATGGTTCATGCATTTCCATAGGCTTGCTTCTCTTCTACTCTCCACCATCATCCTTGACTTTGAAATCACACTTATAAAGTCTTATTTTGAGTTGTAAGGAAATCATGAACTAAAGCAATATGAATTGAGGTATTAGAAAAGAAATGAAAAGATAAAGAAAAGAATAGCTCAGTGTGATGGTGGAAGACATGGGCATAAATAAATGTTTGATTGATGAATTTTTGCCACACTCCCCTATTCTTTACTGACTCGGCTAAACATTTATCAAATCTTGCAATTCAGAAGTGTCCATTTATTTTCAACTCAAGTTCAGTCCTTTAACAGATAATTCAGCTTGTTTTGGCACCCTAATCTGCAGTTCCAAAAATCTGCACTTCCATCATCAAGTTAGAACTTAAGGAGAGAGCCACCAAAATTTTCCTTGAAAGGCTATGAGTTAGATTCATCTCAATGACTCATGATAGATGAAAAGGCCAAGTTGTTGATTTAAGGACAAGATACTAATCCATAGAGCTTAGATTTATGAGAATTGACAACCTTAGGTAATTTCTTTTCATTTGCTTCTAATTATGCTTAAGAGAGCCTAAGGGATACTTATTTAGTTGTTTCGCGAGACGCTCAAGGTTAAGTGTGGGGGAGTTGATAAGCACCATTTTATTGATTATTTTAATTGCTAAAATCCATGTTTGACCCATGTTTTTATTGCTTAATTATGATTTTACCCTAGGTTTTGGAACTTTATCTTATTTTGGACTTAATTGCAAAATTACATAATTTTTGGGTTATTTGGCCACTAATTTTCTGATATATTTTTGTAGGCATGAAAGGATCCTGGACCTAGGGCATATTGGGTCAAACCTGAGTCGGATGTGAACCGGATCGAATTATCAAGCCTACGATTAATCCGGGCCGTCCGATTCAAGAGCGGCTAGATCTGAGCCATCCGGGACGATCTGAAGCAATCCGAGCTAGGGTTAGGGTTGATCAGGCTCTATGATCAAGATCTGAAGGTTTCATCCCAATCAGAGCTAGATCAACCATTGGATCAAGCAAGGAGGGATCTAGAGCGTCCAATAACAGATAGAGTTGATCTGGACCATCCGTTACACATCTGGAGGATCCGAGCTACCACAAGGCAGATCCTGACCCCAGATCATCATCATCAAAGTTTGGCTCAAATCAGAGCAAGATCAGCCGTTGGATCTCCTCCGATCAATATGAGTCGTCCATTGGTTATTACTTAAGGAAAAATCCCAGCCTTCTTCTCGTTGTCGCGTTTCCTCGCCGCAGCTTCGTCTCCTTCATTTTGTTCATCAGTTTTTCAGTAGTTTTCTTCATCCAAGGGGCGCGACCCCTCAATTCCTTTCTTAGATCATGTGTTAGGTCATTTGGAAGGTTTCATCGGTGAGGTTCTAGCTCAGATTTGCCCAAAAACAGAGCTGTTGAGAGGTTTCCGCAGTTTTGTTCAATTGCTACCTTTGGATCGGTTGTGCTCCATTTCCATCCACCCGAGCTTCTGGAGGGGTTCCCTAGATTGCTTGGATCATCCCCAACTCATCACCAATCGCGGACACAGCTGAATTGAAGGATGCCGAATGGGAAATTCAGATTTGAGCAAGCTGAGTTGGAATTGAATCGCAGAGGCAATTTCTTGATGATTTGCTGAGCTTGCGGGTTCGAGACTCACTCTTGCTTGACGACCAAGAAGCACTTGAGCTTAGGGAGAGTTGAGGATTAGTTTTTCTTAGTTAATTTACCTGTTTTAGTTGTAATTTCGTTTCTGCAATCAAATTTTCTGTTTCTGAATCTGTTTTAGCTGCTGTAATTTCGTTTTCTGATTGGTTTCTGCTTAATTAGGATTCAAGTTTCCAAATCAAGTAGTTAGCCAGCTTGTTTAGTGATCTATCAGTTTAAACTTTAGTTTGGTTCCTTGTTTAATTGTTGCGTGCCATTTCCTTAGCTTGCGTATCAAATTGTTCAGCTGCGTGCCATATTTCATTTTCTGCAAGTGTTATTAGCTGTAGCTTCTGAACTTGTATCAAGGATTCTTTAGTTTCTTTTCAGTTTTTCTGCCTTCTCGATTAGGGATTCAAGTTAAGTTGCAAGTGCTAGCTTTAGCCTTTGGATTTGTCACTGCATTACTGCCCATGCTTGTTTAAGTTTTGCATTTCAATTTCTGCACTCAAATAACTGCATTCGAATTAGTTTTTTTTCTGCATTTTCATTTCTGGAATTTACTTCAGCTTGCATCTGTTGTCTTTGCATCAATTTCGTGACATTTGAAACTCTCCATTGAACTCTTGTTTACCTGCATATCAGTTTTTGCATGTATTGCCTGCAGAATTTCTGCAATTCTGTTTTCTTCAGCTGCATTAGATTGGTTTCTGAATGGGTTAGTCTCCTTGCTACATATTAATGTGATAACTTCTGAATGGTATATCAAACGAGACCCTAACAAAGTGATTGATGTCAGCTTGTGTTCAGCCAGTTGGGTCTAGATTTCTCAGCGTGCCAACTTCCGATTGAGTATCAACTCCAATTCTGCATTCCCTACTGTTATTGCTGCATTCTTCAATTGTACTCTTTCAGTTTCGATTTCAGCACATCAAAGGTTCCTGTTTGGTAAACCATTGCATCCATTTCTGCATTCTTCTCCTTTTCTGCAGTTGCTGAAATCGATTACAGCCAAGGCAATCTGCTTTCCTGCACATCAATTCTGATTTTCGTGTGTTCTGCATATGAATGGTTGCTGCACCTCTACATTCATGCATAGCAATTCTGAGTTCACTTTTCTTGAGTTACTTTCGAATGGGTCAGTTCTTTCTCTGAAAATGTCAGTTTATTAATTTTAGAAGCAAGTCTCTGCATTAGAAATCATTCAAATTTGGTCAGTTAAGTGTCATTGCATTAATGAAATTCTGGATTGCCATATTTACAGTTTTGCATTTAGTATAAGCAGGCTTTTCTCAACTTCCATTACTGCATCCCAGTTTCAAATCTGTGCCAAATTCATTTCTGCAGTTTTCAATTGAAGTTGCTGAGTTTATATCAAGGAAGCTTGGCAATTGAATTCCATTGTATTTGAAATTAGTTGCTTGCTTGATTTGCATCTAAGTGGAGTTGAAATTGCCATTTCAGTCCATTGGTTGGAGTTACATCTGCACATTCGATTTCTGCATTGGAGTTATATTTCTCATCCATTTGTTCAAGTCCAATTGCTTCACGTTAGAGTTTGTCGGATTTTGATCTAAAACCAGAATTGCTTCCTACCATCACTTGTTTAGCTTTTTAGCTAAGTTTCCTTTCCTTGCGATTACATTTCTTTTTAATTGCTATCCAAACCCAATTCACATTTGAAACCCGAAAACACAAACGACACAAATACAAGCGCGATTCAAACAAACCTTCAACTAGTCCCCGAGAAAAATACGACCTGTGGCCCCTATATTACATTTTCATATTTTGATTGTAAAAGGATTTTCAGTTATTCATTCACATCTAAATTTGAGGCCCACATTCGTGACACATGAGTCATTGAGATGAATCTAACTCATAGCCTTTCAAGGAAAATTTTGGTGGCTCTCTCCTTAAGTTCCAAAAAAAATCTTCAAGCATTCGAGTTGTATTAGTGATGAACAAAAATGAATATTTTCTTGATGTGTACTCTTTTGATATTATTGTTTAGAAAAAATTCAAGAGTTTTGTTGTTAATCCATACATGCACTTTGAGAGGTGTGGTAAATGGTTAATGTGTAGTGCATTGAGAATGTGAAAGGATAATTTTGAGTGTTGGAGGCTTGATTGAGTTGTTTATTTTGGCCTATTGTTTGAGTGTATACATCATGTTAATTACCCCAATGCTCTCATATTCTCTTTGATATTCTTTCATGCTCTCTATGATCTTATTTGTTATCTACCATTCTTGTTTTCTTGTAGCACTCGGTTTCATTATTATTCATTGAAAAGCCCTCTTGATTTGTGTACTTATGTTATAGTAGTGGAGAAGTAGAAGATAAGCAAGCATATGGTAGTGCAATGTCATGAATGTTTTGAGAGAACTCCACTTCCATATCTGTTATTTTTTTTGTGAGCATCAGTGCATATATACATCTTGTGAGGGTTTTGTCATGCTTAGTTTATTCAAGTTGATGAAATTACCATGCTTTTGACTTATGTGAGATTTGGAACCATAAATGCATGGATTTTTGAGACTTGATGATCCTAAGTAACTTTCTTTTATTATTTCTTTAAGTATTGATAGGGGATGTAATGTTTGGGAGATATGCTATTTTCTTTTAGTTTTATTTACTTGTGCGAGACGCCCAAGAATAAGTGTGGGGGAGTTGATAACCACCATTTTTGCTGATTATTTTAGGCTCTAAAATCCATGTTTGATCCATATTTTATATGCTTAAGTTTGCATTTGTATTAGGTTTCATGTATTCCCTTCATTTTGGCTTCTAATTCTAATCTTTGTATATTTGGGATATTTTTGGCACTAAATTTGGATATTATTTTGTAGGCTTCAATTGATCATGGACCTAGATCAAAAGTGGGTCAGACTTGAGTCAGCATTGGATCCAGATTGAAAGGATCAAGCATCGGATTATTAGGAGCCGTCCATTTCAGAGAACGGCTAGATCTGAGCCATCGGTCATCTTCTGGTCAATCCGAGTTCAAGATAGAATCAATCCTGACCATAGATCAATATCTGGAAATTTCAGCCAAACAGCTTGAATTGATTCAATCAAACAGCTCAGCCAAACCATATAATGATGGAAGCAACGGACGGCTGAGATCAATTTGACTTCATCCAACGGTCGGATGACTTCTGATTTGGCTGAAATATCCAGATATTGATCTATGGTCAGGATTGATTCTATCTTGAACTCGGATTGACCAGAAGATGACCGATGGCTCAGATCTAGCCGTTCTCTGAAATGGACGGCTCCTAATAATCCGATGCTTGATCCTTTCAATCTGGATCCAATGCTGACTCAAGTCTGACCCACTTTTGATCTAGGTCCATGATCAATTGAAGCCTACAAAATAATATCCAAATTTAGTGCCAAAAATATCCCAAATATACAAAGATTAGAATTAGAAGCCAAAATGAAGGGAATACATGAAACCTAATACAAATGCAAACTTAAGCATATAAAATATGGATCAAACATGGATTTTAGAGCCTAAAATAATCAGCAAAAATGGTGGTTATCAACTCCCCCACACTTATTCTTGGGCGTCTCGCACAAGTAAATAAAACTAAAAGAAAATAGCATATCTCCCAAACATTACATCCCCTATCAATACTTAAAGAAATAATAAAAGAAAGTTACTTAGGATCATCAAGTCTCAAAAATCCATGCATTTATGGTTCCAAATCTCACATAAGTCAAAAGCATGGTAATTTCATCAACTTGAATAAACTAAGCATGACAAAAACCTCACAAGATGTATATATGCACTGATGCTCACAAAAAAAATAACAGATATGGAAGTGAAGTTCTCTCAAAACATTCATGACATTGCACTACCATATGCTTGCTTATCTTCTACTTCTCCACTACTATAACATAAGTACACAAATCAAGAGGGCTTTTCAATGAATAATAATGAAACTGAGTGCTACAAGAAAACAAGAATGGTAGATAACAAATAAGATCATAGAGAGCATGAAAGAATATCAAAGAGAATATGAGAGCATTGGGGTAATTAACATGATGTATACACTCAAACAATAGGCCAAAATAAACAACTCAATCAAGCCTCCAATACTCAAAATTATCCTTTCACATTCTCAATGCACTACACATTAACCATTTACCACATCTCTCAAAGTGCATGTATGGATTAACAACAAAACTCTTGAATTTTTTCTAAACAATAATATCAAAAGAGTACACATCAAGAAAATATTCATTTTTGTTCATCACTAATACAACTCGAATGCTTGAAGATTTTTTTTTTTTCACATAGAGAGATTTTTTTTTTCATTCTTTTCTCTCTTTTTCTTTCACTTTTTTTTTCATCTTTACTTTCCTTTTTCTATCTCTCTTTTTTTTCACATAGAGAGATTTTCTTTTTGTTTTTTTTTTAATTTAATTTTTTTTTCACACAAGCATTCGTCCATATACACTTGTCTCCAAAATTTGATAACCGTTTTTTGTCGTGTTACGGTTTCAAATACAATTTAAGTACCGAATTCCTCTAAACTAATGTAGCATAGAGTAACTCGAGTCGTCTCCCAACGAATGTAGTTAATGCATGATAATTCTCATGGTTCGTATCTTATTGCTTTTGGGTTTTTGGATATTAAACTGGGTTTTGGATTTGAGAGCTATGACTATGAAATGAATAGCAGAGCAAGTATGAAATCTAATCTAATTAAGGAAAGACATTGCAGGTAATAAAATCTAATTTAACCTAACTACAATTGCAGCGAGGAAAAGGATAACTAGAAATTAAACATTAACGAAACTAAACATAGAGCAGAACTACAGCATTGAAGAAATCTACCCTAACCTAGCTTAATTGCATGTAATTGAAGACGTAAAACCTAAAGTAATAGGAAGAGCAACACAAAACAAGAGTTTAACAACTAGGAAACATCACAATTGAAATTAACTGTCTAAGAGGCATTTGATCGAACATAAATTGAGCATGTTCTAAATGACTTCCAAAACGTGCAATTTGAATTAGAGAAGTTCTATCCAGTACAAACGTTCAACAAACAATCTATCTCAACCATTCAAACACAATTAAAATCAATCCACAAGCATCAATTAAAGGAAGAACTTCTGGAAATTGGAACACAGAACTTGGAAATCGGATGGACTGCTGGAATTTGAATTGCTGTGAAAGAATTCTGCAAAATTTGAGGAAGAAGAAACTGCTGGAGCGAAGATGAAGGCTAGCTACTGAAAATGCTGTGAAGAAAACATCTGCTGGAAGGAATTGCTGAAGAAAATTTGATGCTAGAAGTAGAAGAACTGCCGGAATTGAAACCCGGAAATCTGTGAAGAACTGATGGCGATGAAGATGGAAGAGATGTCAGCTAGGGTTCGGAACCCCCAAAATCCTAGCTTGTGTTGGCGTGCGGTGGATGGCGTTCGGCTACGTTCGGCTAAAGCTCGGAACCCCCAAAGCCCTAGCCTCTGGTCGCCGGTGATGAAACGGAGGAAACTCTCTTTGAACCCTGACAGAGAATTCCTTTCTCTCTTCTCTTCGAACCACGACAGAGAAAAGGTGGAGATGGAACTCAGTGAAGAAGACGGCGATGATGGAACTCCGACCGGCTAGGGTTCGGAACCCCCTTGCCCTAGATCGTGCAATGGCCGGAGGAGATGGAGAAGGTGAAGAGGAAGAGGAAGAAGTCGGGAACCCCCCGAGCCTCGTCTCTGTGTTGTCGCCTCCCGTCTCCCGTCTGCCCTAGCTCGCAATGGCTGGCCCCCTTTTGTTTGTGGTTGCGTGTGGCTCGGTCCAGCTCTGGCTCGGCCAAGCAGCTTCAATGGATTCAACCCAGCAAATGAGTTCGGTCCAGCTCTGGTTAGCTCAGCCTCAGCCCAGCAGAGAATCAGTTCAGTCAGCCGCCCGGTTCAGTCAGGGATCCGGTTCAGTCTTGGTTCAGCCAAACAGCTTGAATTGATTCAATCAAACAGCTCAGCCAAACCATATAATGATGGAAGCAACGGACGGCTGAGATCAATTTGACTTCATCCAACGGTCGGATGACTTCTGATTTGGCTGAAATTTCCAGATATTGATCTATGGTCAGGATTGATTCTATCTTGAACTCGGATTGACCAGAAGATGACCGATGGCTCAGATCTAGCCGTTCTCTGAAATGGACGGCTCCTAATAATCCGATGCTTGATCCTTTCAATCTGGATCCAATGCTGACTCAAGTCTGACCCACTTTTGATCTAGGTCCATGATCAATTGAAGCCTACAAAATAATATCCAAATTTAGTGCCAAAAATATCCCAAATATACAAAGATTAGAATTAGAAGCCAAAATGAAGGGAATACATGAAACCTAATACAAATGCAAACTTAAGCATATAAAATATGGATCAAACATGGATTTTAGAGCCTAAAATAATCAGCAAAAATGGTGGTTATCACTTCCCTAATGGCATTAGCTACCCGGCGGTCAAATTCCTCTCGCGTGAGGGTGAGGGGTTGTTCCTCCGGTCCTGCCATCGGCGCTCTTTCAGGTGCTTTGTTGTTTCTCACAGACGGCGCCAAATTTGTTCCGGAAGGAGTCGTCGGTGATGGCCAGTCACCGAGGATCAGCCCCTGTGGAGATTACTATGTCGCCGAAGAACTTGGGAATCCTGCGAAAGTAACACAAGCGTTAGGGGACACGCCGGCAAGGGTCCGGCGGAGTCCACTCCGACGCTCAAGTTAGTAGGGTGTCCAAATGATGGTGAGAAAAAGAGACAATGCGTAAAGATGAGAGATTCCCCCCCCCCCTCTTATCGGAGGGGTTGAACTTCCTTTTATATTGCCGTCGGCTGACTGGTCGTACCTCCTTTATTGTGGCCACGTTTTCGATATTCAAGCTGCGCCCGCCATTTTCGGTGATAAAGGGATATCCTTTGAAATAGTCTGCATCATTATCACTTTTTCTTTAGTTGCGACACTCGGGGTTCCCGAGGTTGGCAATTGCGGGGACTCCGCCTCCCAAGGTGGGCTCGGGAGTCTTCGGATGTGATATCTCCTGAAATACTCTCGGGGCCCTACTTCCCGGAGAAGCCTGACCTTCCCGAGCGCGAACACCGAAGGGGCCCCGAGGCCCAAGACGAGAGGTTATTCCAAGTCCCCGACTTCTTCATCCCCGGAGCCGGACACGGGCTTTCCAACCCTATCAGATACTATAAAAATAATTTTATTAACCAAATAGATCCTTTTAATTTTTTTAAATACGAATATTGTTGTATTAGCATTTACTTACAAAATATATAAAAACTACAAACAAAAAAAATAGGCCCGCCCTTTTAATTTAAGTTTTTTTTTCAATAAACACAATTTGTTAGCAATTTAAAATAATTAAAAAATATTTTTAAAAAATGAGCCCCTCCACCTTGACCATCCTAGGACCGACCCTAATTTATATTTCAAAAGAAGTTTATCTTATTTTAGATTGCTAATTAATTTTTTTTCTCTTCTTCTTAATTAATATATATAGTTATCATAGTCTTCTATCATCTAATTTAGTTTATTAGTATCATAAATATATTTATTTATTTAGAAGATATGCTATCATAAATGTTTTAGAAGAGGATCTTCAAAACGGAATTAAAATAATTTAAATTTTTGAAATGGATTTTAAGAACTAAATTAATTGTTGGGCCTAACTATTGCGTTAGCAAATGTTAACTTTAATTTCATTTTATACCATTTGGATTATGATGATTTCTACGAATAGATCTTAATGATTAGATTGTAATAAATTAGAGGGAATGGGTGAATAGTCGTTAAGATTCTTTCTCTTTCTTGCAAGTGTAAGGATAAACACAAATTTGGTAAATACCTATTTGTTCTAGTTTATGAACTTCAATATTGTTCAAGTCAAGAGTTATAGGTAGTAGAAATCAAATAAAACAATACAAATAATAAAAAGGTTAATAAAGCTATAGTTTATATATACATCATAACTTTTTTTATGTATTGACACAATTGATATCCATATAGATAATGATCGACTTTAATAGATTTTAAGATCAATTTTTATATGGTACAAAATATTTCGTTGAATGTTTGATCTTTTCTATGTAAAGGTCGTTATGTTAGGACAAATATCCCCGATGATTTATCCTCTTTTTGAGAGTGTGGGGTCATCTGGATGAGTGATGACGACTTCACCTTTTACCCTAAGATATATACATTACAACTTACTGATTCGCCAAGTGAATTACAATTGAAATCCATTCTAAAAACTTCTCTTTCCCATGGGCAGAGAAAGCGTAAGATATAATAATAGGCAAGGAGAGAAAAATACAAAAAATTTGTAGATGAAGCACAATGCTTATATCACAAGTGTTTTTTTTCCTTGTGTGCGCGCGCGCAGGAGAAAAAGAATTATATGTGTAGGTGCAACTATTCACCTCTCCTCTAATTTATCCTGTCATCTAAACAGTTGATTCTAATATCCCTAAGATGATGGAACAAGAGCTATGAGAGTGATCAGTCGAGTATCAAGAGCTTGATGATGATGAACTTTCAACCTTGTCCAAGCCCTTAGAGTCTTTAATTTGAGCATTTTAGCACATTAAGCATAGGAAATTAATCTAAAATGAAGAGCTCTTCTTGTCTCAAGCTCTTGATAAACTATGACTAACGACATTAGTCTCTCAGTCGAAGTGGGAACCTGATCCAGATCAACACCTTGATCTAAACCTCTAGCTCTCGAGTCCGCTAAGCTTATGCAAGTCAGTGTGACAACCTTCAAAACAATGTGGTTAAGCCAACCGTAAGACAAAAGTCGTTTCCCCACCAATACTTACCGACCTAAGGCTTGTGTGCCACAAAGCATTGGGCAGTATATTATAATAATCAATTAATTGAATCAAAGTTTGAAGTTGAATAGATACATATCAATTGCTAGGTTTTCTCAATTGGTTAGGTCCTTGTCAACTAAATTAGGATATGCTAATTAACTAAATCAGTGTTTCTAACAAATAAAATATTTCTATTTGTATCAATTTGATTGACTATCTTTGGGCAATTGATTAATCTCTTATTAGTTGTTTGGTGATAAATAAGATATAGTAGTTGAAATATCCAAGTCACTTTTGATTTATCTAATTGATTGGCCAAGGAAGGTAGCTAGCCTATTGGAGGCACCAATAAACTGAAGTTCTTGAACTTAGGGCCCCATTCCATGACTTATTCTCCTATTCTTATATTGTTCCAAAGTAGTCCTAGAACTTGAACTTTAAGGTCTAAGAATCTTTCATCAAGTTCTTGACAATATTCTCTCTCTCTTTAAGTTTTCATATTCATCTACTAGGGAGAGTCCCAGCTTTCTTGTTAAAGATTTTGGTTTTTTTTATAATATCTAAACTTCACCCGATTAAGTTTGGAGGTAGACCATATTTTTTCCTACTTTATCTACTAGAGTATCAGATAAATTGAAATATAATTTATACACACTTAGCGATCGAACTCAAAAATATCTATTAATATTCGAACTTTAATCCTTTTATTTATTTTCCTAAGTGCTTCACCACTATATTACTAGTGGGGTGCTTTCTTTTACCTTTATAGATGTTAGTGAGAGCCCTAGAGCCAATCATGTGATGGTTGTTGTATGGACTCATTGTATCATATTTCATATATATATAAAGGCATTTGATTATGGTTATTATACTTACTTGTATTGGTGTCAAATAACTAAGTGTAATAACGTCCTTGGTAGTAGGTTCATATCTATATCAATCGATTGGTTGAATCGATAGTGAGATGATATAGAGAACACTACTCTTAATTATTCCTAGTCAAGTATTAACATTCAGGGACAATGTTAATGCATAGAGACTAGCATGTAGGTCAACACGATGACTTGATCTCACAAGTCATGGATATGAAATATCAAGTTGACACATGAGTATGCATTGGAGAATGTATACTGAATGACCCACCATGAGAAAGTATCATGGATCGTTATATGAGTGTCATATACTTTCTCATGTGACTATTAGTATGACTATTAGTCCTTAGACCTGAAGTCACCATAGTTCCCTACATAAGGAGTTATGTACTTTGGTTTCGTCAAACGTCACCCGTAACTGGGTGGACTATAAAGGCGATTACTGGGTATGTAACAAATTATGCGGAGGGATGTGAGTGATGTAGATGGGATCTATCCCTCCTATATGACGGGAGAGATATCATAGTCTTGATAGAGTGAGATCACTAAGTGCATGGCCATGCCCAAATAAGGCAATATGAGATATTGAGCTTATTTGATTATAGTGAGTCTACTTAGAGTTCAAGACACATAGATTGATTGGAGGATGACACGGTCTATGCTTCATAGAAGATCAATCTAGATATCGGCGATAGAAGGACATTGTCACATATTATGAAAGTCATAATTAGTAGTCACATTGGTGATATTGGATCTCAACATTCTTGTAACTTGGGTAGCAATGATGTGTTGCTAGATACCGCTCATTGCTTATGTTTCTAAGAGGTTAGAAGCATTGCCAACGTTACAAGAACCTATAGGGTCACACGCAAAGAACAAATAGATGGAGAAAAAATGAAGTCAAGTTCGACTTGGCTAAATATGGAAAGTCCATAAAAGGCAAGTTTGACTTGACCCAAATCCAAATCAAGTTTGACTTGACTTGGTTCCACTTCAAGTTAGACTTGACATGGGAGAAGAAATGGAGTCAAGTTTGACTTGACTAAATATGGAAAGTCCATAAAAGGCAAGTTTGACTTGACCAAAAGGCCACCTCACCTTGACTTGACCAAGTGATGACTTGGCTTGGTATTTGACCAATGATGATGCTCCACATCATCTCCAAAGGTTGTAAACCCCCCATTTGAATTTGAATTCAAATTGAAAGGGGGTTATGGCAGGCCACTTAATGGCCATTATGTGGCCGGCCACAATGTGAGAACAAAACAAGGTTTTGTTCCATTTTTCTGATTGGGTGTCTTCTCTTCTTCCTCCTCCAAGTGTTGGAGCTCTTCTTCTTCTTCTCCTCTTGACCGAATCCTTGAAAGGTGCTAGCACACCTAAAGGGTTTCCTCCATCCACTTTGTTCGCGTGGATACTTCTAGAGGGACGGCACTTGACGTCCTAGAGATCCGACATCCAAAAGGAGCGAACGGGATTAAGCAGGGCACGCACCAAAGGTAAAATGGTTTATCCCTCTTTAGATCTAGGAGTAGATCGAGTTTTGAGCATGAAATGAATACGTGAATTTTTGTTTCGGAATTTTTCTTCGCACGAGATCCATGGCTTTGGGTTCTCGGGGTTTCCGCGACGCGAAAAGGCGGTTTTCGCGGCCCGAAAAATACAACAATAGAGTGCTGGTAATGTTTGGTATTGAAATAATATCTAATTAGCTAGGGTTAAAAATTTTATTATTGTTGATAAGGGGAGTTCCGGTCCCTCCCTCATATAGGGGAATTATTATGCTTGTCACCTCGATTAAGGCCAAGATAACATCACTCTATCACTTCTCTATCATTTCCTTAAAAATTGGCATACTTCTCTAACGGATTAGTTGTTTCGTGAGTTTGCAGGCTCAATACGCAGCTACTCAGTGACCCAATAATAAACGTTGACCTGCTCAGTCAATCCTTGATAGAATCTCTCGGTTATAAATATATATAACACATTCACGGTGGAGGGTCACCAAATGTGTACATATATATATAAGGGTCCCTCCTACACGGTGCAGGTATGCCACAATCCTCCTTCTATTTCTCCATTGTGGTATTGTCTGATTTGAACATCGGAGTGCTTGTGTCGAGGACCCCGTCCTTGTTTCTGACCTTTTTTTGTTTCCCCCTAGGAATTTTTCGACAATCATCCTAGCTAACTTCAAATTTTCAAAGTTCATATTGTTACTGTGTTGATTTTCATTGATGACACGCTATTCTTGATAGATCAAGAAAAAAAAATGATGAACCAGGCAGTAGACAAATTGAACATGGGGTGACCGGCCTGACCCCACGGAAGTTTCCCACTGGTCACCAGGGTAAATCGGGAAGCGCTAGTGGTGGCCAGTCTAGAAGCCCAACGTCCTAGGGTTCGCGCCCCATTTAGAGGAAAAATTTCTGCAAAATGCGCCGTAGCTGGGTATCGAACCGCGAATACTTGAGTTAACAACTAGTGACCTTACGGCTGTATCATAGCCCCGGGAGCTTAATAGATCAAGAAAGGTATCAATTGTAATGGTTCGTTGACCTTATTTCAATAATTTTTCTCATGAAATTCATAAATGATGAACTATCGTGAAATGTAATTATTTCTTTATTTATTTTACTAATTATCAAAAAAACTAATGAGTTGATCCTTGTTTGTCACATGATGTGCTCCCTCAGCTTCCGTTAATATTAAGAGTTAGACACCCACGCACCAAGAGGGCAGACAACAGTCTTATCGCATGACATCGTCAGTTCATCAAACGGCTGCTTCTTCCATACCAAGTCAAACCAACGACCGTGATTTACCACCAAATGATTTTGGGTCAAAAAAAAAAAAATGGCGTTCCTTTAGCGAAATGAACATCTCTCACATTTAGAGTAAATTTGGATCAATTTAAAGATTTAGATTTTAATAACGGACTGTTATTTTTATATATCGTGTGTCAGCTAACTGCTATATCTGCTGTAATAAATAACAATCGGGGATTAACTTTTGCCCTATGCCACAGCTGATCATAAGTTTTTATCATACTGTTATTATTTTATATTGATTTTATTTATTAAAAAATAATATTTTAATAAAAAATAAATTATGAAAATTTTATCACACTTGTCATATTTTAAATAAATATATCTAATCTGGATCGACCACGTAAAGATTAATAAATAATTATTATAATATATTATCTTAGATTGATTTTATTTATTTAAGTGTGATAGGCAGTTTTAAATGATATTTTAATATAAAAAAATTAAGGAGATTTTATGATATCAATTATATTTTAAATAAATATTATTTATCATGATGAATTATAAAAATAGAAGATAAGTACTATAATATCTAGTAAAAAAATTATCTTAAACTCTCTAATAATAGACTCAACTTCCTTCTGAGTCCCTATATCAGAAAAAATTTATTTCAATTCTTTATATGTAAAATTTTATTTACTCCAACTACTGATTTATCTAATTACGTTTCGATTTTTTTAGGTACAAACAGTTTAAAATAAGGTATAATTCTTTCTAAATTCAATATCATTCAACCAAAATCTAATATATTTTTTATCAAATTAAATACAACCCAATTGATTTATCCTAAACCAATTGATCAGTATGAACTCCTAATCAATTAATCATACTAAAAAAGAGTTGTACTCAATTTAATAATATACTCAATTCTAATCTAAATATGCTAAATTTTAAAAAAATTATACTTATTTTTAGACTTTTTGTACCTATAAAAAATAATTGTGATGTTCTCTCATGATAAATACAACTAAACGATTACCGATTAATTTCTAATCAATTGGAGATTCTCAATCGATTGGCTTAATTGATTGGAGTAGCTCACATCAATTATGAGCAGTTCCGATCAATTCTTGATCAATTATATTTGAAAAAGAATCGATTCTTGATTAACTAAGTTTGAAAAAAAATTATATTCAATTTAATAAAAAAATATACTTGATTTAAGGAGGAATGATATTTTATTTTGAACATTTTGTACCAAAAAATAATGAGAATAATTAAGTAAAAGGAATTATATTTTATTTAATAGAAAATATATTTGATTTTAGTTAAATAATATTGAATTTAAGATGAATGATATTTTATTTTGGATATTTTATATTTAAAAATAATAAAATAATTAAATAAATTAGTATAGATTTGAGAGTTGAAATAAATAAAATTTTATACATAAAGAATGAAAACGATTATATATATATTTATATATATATCAAAGGATTGAAAGTAAAATTGAAAATATTCACAGGGATTTAAAGACAATACAGATATCTGGCCGTTAATAATAAATTTTTGCATTCGATAGTTTTTATATATTATAATAATTATTGTTATAATAATATTAAATTAAAAATATTTTCGAGATAAAATGGTTGATGAGACGTTCATTTATTTTTTTTATCTTTTTATTTTTTAAGTTTTTGTCGTTAGAGTTTTACCTCGACCACTAAGGTCGGTATACCGCAACGCCGGCTTTTCGCCCACTCCACTCCATCCGCCCTCCCACCCACGATCCGCCGTACATTCCACGATTCGACGGCATAGATCGTATCCGATGTCATTCCCACGTCGCTCCCGCATATCCATTCAGCGCGTAGGTGACCCGCGCAGTCCCTTTTGTCTATCTTCTCTGTAGTGCGCATCAATGGTTGAGATCGCTTCGTGGTTGGTGAGATGCTTACATGGCGTGTTCTGATACGTTCGATGCTTTACAGTCATCATTTTTGACCATTGACTACGCACCCACTTCTTTCACCAACCCCATTTCGCCTATTTCTCTTCCTCTTTTGCCTAAAAATAGTGTCGAAATTACATTGGTGCCCTCACCAACTCCGGACCCTCCACCACCGGTATATGTACCGTCCATCCCCGTCCGTGGATTCTTCAGGGAAGAGAGCGAGCCTCAAGCCGACGCACTTTTCTCTTCGGTCGTCACTTTCCTTATTGACATGGGTTCGTTGCCGGAGGAGACCATTTTCCGGTCTAAGCTACCGGACATCCACATCGACAATCGCCGGCCGCTTCATGCCTTCTGCTTCGAGCGGCTCGAGGAGTTCGGCGATCGCCCCTGCCTCATCGACGGCTCCAACGGCGCCGTCATGAGCTACACCGAGGTGGACCGTGCGTCCAGGCGCGCCGCAGCTGGGCTGCGCAGGTTCGGGGTCGGCCGGGGGCAGGTGATCATGATCCTGCTTCGTAACTCGCCGGAGTTCGTCCTCGCCTTCCTCGGTGCCTCCCGGCGCGGCGCAGTGGCTACCACTGCCAACCCGTTTTATACGCCGGCGGAGATTCACAAGCAGGCTGTAGCCTCCGGCGCGAGGTTAATCGTCACCGAGTCGTGCTATGTCGACAAGGTGCGGGATTTCGCGCGGGAGCGGGGAGTTGTAGTCGTCTGCGTCGATGATCCTCTTCCGGAGGGCTGCCGTCGATTCTCGGAGTTGCTGGAAGAAGAGGAGAAAACAGAGGAGGAAGAGGAAGAAATCGACCCCGATGACGTTGTCGCGCTGCCGTACTCGTCGGGCACGACGGGAATGCCGAAGGGGGTGATGCTGACACACCGGAGCCTGATCACGAGCGTGGCACAGCAGGTGGACGGAGAGAACCCGAACCTATACTTCCACTCCAACGACGTGCTCCTCTGCGTGCTGCCTCTCTTCCACATCTACGCCCTGAACTCGGTCCTGCTGTGCGGGCTCCGCGTCGGCGCCGCCATCCTCCTTGTGCGCAAGTTCGAGATCTCCGCCGTGCTGGAGCTGGTGCAGCGCTTCGGCGTCACGGTGACCCCGTTCGTTCCGCCCATCGTGCTGGAGTTCGTCAAGAGCTCGCTCATGGACGCCTACGACCTGTCGTCGATCCGCATCGTCAAGTCCGGCGCCGCCCCCATGGGCAAGGAACTCGAGGACAAGTTCATGGCCAAGCTCCCCAATGCTACATTGGGTCAGGTAAATAACACATCGATCTCCATCCTTAATCATAAGCAGATCGTTCAATTCTCTAATCGAATAAACTACGCCCCAATTTAATTACGAACAGGGCTACGGGATGACGGAAGCGGGGCCGGTGCTGTCCATGTGCCTGGCCTTCGCCAAGCATCCATTTCCGGTGAAGTCCGGCGCCTGCGGCACGGTGGTGCGGAACGCTGAGCTGAAGATCGTCGACCCGGACACCGGCGTCGCGCTCGCCAGGAACCAGCGCGGTGAAATCTGCATCAGAGGAGAACAAATCATGAAAGGTAATTTTACCAAATCTACATAATTCAACTAAAACTAGAAGAAAATATTAATATTTGGCCAAGAGAATTCACACGCTTTGATATCATTAAAATTCCAGTAGCTCAGAGACCGCTTTCAAACGTTTGTCTTTTTCTGCGGTCAAACTTCAAACAGGGTAGGGTAACTCGATACCGTGTCTGGATGTTAATTGCAGGGTACCTGAACGATCCCGAAGCAACGAGGAACACGATCGACAAGGAAGGTTGGCTGCACACCGGCGACGTCGGTTTCGTCGACGACGACGACGAAATCTTCATCGTCGACCGGTTGAAGGAACTCATCAAGTACAAGGGCTTTCAGGTCGCCCCTGCGGAGCTGGAAGCCTTGCTCGTCGCTCACCCCAATGTCACCGACGCTGCCGTCGTCCCGTAAGCGAAAATTTTAGTCCCCCATCGTCTAATTTCCCTTGAGACTATGCTTCGGGCGCTTATAAATTAATTGCAGGATGAAAGATGAAACGGCGGGAGAAATTCCAGTTGCTTTCGTCGTCCGCTCCGACGGATCTCAAATCACGGAAGTCGAACTTAAGCAATACGTCGCCAAGCAGGTTAGTAATTTAAGTATTTAATTACTTCATCGTCCAATTTAAACATCTTAATACATTTGCAATTAACAAGTTATTACATAATAAATAGGTGATCTTCTACAAGAGGATAGGCAAGGTGATCTTCGTGGAGGCCATTCCGAAGGCGCCGACTGGCAAAATACTGAGGAAGGATCTGAGGGCGAAGCTTATATGATGAGACCCTTTTAAACTCCGACCGTTGAGGCATATCAATATAATCGAATTTGTGTAATAGTTTTCCCGTTTTAAATATGAAGAAACCAATGTGAAGACGAGAGCTCCTTTGGAAGGTGTCTCCTTTCACCGAAAGTATTTAATTCGTTTCAATTGGTTAAACTGAAGTGTGAGCAATCTTGTATGTCAAAGATGTACCACAGAGATAATGTCAATTTAATTTGAGTTATGGGGATGAGCCAAACTTGAATTGACAGGTATTGAAAATAAAATTGTTTTGTAAGTGTGTCGGGTATGCAATTGTTCGATAGAGAAATATTTACAAATCTAAAATCATAGATATTTACATTATCTAATAATTTTAGATTCATAGACAAACGCTCATTGAACCTTCCAGACTAATGATGTCTCAGTTTTTTAACAAGTTTGTTAAAGATGTTTTCGTGGCTCTCGTTTTAGGACTAATAAAAAATGATAAATTATGAAATTATTAATTCGAATGCTATAGTTAGTTTTAGATTTTAAGATTTAAAATTTAAAATGATAATATTTATATCTTAATTATTAATTCATCTCGGAGATCATTTCAACTCCTATAGAATAAACAACATCGGGTGAGCTCTTCCATTTTTAAGACTCACGGAGTTGTAAATCAACAGTGAGCTCTTCTATTTTTAAATATAAAATTTGAGAGTTATAAAGCATACAACAAACCCCAATGTCATTTCCATTTACAGCTTGTATATCTTTTAACGTCTCATCAATGAGCATCATGTTGATTTTGGTTGTATGGGGAATTCTCCCTGTGTCATCGAATAAAAATTTTATTAATTAAAATAAATCTAGATGAAAAGAAACTTCCCAAACAATTATATTCATCATCGTACTAATCGATTAAGTGATCGTTTGAACAAATTTATTTTTGAAGTAATCTAACTCTTCTAATCGATTATCCGCCGAATAGACGATAATTTGATCGTCGAATTTTGTGTTTAATTTCGGAGTCTATGACATAAACATAAATACAATTAGATAGAAGCATGAAAACAAAAGTTATATCTTTTGTTTTACTTTGCAATCTTCTACTGTATTTCTATCCTCTTCTTGGACGTCGTGTGGACGACGACAATCTTCTAAGAAACGAAGCCACCAAGACCACCAACTCTTCCTCCTTGCCTTGCGCAAACCAACTCCTCTCTTTTCTTGTTGCCGTCGGCCAAAAGAAGGAAAAGAAACCTTCTTTTGCTTGCCCTAGCCGCATGCCTCAGATGGAGAAGAAGAGAAGAAAAGGAAGAAGAAGAAGAGAAAGAAATCTCTCCTTCACCAAGCCCTAGCCGCTGGCCACCTCTTCCTCCTTCCCTTGCCGTCGGCGCCAAAAAGAAGATAGATCTCCTTGTTTACCTTGCTTCAGGTTTGTGCACGCCCAAGAGAAAGAAGAGAGGATGAGAGGAGAAGAAAGAAACAACTCCCAAAGATCCTCTTCCCTTCCCACCGACGCCACCTAACCCTAGGAGAGAGAGGATGAGAGGAGAGAACCAAGAGAGGCTTAGGGTTATGTTATTATTGTCTTGGTCTCATGACTCATGAGGTATATATAGGCTACAATGGGGACCATGAGGCGGAGTTGGTTTTGGTCTCCTAATGGATCCTAAGCCCGATCAATTAATGATAACTCGGTCCACTAATGGGTTATCATTTAACTACCGCACCAACCCCCATAATTAAATATGGGTTCTACTACATTATGTGTACATAATCTTCCCATGTTTAAGATCTCGCATGTCTATTAATTAATTAAATTACTGACAATTTAATTAATTAATATCTAACTCCATGAGTAGTACCACTCAACCTTATCATCATGTCGAATCAAGTCCACCTGCAGGATTTACATGATACACTTTATGAACTTCTCAAGGGGACATCATCATCCTAACGCATTAGGACAAGGTTTCCTTCTATAATCAACGACACACCATGTAAATAATATTATTTTTCAATTTACCGGACCTATTGATTTAACGAATAATTTTCGCTCATTGGTAAATCAAAGAAATAGATATTAAGTACATGTGCTCATTATTATATCGGGATTAAGAGCATGTAAATCATAATATTTGAGGTCAGATTCGATTATATAGTCAGTATAAATCGGATCACCTCTAAGTCGGTCCTACTCAATACACACAAAGTGTAGTAGTGTAATTCTATAGTCAAGATAGATTAATACTAAATTACACTACAACCATTCCGATGGTTTGTCCAAATTTATCTCGGTTGTGAGTCATTACTTATACTCCACAAGGGACTGATAGCTTGATCTTCTGTGTGACACCACACACCATATTATCTAAAATGTAAAATAAAGGACAATAGCTTATATATATCAAATATAAAATGCAAACAATAATCATATGATTCTTATTTCAAAATATAGATGTTCATACAAAAGCTAAGTTTTTAATATACATTCTAACAATCTCCTACTTATACTAAAAGATTATGCTGCCATTAAACTGCTATATATCTGATTCTCATCCCCTCCACATGCCTATCATAAGTTCTTGCTGGAAGGGCCTAAGTGAAAGGATCTGCCAGGTTATCCGCTGATGCAATCTTGGCGACAAGAACTTCTCCTCGTTTTACGATCTCTCGTATCAGGTGGTACTTGCACTCTATGTGTTTACTCGCCTTATGGGCTCGTGGTTCCTTCGAGTTTGCTACTGCACCACTGTTATCACAATAAATTGTGAAAACTCTGGGCAAACCATGAATCATATCTAAGTCCATTAAGATGTTCCTGAGTCATACAGCTTCTTTGGCTGCCTCTGAGACCGTCACATACTCAGCTTCCATGGTGGAGTCTGTAATGCATTTATGCTTGATACTCTTCCATACTATGGCTCCACCTCCTAAAGTAAACACATACCCCGAAGTAAACTTACTGTTATCCCTATCTGATTGGAAATCAGAATCCGTGTAACCCACAGGGAGCAATTGATCTGCTTGGTAAACTAGCATATAATCCCTAGTCCTTTTCAGGTACTTTAATATATGATTAACTGCAGTCCAATGTCCTTGTCTTGGATTACTCTGATATCTTCTAACCATGCCCACGGCAAAGCAGATATCCGGCCTCGTACATAACATAGAATAGATGAGGCTTCCTACAGCCGAAGCATAAGAAACCGCCTTCATCTCCTCTATCTCCTTTGATGTTTTAGGACACATCTCCTTAGATAGAGGTACTCCATGCCGAAAAGGTAGAAAACCTTTCTTGGAGTTTTGCATGCTAAAACGAGCTAGGATAGTGTCAACGTATGAAGCTTAAGATAAGCACAACATCCTTTTCTTGCGATCTCTTATAACTTTGATCTTAAGGATGTGTCCAGCCTCTCCCAAGTCCTTCATATCAAGCTGTTTGGACAACCATACCCTTACGTCTGATAATACTTTGGTATTATTACCAATGAGCAAAATATCATCTACGTATAGTACAAGAAATACCACTACGTTTCCGTCACATCTCTTGTATATACAAGACTCATCCGGACTTTGAATAAATCTATAAGACTGGATTACCTTATCAAACCGGATGTTCCAAGATCTTGAAGCTTGCTTTAATACATAAATGGACCGATTAAGCTTACACACAAGATGCTCTTTGCGCTTTGCAATGAATCCATCTGGTTGCTTCATATAAATGTTTTCCTCAAGACTTCCGTTAAGAAAAACTGTCATGACATCCATCTGCCAAACCTCATAATCTATATGAGCAGCAATAGACAAGAGAATTCGGATATACTTAAGCATAACTACCGGCGAAAAGGTCTCCTCATAATCGATACCCTCTTTCTGAGTATACCCCTTCGCGACAAG
Organism: Boesenbergia rotunda; assembly: GCA_024364735.1. Classification (NCBI taxonomy): domain Eukaryota; kingdom Viridiplantae; phylum Streptophyta; class Magnoliopsida; order Zingiberales; family Zingiberaceae; genus Boesenbergia; species Boesenbergia rotunda. The sequence continues at coordinate 598,461 of JAGFNQ010004008.1, read as the reverse complement.
CCTTGCTTTGAAGGTTTCCACTCCCATCTGATCCTCTCTTTCTTTTATAGATTCACTTGCATCCAATGTCTTTTACACCATCAGGAGGGTCTACTAGCTTCCAACTTGATTAGAATCCATAGATTCTATCTCTGAATTCATTGTCTTTTGCCAAGATACCGCATCTTTATCTTGGAGTGCCTCATCATAGGTCCAAGGATCAGGTTCATGTTTGTCAGGGACTAAGTCTGAAGACTCTCCTAAAAATATGAATCTATCAGGTTGTCTAACAACCCTCCCACTACGACGAGGTAATACATGTGTATCATCTATGACACACGGTGCAGTCACTTATGGTATATCCTCCTGTACCGTTGGTATTGAAATAGGAACTTCCACTCTCATTTCCTCCAGAACAATCTTACTCATGGGCTTGTGGTTCATTACATAGTCCTCCTCTAAAAATCGGGCATTTGTGTTAATGATGACCTTCTGATCTTTAGGACTATAAAATAAACCATATTTCGTTCCTCTAGGATAGCCTACGAACAAGCGTACTTCTGTACGAGATTCCAACTTATCAGCGTTTCCCTTCAGCACATGTGCTGGACTACCCCAAATCTGAATATGTCTTAGACTAGCTTACGCCCAGTCCACAATTCTGTGGGAGTAGAGGGTACTGAATTAGATGGTACCAAGTTCAAAATGTATACTGTCGTTTCCATAGCATACCCCCAGAACGAATCCGGTAACTCAGAATAACTCATCATCGATCTAACCATCTTCATAAGAGTCTTATGTTGGTGCAGGCAGCACCTAAGTCAAACCTGGATTTTGATAATGGCAAAGGGTTCAAGAGTTAAGATGTTATTTTTGGTCTAATGTGTTCACTGAGTGTGCAGAAAGAAGTCCTAGCGAAGGGCTGCTGGGTACCTAGCGAAGGGCTGCTAGGCATCGAAACCCTAAGACCTAGAGAAGGGCTGCTAGGCATCGAAACCCTAAGACCTGGCGAAGGGCTGCTAGGCACCTGGCGAGAGGCTGCTGGGCAAAAGTCCAACCGGAGGAGCCGGTTGGCAAAAAGGTAAACTCTCCTGAGAGGAGTAGGTGAGGACGCGTTCCCCATCGAGGGAACAGTAGGCATCGGTTCGACCTAGGGTTCCATTTGGGAGACCCAAAGTGAAAACCAAGACAGCTACGACTGTAAAAACTAACTAATATTCTTGCTTTGTTTGTTGTGGAACTAACCTTGGATGCAGGGACCGAAGGAGTGTGTTTCTGCAGCTCAGAACACCCCAAAGGAGAGGGGCATGCAGCTGAGCTAGGCGCTCGGGAGGTCCCGGGCGCCCAAGGTCAAAGCCAAACAAGCAGTAAGCAAGAATCGCTTCGAAACAACACTGGGCTAGGCGCCCGGGAGGTCCCGGGCGCCCAAGGTCAAAGCCAAAGATGAGTCAAAGAAAAATCAGCCACGAAGCCAGCGGACCCAGTCAAGCTGGGCGCCCGAGAGGTCCCGGGCACCCCAGTCAGCTCCATAGACGATTCGAAGGGGATAAGCGCTGACCAAGCTTCGGATAGAGGTTCTCGGATCCGAAGGCATGTGTCAGGCGCCCTCGACGTCCCAGGTGCCCCCAGGAGCACTATAAAAGGGGCTCGACCCTAAGGCTTCAAAACAACAATTTTCCAACGCCTCTAAGCTTTTCGTTCAAGCGCGCTGCTCCGGCAAACTCCGTTCTTGACATTCTAGCGCCGATGACGACCCTCTGCTCAAAAGTACGATCCACACTGGGCGTCGGTAACGAAAAGTGTACTTGTTTATTTACTGCACTACTATTGTACCAAATTCTGTAAATCTTTACGCTACTATAGAATTGCCCGCAGTAAACGGTCAAGGACCGTGGGCCTTGGAGTAGGAGCCGACCGCGACTCCGAACCAAGTAAAAATATGTGTGTTCCTTGTGTTTGTTTTTAATTCCGCTGCGTACCTTCTCTTAATCTTATCCGAAAAAGTTTTCACGATATTCACCCCCCTCTATCATGTTTCTCGATCCAACAAGTGGTATCAGAGCAGGGTAGCTCAAATTTGGTGCAACCACCAAATTGGGAATTTTTCGGATTTTTACGAAATTTTCTTTCAATCGAACTTTTATTGTTAATCGAGGTTGGTGCAACACCACTCGATTTTTTTTCTTCTTCTCGCACTGCTAATCCAAGACCAAGTCTTGGGACAGTTTGTTTTTGTTGCTATTATTTCAGAATTTCTAAATGGTCATGTAAGAGGGTTTTAGTACAGCTAGACCACCCCTCTTCAGTGGGGAGGATTTCTCCTACTGGAAGAGTCGGACGGAAGTCCACTTGAAAACTCAGGTGGACATGTGGATAATCATCCAATCTGGTTTGGAAATCCCGAAAAATGCTGAAGGAGTGCCACAATCTTACACCGAATGGGACGCCTCACTAAAAAGGAAGATCGAGGCGGATGCTAAAGCGACCCAGACACTTCAATGCGGTCTAACCAAAGAAGAGCTGAACAGGGTGGGACCATTCAACAGTGCAAAAGAACTTTGGGGTAAGTTAATTGAGTTGCACGAAGGAACCTCCGACACCCGAATCAGCAAGAGGGACCTACTGCTAAACAAACTCTACACTATCAAAATGAATGACGGCGATTCAGCAGCCCAGCTCTACGCCAGAATCCAAGAGTTGATGAACGGTCTACACTCAATCGGTCACAAGGTAGAGAACCGTGACCTGATCAGGTATACCCTTAACGCTTTCCCGAGAAATACTTTGTGGCATTTATGGTAGATGCGTACAAAGTTTCAAGGGATCTTTCTAAATCAAATTAGATGAGTTATTTTCTAAACTTAAATTACATGAGCAGACTAACTGCACCCTGGCCGAGAAAGACATTGATTTTGTTGCAGGCAAAACTGGAAAGATGACCAAGAAGAAGCCTCAACCTGCACCCGAGTCTGACTCAGACTCAGACTCAGAAGACAGCGAAGGAGATCGACCCAAGCTGGTTCGGCTAGCTCGGGACTACTACAAGGAGCTGAAAAATTAGACCAACAGAAGGAAAGCCAGCCGAAGAAAGGAAGAGCCAGCTGAACCATCAAATGAAAAGACCAAACCAAATGTGACCTGCTACGAATGCAAAAAGAAGGGTCACTACAAGACGGAATTCCCCAATCTGAAGGAGACGAAGAAGACAAGAAGGAAGAAGGCTCTTCAAACAACATGGGACGAGTCTTCCTCCGAAGAAGAAGAAGAGGCCCCACAATCGAACCTGCTCGCCCTGACTGCTTTGGAAGAAATCGAGACTGGATCAGAATCGGAGCCAGATGACGGAAAGCTCACATTTTCACAGGACGACAAAATCACTGTAAGCGGATTTTCTAGACTTCAATTATTAGAGTTAATTGCTTATCTATCTCGCGACTTGGCGAAAGCCAAAATCCAAGTCGAATCCCTCCGACAGGAAGTAAAACTCCTGAAAGAGGGAGCTGACTCTAGATCCTTAACTGAGAAGGTTCAAGAAGGAACCTCTACTCAAGTTGAAAAACTTGAGAAAGAGAACTACTTCTTGAAAACTCAAGTCAAGGACCTTAGAGCAGCTTTGGAACATTTCACTTCGGGTTCCAAGGGTCTTGACATGATCCTTGGAAAACAGAAGTCCATTCTAAATCGATCCGGATTAGGGTATCGAACCAAGGCTAGACAAAGGTCATCTTATGTTGTACTGAATCAGTCTAGACCCAAAATTCAAGCATGGGTACCCAAACTGTGCCTGAAAACCAAGTTGGACCAAATTAGTATTGGATCCCCAAGGACAAGATTCATATCTTGCCTAATCATTACCGTGGCTTTAGTCCGGGGGAGCCAACTTAAAAATCATTTTTATAGTTAAATGAATTTATTTTCTTGTTTTAAATTGCATGATTGCTTGTCTATTTATTTTCTGTAATTTACCATGCTTAGACCTAGGACTAGTTAGACTAAGGACTAAACCAATTAACTAAAATTTGAACAACATAGTATTAGGTAGTGGTGAGATGATAGAACGTTAGGGAAGCCTTTTCTAATAAGGTCAAGTATACACTACTTGGTCTCTTTAGACTGGTGAAACTAGCCGAAGCTACCGATCCAAGACCCAAGCTAGTTAGACCAGAATTTCTCAAAAAGTAACCTTGGAAATGAAATTTTACTAAAAGCCTTTGTCAAGGAAAGGGTGGATGATCCAATAAGGCTACGACCAAAGAAGGTCTTGTGCCTCGCCAAGACCTGGAAGTCAATTTTTAAAATTCAAATTCAGTTTACTCTTTGTCAAATTCGAATCTAACATAAATTTTCAGTTAATCTTAGATTCAAATATTCTTTGTCAAAATAAATTCAAAACTAATTGCTTTCAAAATTAATTTAACTTTTCAAAATTAATCATGGTCTTTCTAAATACTTCTATTAATACCTGTCTCACAAAAACTAATAAGGTTCACGTGATTGATATCTCTAGATTGGGTGAGAAAGACTAGGTTATGAAAATCAATTTAAGCTATCCTTAATTCTAATTGGATCCAAATCAACAAAACTCTTTATGTGTAGGAACATAAAGATTTGGACCAATAGATGTTGGATAGCGGGTCCTCCAGACACATGACTGGGGATAAATTGAAATTCACCAAACTCAAGTTCAAGAACCTAGGCTCAGTAGCATTTGGCAACAATGCTACACTCAAGGTCTTTGGGTCAGGTAACATTGAACTCAAATCTGATTTTGTCATTAAAAATGTTCTTTTGGTTGAAAACTTTAAGTTTAACTTGCTCAGTATAAGTCAATTGTGTGATACTGGCTATGTAGTTACCTTTACCAACTCTAACTGCCTAATTAGAAACTTACAAAACTCAAAAATCATGCTTAAGGGTACTAGGAAAAATAATGTTTACACTATAAACCTACACTTAATACCTAAATGCTTCTTAACTCAGTTAAAAGAATCAAATCTCTGGCATAGGAGATTAGGTCACACTAATCTAAGATTAATTTCAAAAATCACCCAACATGGTCTAATTAAAGGAATACCAAACATTAAGAACCATGAAAACTTGATATGTGAATCATGCAACCATGGTAAACAAACTAGGTCTAACCACAAATTAATTCAATCAGATCTAACTCAAACCACACTTGAGCTCCTGCACCTTGACCTATTTGATTCACATGGAGCCAAGTCACTAAGCGGAAACCGGTACTGCTTAGTAATTATAGATGATTACTCTAGGTTTACCTGGTTAGGTTCCTAAAGACCAAAGATGATACCCTAAACCTATTTAGTGATTTTTGTAAGTTAATTGAAAATCAAAATAATACTAAAATCAAAAGACTTAGGAGTGATCATGGGGAGAGTTTGAAAATCAACGATTCGAGGAGTTGTGTAAGATAAACGGAAATATGCACAAATTTTCGTGTCCTAGAACTCTCCCCAGCAAAATGGGATAGTAGAACGGAAAAATAAAACCCTACAGGAAGCCGCTAGGGCTATGCTCAATGAATTCAACCTAGCTAACCAATTTTGGGCAGAAGCAATTAGTACGGCTTGCTATATCCAAAATATGGTCCTAATTAACAAATGTCATAATAAAACTCCCTATGAATTATACTACCATAGACTTCCAAACCTACATTACCTAAGGGTCTTTCGGTGCAAAGTCCATATTCTGAACACCAAGGACTATCTAGGAAAATTCCAGTCTAAGTCAACCCCAGGGGTCTTCTTAGGATATTCAACAATAAGTAGGGCCTATAGGGTTTACAACAAAAAGACTAACAAAATTGAAGAAACAATAAATCTAATATTTGATGAGGAAATTAATTCAAAATCTGATAATCCAGATCTATATCCATCAAATAGTGAACATGAAGATAATGAACAAATTATTGAACCACTAGTTGAATCTCTAAATGAACTAACTATTGAACCAACTATTGGGTCAATTGAACCAATAATTGAACCGACCCAAGTAGTTGAACCAAACACTGAACCGAACCGAACCGACCAGCCGGACCTGAGGCTGAACCAAGTAATAGAAGAACTAAGAAACCCAGACTAAGTCACCCAACTGATCAAATTATGGGTGATCCAACCTTAGGAGTCAAAACTAGGTCCTCCTATAAAAATCTTAGTCAGATTGCAATGATTTCAAAAATTGAACCTAAGACTATAGAGGAAGCCTTACCTGATCCTGATTGGATCATAGCGATGCAAGAAGAGTTAGCCCAATTTGAAAGGAACAAAGTCTGGGAACTAGTACCTAAACCTGAGGGCAAATCCATTATTGACACTAAGTGAGTTTTTAAGAATAAGCTAAATGATCAAGGAGAAATAGTTAGAAATAAAGCTCGCTTAGTAGCCAAAGGGTTCAGTCAAGTCGAAGGGTTAGACTATGACGAAACCTATGCCCCAGTAGCTAGACTTGAGTCCATTAGGATGTTGTTAGCCTTTGCATCCCATAAAGGATTTAAACTCTACCAAATGAATGTCAAGTCAGCTTTTCTAAATGGATTTATTAAGAAAGAAGTCTATGTAGGACAACCCCCTGGTTCTGAGGACATAGAAAAACTTGACCATGTTTACAAACTCACTAAAGCACTATATGAACTAAAACAAGCACCTAGGGCCTGGTATGAACGTCTATCAACCTACCTCATTTCTAAGGAATTTAACCAGGGACAAATTGACTCAACTCTATTTATTAAGACCTTAGAAAGAGAAATCTTTATTGCCCAAATCTACGTTGATGATATAATTTTTGGATCCACCAACTCAAAATTCTTAAAAGAATTTGTTAAAATAATGGAAAATGAATTCGAAATGAGCTTAGTTGGTGAGCTCAACTTCTTTCTAGGGTTACAAATTAAGCAAACTAGGGATGAAAATTATGTCCATCAATCCAAATATGCTAAGGAGTTAATAAAGAAATTCAAAATGGACAACTCCAAAAGCATAAGTACCCCTATGGCCACAAATGTAAAAATAGATAGTAACCCTGATGGTAAAACTGTAGACCTTAAATTATATAGAAGTATGATTGGAAGTCTACTTTACCTTACAGCCAGCAGACTTGATATCCTTTTTGCTGTAGGAATGTTTGCAAGATACCAAACCTGTGCTAAGGTAACACACTTAGCAGCCCTAAAAAGAATACTAAGATAAACTCTCAAAGGGTTGCTAGGCATCGAAACCCTAAGACCTGGCGAAGGGATACTAGGCACCTAGCGAAGGGCTGCTGGGCAAAAGTCCAACCGAAGGAGCCGGTTGGCAAAAAGATAAACTCTCCTGAGAGGAGTAGGTGAGGACACGCTCCCCATCGAGGGAACAGCAGGCGTCGGTTCGACCTAGGGTTTCATTTGGGAGACCCAAAGTCAGAACCAAGACAGCTACAACTGTAAAAACTAACTAATATTCTTGCTTTGTTTGTTGTGGAACTAACCTTGGATGCAGGGACCGAAGGAGTGTGTTTCTGCAGCTCAGAACGCACCAAAGGAGAGGGGCATGCAGCTGGGCTAGGCGCCCAGGAGGTCCCGGGCGGCCAAGGTCAAAGTCAAACAAGCAGTAAGCAAGAATCGCTTCGAAACAACACTGGGTTAGGCGTCCGGGAGGTTCCGGGCGCCCAAGGTCAAAGCCAAAGATGAGTCGAAGCAAAATCAGCCACGAAGCCAGCGGACCCAGTCAAGCTGGGCGCCCGAGAGGTCCCGGGCGCCCCAGTTAGCTCTAGAGCTGATTCGAAGGGGATAAGCGCTGACCAAGCTTCGGACAGAGGTTCTCGGATCCGAAGGCACGTGTCAGGCGCCCCCAGGAGCACTATAAAAGGGGCTCGACCCCAAGGCTTCAAAACAACAATTTTCCAACGCCTCTAAGCTTTTCGTTCAAGCGCGCTGCTCCGGCAAACTCCGTTCTCGACATTCTAGCGCCGACGACGACCCTCTGCTCAGAAGTACGATCCACACCGGGCATCAGTAACGAAAAGTGTACTTGTTTATTTACTGCATTACTATTGTACCAAATTATGTAAATCTTTGCGCTACTATAGAATTGCTCGCTGTAAACGGTCAAGGACCGTGGGCCTTGGAGTAGGAGCCGACCGCGACTCCGAACCAAGTAAAAATACGTGTGTTCCTTGTGTTTGTTTTTAATTCCGCTACGTACCTTCTCTTAATCTTATCCGAAAAAGTTTTCACGATATTCACCCCCCCTCTATCGTGTTTCTCGATCCAACAAGTGGTATCAGACCAGGGTAGCTCAAATTTGGTGCAACCACCAAATTGGGAATTTTTCAGATTTTTACGAAACTTTCTTTCAATCGAACTTTTATCGTTAATCAAGGTTGGTGCAACACCACTCGATTTTTTTTCTTCTTCCCGCACTGCTAATCCAAGACCAAGTCTTGGGACAGTTTGTTTTTGTTGCTATTATTTCAGAATTTCTAAATGGTCATGTAAGAGGGTTTTAGTACAGCTAGACCACCCCTCTTCAGTGGGGAGGATTTCTCCTACTGGAAGAGTCGGATGGAAGTCCACTTGAAAACTCAAGTGGACATGTGGATAATCATCCAATCTGGTTTGGAAATCCCGAAAAATGCTGAAGGAGTGCCACAACCTTACACCGAATGGGACGCCTCACTAAAAAGGAAGATCGAGGCGGATGCTAAAGCAACCCAGACACTTTAATACGGTCTAACCAAAGAAGAGCTGAACAGGGTGGGACCATTCAACAGTGCAAAAGAACTTTGGGGTAAGTTAATTGAGTTGCACGAAGGAACCTCCGACACCCGAATCAGCAAGAGGGACCTACTGCTAAACAAACTCTACACTATCAAAATGAATGACGACTAGTCAGCAGTCCAGCTCCACGCCAGAATCCAAGAGTTGATGAACGGTCTACACTCAATCGGTCACAAGATAGAAAACTGTGACCTGATCAGGTATACCTTTAACGCTTTCCCGAGAAATACTTTGTGGGCATTTATGGTAGATGCGTACAAAGTTTCAAGGGATCTTTCTAAAATCAAATTAGATGAGTTATTTTCTAAACTTGAATTACATGAGCAGACTAACTGCATCCTGGCCGAGAAAGACATTGCTTTTGTTGCAGGCAAAACTGGAAAGATGACCAAGAAGAAGCCTCAACCTGCACCCGAGTCTGACTCAGACTCAGACTCAGAAGACAGCGAAGGAGATCGACCCAAGCTGGTTCGGCTAGCTCAGGACTACTACAAGGAGCTGAAAAATCAGACCAACAGAAGGAAAGCCAGCCGAAGAAAGGAAGAGCCAGCTGAACCATCAAATGAAAAGACCAAACCAAATGTGACCTGCTACGAATGCAAAAAGAAGGGTCACTACAAGACGGAATGCCCCAATCTGAAGGAGACGAAGAAGACAAGGAGGAAGAAGGTCCTTCAAGCAACATGGGACAAGTCTTCCTCCGAAGAAGAAGAAGAGGCCCCACAATTGAAGTTGCTCGCCCTGACTGCTTCGGAAGAAATCAAGACTGGATCAGAATCGGAGCCGGACGACGGAAAGCTCACATTTTCAGAGGATGGCAAAATCACTGTAAGCGGATTTTTTAGAGTTCAATTATCAGAGTTAATTGCTTATCTATCTCGCGACTTGGCGAAAGCCAAAATCCGAGTCGAATCCCTCCGACAGTAAGTAAAATTCCTGAAAGAGGGAGCTGACTCTAGATCCTTAACTAAGAAAGTTCAAGAAGGAACCTCTATTCAAGTTGAAAAACTTGAGAAAGAGAACTCCTTCTTGAAAACTCAATTCAAGGACCTTAGAGCAGCTTTGGAATGTTTCACTTCGGGTTCCAAGGGTCTTGACATGATCCTTGGAAAACAGAAGTCCGTTCTAAATCGATCCTGATTAGGGTATCGAACCAAGGCTAGACAAAGGTCATATTATGCTGTACTGAATCAGTCTAGACCCAAAATTCAGGCATGGGTAGCCAAACTGTGCCTGAACAACTAAGTTGGACCAAATCAGTATTGGATCCCCAAGGACAAGATTCATATCTTGCCTAATCATTACTGTGGCTTTAGTCCAGGGGGAGCCAACTTAAAAATCATTTTTATAGTTAAATGAATTTATTTTCTTGTTTTAAATTGCATGATTGCTTGTCTATTTATTTTCTGCAATTTACCATGCTTAGACATAGGACTGGTTAGACTAAGGACTAAATCAATTAACTGAAATTTGAACAACATAGTATTGGGTAGCAGTGAGATGATAGTACGTTAGGGAAGCCTTTTCTAATAAGGTCAAGTATACACTACTTGGTCTCTTTAGACTGGTGAAACTAGCCGAAGCTACCGATCCAAGTCCCAAGTTAGTTAGACCAGAATTTCTCAAAAAGTAACCTTGAAAATGAAATTTCACTAAAAGGCTTTGTCAAGGAAAGGGTTGATGATCCAATAAGGCTACGGACAAAGAAGGCATTGTGCCTCGCCAAGACCTGGAAGCCAATTTTTGAAATTCAAATTCAGTTTACTCTTTGTCAAATTCGAATCTAACACAAATTTTCAGTTAATCTTAGATTCAAATATTCTTTGTCAAAATAAATTCAAAACTAATTGCTTTCAAAATTAATTTAACTTTTCAAAATTAATCATGGTCTTTCTAAATACTTCTATTAAAACCTGTCTCACAAAAACTCATAAGGTTAACGTGATTGATAACTCTAGATTGGGTGGGACAGACTAGGTTGTGAAAATCAATTTAAGCTATCCTTAATTCTAATTGGATCCAAATCAACAAAACTCTTTATGTGTAGGAACATAAAGATTTGGACCAATAGATGTTGGATAGCGGGTGCTCCAGACACATGACTGGGGATAAATTGAAATTCACCAAATTCAAGTTCAAGAACCTAGGCTCAGTAGCATTTGCCAACATTGCTACACTCAAGGTCATTGGGTCAGGTAACATTGAACTCAAATCTGATTTTGTCATTAAAAAGGTTCTTTTGGTTGAAAACTTTAAGTTTAACTTGCTCAGTATAAGTCAATTGTGTGATACTGGCTATGTAGTTACCTTTACCAACTCTAACTGCTTAATTAGAAACTTACAAAACTCAGAAATCATGCTTAAGGGCACTAGTAAAAATAATGTTTTACACCATAAACCTACCCTTAATACCTAAATGCTTCTTAACTCAGTTAGAAGAATCAAATCTCTGGCATAGGAGATTAGGTCACACTAATCTAAGATTAATTTCAAAAATCACCCAACATGGTCTAATTAAAGGAATACCAAAAATTAAGAACCATGAAAACTTGATATGTGAATCATGCAATCAAGGTAAACAAACTAGGTCTAACCACAAACTAATTCAATCAGATCTAACTCAAACCACACTTGAGCTCCTGCACCTTGACCTATTTGATTCACATGGAGCCAAGTCACTAAGCGGAAATCGGTACTGCTTAGTAATTATAGATGATTACTCTAGGTTTACTTGGGTTAGGTTCCTAAAGACCAAAGATGAAACCCTAAACCTATTTAGTGATTTTTGTAAGTTAATTGAAAATCAAAATGATACGAAAATCAAAAGACTTAGGAGTGATAATGGGGAGAGTTTGAAAATCAATGATTCGAGGAGTTGTGTAAGATAAACGAATATATGCACGAATTTTCGTATCCTAGAACCCTCCCCAGCAAATGGGATAGTAGAACGGAAAAATAGAACCCTACAGGAAGCCGCTAGGGCTATGCTCAATCAATTCAACCTAGCTAACTAATTTTGGGCAGAAGCAATTAGTACGGCTTGCTATATCCAAAATAGGGTCCTAATTAACAAACGTCATAATAAAACTCCCTATGAATTATACTACCATAGACTTCCAAACCTACATTACCTAAGGGTCTTTGGGTGCAAAGTCCATATTCTGAACACCAAGGACTATCTAGGAAAATTCCAGTCTAAGTCAACCCCAGGGGTCTTCTTAGGATATTCAACAACAAGTAGGGCCTATAGGGTTTACAACAAAAAGACTAACAAAATTGAAGAAACAACAAATCTAATATTTGATGAGGAAATTAATTCAAAATCTGATAATCCAGATCTATATCCATCAAATAGTGAACATGAAGATAATGAACAAATTATTGAACCACTAGTTGAATCTCTAAATGAACTAACTATTGAACCAACTATTGAGTCAATTGAACCAATAATTGAACCGACCCAAGTAGTTGAACCAAACACTGAACCGAACCGAACCGACCAGCCGGACCTGAGGCTGAACCAAGTAATAGAAGAACTATGAAACCCAGACTAAGTCACCCAACTGATCAAATTGTGAGTGATCCAACCTTAGGAGTCAGAACTAGGTCCTCCTATAGAAATCTTAGTCAGATTGCAATGATTTTAAAAATTGAACCTAAGACTATAGAGGAAGCCTTACCTGATCCTGATTGGATCATAGCGATGCAAGAAGAGTTAGCCCAATTTGAAAGGAACAAAGTCTGGGAACTAGTACCTAAACCTGAGGGCAAATCCATTATTGACACTAAGTGGGTTTTTAGGAATAAGCTAAATGATCAAGGAGAAATAGTTAGAAATAAAGCTCGCTTAGTAGCCAAAGGGTTCAGTCAAGTCGAAGGGTTAGACTATGACGAAACCTATGCTCCAGTAGCTAGACTTGAGTCCATTATGATGTTGTTAGCCTTTGCATCCCATAAAGGATTTAAACTCTACCAAATGAATGTAAAGTCAGCTTTTCTAAATGGATTTATTAAGGAAGAAGTCTATGTAGGACAACCCCCTGGTTTTGAGGACTTAGAAAAACCTGACCATGTTTACAAACTCACTAAAGCACTATATGGACTAAAACAAGCACCTAGGGCCTGGTATGAACGTCTATCAACCTACCTCATTTCTAAGGAATTTAACCAGGGACAAATTGACTCAACTCTATTTATTAAGACCTTAGAAAGAGAAATCTTTATTGCCTAAATCTACGTTGATGATATAATTTTTGGATCCACCAACTCAAAATTCTTAAAAGAATTTGTTAAAATAATGGAAAATGAATTCGAAATGAGCTTAGTTGGTGAGCTCAACTTCTTTCTAGGGTTACAAATTAAGCAAACTAGGGATGAAAATTATGTCCATCAATCCAAATATGCTAAGGAGTTAATAAAGAAATTCAAAATGGACAACTCCAAAAGCATAAGTACCCCTATGGCCACAAATGTAAAAATAGATAGTGACCTTGATGGTAAAACTATATACCTTAAATTATATAGAAGTATGATTGGAGGTCTACTTTACCTTACAGCTAGCAGACCTGATATCCTTTTTGCTGTAGGAATGTGTGCAAGATACCAAACCTGTGCTAAGGAAACACACTTAGCAGCCCTAAAAAGAATACTAAGATACATTAAGGGCACCCTAAATGTAGGGATTTGGTATCCTAGGACCTCAACTTTTGACTTGTCAGGATACTCGGATTCTGACTATGCTGGTTGTAAACTAGATAGAAAGAGTACAAGTGGAAGCTGCCAACTTTTAGGAAATAGTCTAGTAAGTTGGTGTAGCAGAAAACAACACTGTGTAGCTCTATCCACAACTAAAGCTGAGTATGTTGCTTTAGGAGAGTGTGTAGCACAACTCCTATGGATGATGCACACTCTTAAAGACTTCCAGCTTAACTACACTCAAACTCAGGTCTACATTGATAATATAAGCTCAATTAATCTAACTAAGAACCCAATCCAACACTCTAGAACTAAACACATAGAAGTCAGATACCACTTCATAAGAGATCATGTAGCTAGGGGTGAGATAGTCCTTAAACATGTAGACTCAAAATCTAACCTAGCTGACATATTCACCAAACCCCTACCTGAGGCTGAGTTCAACTCACTAAGAAGGTAGTTAGGGTTATCCTTGGTAGAATAGGACTGCTCTAAGTTTTTTCAAAACCCTGTTTTATTTTCTACAAAATCAATTCTTTATCTTATTTTGTTATTTAAAATAATTTTTTCGACTTAGTTTTTTTTTATAAAATTACTCCCTTAAAAAACTAGGGTTTTTTCACAAAATGGACATAGCCTAGGCCCTAACCCTAGAACTGCATGCACCTATAGATCTAGAAGCCAGCATCTCACAAGCACCTTAAGGTACTTTTGATTGATAACCTAGAATGGGTTGAGATGCTTAGGCCTTTGCCTTGATTCAAGATGCTTTAAGTCAATGCATCTGCAATAATTGAGGCACTAAATACCAATTAAACAGTAATTAGGTTAAGTGTCAAGCTTAGAAAATCTAACTTGATCAAATCACTTAGCTTGACTAACCCTAGCGAAAGCAACTGTTTATAACAATTAGTAAGTAGCTAATTGGGTTAGACATGACCCGAAAGTGAAAATTCAAATTAATTTGGTCCAGCTCAAACTTAGAATTGGTTCAGTACAACATCTTACCTTGATTACTCATTGTTTGCTATATTTTTTTGATATATGGCAAAGGGGGAGAGATTGGAAAGGAGAGAAAAGAATCAAAATTTAATAATTTTTTTAAAATTAAAACTTTTTTTCCAAAAAGATTTTATTGTTTTTCAAAAAGTAAAGTTCTCTGCTTGAAAATTTTCTAAGTATTTAAACTGCTTTTTAAAGTATCTAAGCTGCTTGCAAATTGTCTAAGTGTCAAAACTTCAGAATAAGCTTAGAAAATTTTCTAAAGTGCAAAAACTAAGTATTTTAGAAATTATTTTCGAAATTAGTTGCGTTCAAAAATTATTCTAAGTACTAATTCTAAATCTTTGGCTGGCTGAAAATTTTCTAAGTATAAATTTCAAATTTTCTTGAAAAGTTTCCAAGTGCCCGACTCAAAATATTTTTTGGAAATGTTTTCTTACTTAAACTTGTTTGAAAATTTTCTAAGTATAAATTTCAAATTCTCTTGAAATTTTTTCAAGTGCCCAACTCAAAATATTTTTTTTTGAAAATTTTTTCTTACTTAAACTTGTTGTGAAAATTTTTAAAGTACTGAAAACCTAAAAAAAGTTTCACTTTTAGGCTTAGAAACTTTTTCAAAAACCGACACTTTTTCAAAAACCCCACGGACTGTTGAAAACCTAGGGGGAGATTTCTTCCAGGGGGAGAAAATCAAAATTGGTACTTTACCTGCTTTTTGTTTAACTTAACTTTTTGAACCGGGTTGCCATAAATCAAAAGGGGGGAGATTGTTGGTGCAGGCAGCACCTAAGTCAAACCTGGGTTTTGATAATGGCAAAGGGTTCAAGAGTTAAGATGTTATTTTTGGTCTAATGTGTTCACTGAGTGTGTAGAAAGAAGTCCTGGCGAAGGGCTATTGGGCACCTAGCGAAGGGCTGCTAGGCATCGAAACCCTAAGACCTGGCGAAGGGCTGCTAGGCATCGAAGTCTTGGCGAAGGGCTGCTGGGCACCTATCGAAGGGCTACTAGGCATCGAAACCCTAAGACCTGGCGAAGGGCTACTAGGTACCTGGCGAAGGGTTGCTGGGCAAAAGTCCAACCGGAGGAGCCGGTTGGTGAAAAGGTAAACTCTCCTGAGAGGAGTAGGTGAGGACGCGTTCCCCATCGAGGGAACAGTAGGCATCGGTTCGACCTAGGGTTCCATTTGGGAGACCCAAAGTCAGAACCAAGACAGCTACGACAGTAAAAACTAACTAATATTCTTGCTTTGTTTGTTGTGGAACTAACCTTGGATGCAGGGACCGAAGGAGTGTGTTTCTGCAGCTCAGAACGCCCCAAAGGAGAGGGGCATGCAGCTGGGCTAGGCGCCCGGGAGGTCCCGGGCGCCCAAGGTCAAAGCCAAACAAGCAGTAAGTAAGAATCGCTTCGAAATAACACTGGGCTAGGCGCCCGGGAGGTCCCGGGCGCCCAAGGTCAAAGCCAAAGATGAGTCGAAGTAAAATCAGCCACGAAGCCAGCGGACCCAGTCAAGCTGGGCGCCCGAGAGGTCCCGGGCGCCCCAGTCAGCTCCAGAGCCGATTCGAAGGGGATAAGCGCTGACCAAGCTTCGGATAGAGGTTCTCGGATCCGAAGGCACGTGTCAGGCACCCCCGATGTCCTAGGCGCCCCCAGGAGCACTATAAAAGGGGCTCGACCCCAAGGCTTCAAAACAACAATTTTCCAACGCCTCTAAGCTTTTCGTTCAAGCGCGCTGCTCCGGTAAACTCCGTTCTCGACATTCTAGCGCCGACGACGACCCTCTGCTCAGAAGTACGATCCACACCGGGCGTCGGTAACGAAAAGTGTACTTGTTTATTTACTGCACTACTATTGTACCAAATTCTGTAAATCTTTGCGCTACTATAGAATTGCCCGCAGTAAACGGTCAAGGACCGTGTGCATTGGAGTAGGAGCCGACCGCGACTCCGAACCAAGTAAAAATATGTGTGTTCCTCGTGTGTGTTTTTAATTCCGCTGCGTACCTTCTCTTAATCTTATCCGAAAAAGTTTTCACGATATTCACCCCCCCTCTATCGTGTTTCTCGATCCAACATCTTATTCCTTCGCTCTGCCTCACCATTCTGCTGGGGTGTACCAGGTATGGATAATTGAGATTAAATCCTAGCCTCTGATAAGTAACTCCTAAACTCTCCCAAGAGGTACTCACCAACACGATCAAATCGTAGTGTCTTGATACTGTTAACTTAACGTTTCTCCACATCAGTCTTGAATTCTTTGAACCTGTCAAAGAATTCAGACTTGCGGCACATCAAATAATGTATCCATACCTTGAATAGTCGTCTATAAATGAGACAAAATATTCAAATCCACCTCTAGCCTGGATAGACATAGGACCATACAAATCAGAATGAACCAACTCCAACACATCTTTGGCTCAATACCCCTTGGCCTTAGTGTTGGGACCTTGTCGTTTAGCTAGAGGGGGGTGAATAGCTACTTTTTGATTTTCTTCCTACACCTGTTAGCAAGCGCAAGCGGAAAACATAAACAAAAACCTAAAACAATACTAAGACAAACCGTTTACGTGGTTTGGAGATGATAATCCTATTCCACGGTTGTCCGTAAGGTGGACGGTCCCGATCCGTTGATGGATGAGTCCCCGGAAGACCTCCGGCTAGCTCTTGTCGTTCCTTGTAGGTGGAGAAACCTCGCCACAATCCCTTGACCACTTCTGAGCACTTGTAGGCTACTAACAGGCTTTACCCAAGCTTGTTTCACCAAACAAACTTAGTCAAAAATGAGTCCTCTTAAATAGTGCTCGATACTGTTCTGACCGTTACCAGTCGACTGGTGCTACCACCCGTCGACTGGTCCTCGTGAATTTGAATGTCACAGCCTGACGATACACATTCTGGTCGACACCAGTCAACTGATGCAAGGATCAGTCGACTGATCTTTTTGTGCTCTTTATCAGTCGACTGATCCAAGCATCAGTCGACTGTCTCCTAAGGTTTCCCTTTCCGAGTATAATTCTCTCAGCACTCGAACCCTAGGATTTTCCTTCCCGAGTACAATTCTCTCAGCACTCGAATCCTCATGACTTAGCTGACTCTTCATCCAGCAACCTCGACCTGTTGCCTTCAAGCCTTCTTCGACTTTGGCTCTCGTCCCTCGGATGCATGCAAGCTCACGGCTCGTCTTCCATGTCATTCTTCGCGTATGCCTCGAAGTGTGCTTCCCTTGGCTCATCGTCCCTGCTTTGTCCACGGTCCCTCGGATACATGCAAGCCCACGGCTCGTCTCTCCATGCCATCCTTCACCAGACTCGAAGATGTCCAACTAAGTCTATATGTATCCTGCAAACCTGCACACTCACATACACATATTAGATCAACATGAATCCCCATAAATTTCATAAAATTCAAAAAATTCTGAAATTTTGCAAACATATTTCTTATGATGTATTCTAACATAGAAAATTACATTTTCATGAAAATATCAAATATGCTTGACTTTTTACCAAAATTTAAATTCTTTGAAAACACTCCATTTTGTATCAACTCCCCATCCTAGGTTTAAAATCATGTGTTTTACAAGTTTATCCCATACTATTTAAAACATAGAAATGTTTCCAATCCTCCCCCTTTTCTCATTTCAACATTAAAGAAAGAAAAGGTAATGAAAGCTCCCCCTTTATACCATAATTTTTGATAGAATGTATATTGAAATTCATTATATAACCATAAAATAATAGCAATGTAACAACACTTCACATAAGCAATATTAAGATATGAATTCAAAGTTCATGAGGAACCATAAGTAAGTGCTATAAAAATTTCCAAATATTACAATATAAAATATGATGTTTGAGAGATAATAGAACATACCCATGCTACACACACTCTCAATACCATCACATCCAAGTCATGTTGAGGCTATGCATCATCGCCAGGAGGAGGAGGAGGAGGGGCCTGGTACATCAGGTCCCAACGCTGCATCATCTCATACATGTCAGCCTATCGCTGCTGGAAACTCTGAAAGTTCTCTCAGAGTCCGTGAACCTCTGCCTCTAGTCGAGAGAACCACTCCTCTGTAATCCCAGCAGGAGCAGCATCAAACACAACAGCAGGAGCAACCTCCTCATCCTCTTCATCATCAGAGCTGGAAGATGCATGACGACGTCGTCAGACCATCACTCTCTACTGTCTCTCAATCCCAGCTAATGAGAGCTACCGAGAACCTATCTGGTCGTAGTCCTTGGACAGCTGATGCAACTGACCTCTAGCAATGCTAATACCTCTAGATGCAAAGAATTCGGTCAAAATATGACCGAATGGCATGTAGATCTTCCCATGGACGTCATGCGAAAAATGCACAATTGATGCGAATATCTGGCTGGTGATGTCAATGTCTAGCCTCCTCTCTAAATCATACATCATCACTAGGTGAGGTAGCATAATCTTTGACCTCCCCTTGGTGACAATGGGTAGAATGCAGTCTAGGACAATTTTATAAAGAATGTTGCTAACTACACTCATGCGCCTAGCTATGAAAATACACTGCAGAGGAGGTCGAGGATTGTCGAAATAATGACAGTGAATTTGATCAATGGTTACATTAGACAAGGTTATGACTCAGTGACATTGGGGAAGCATGTGAATAGGTTTTCCAAAACCCGACACCCTAAGAATGATCCTAATAATGCAGGTGACAAAGAGATGGTGACTCCTCCTACCATGGACTCATATGTCATGTCATCGGGACTACTACATGTGAGATTTGTATAAAACTCCTTACAGAGGTCAAAGTTTACATAATGCTGACAGTATACTAACTTTCCAATCCAAAATGAGTGATAATCTCAATTATGTGAGGAGTAATCTCCTGGAAATATGATTGATTGAGAATCGACAATTTATTAAAATAAAATCAACATTTTCAAATCTCCCCCGGTAAACCTCGGAACGGAACCGAGGTGCCGTGGGATCTTTGGGAGGCTGTTGGGATGGTCCCTCACTAACCCTTCGCTTTTGCCTAACCCTAAAATGCAAATACCATATGCATGTACCAAGAATGACCCAATCAAGAAAAAAAATAAGGTAAACATGCACAAAATGAGGAGTTAGTCATGAATCACAAATTTAAATGGAAAAAATAAGACAAATAATTCATTACCGTCTCTCCATTTGTTGCATGATGGATAACAATCAAGTTTGACTCAAGGAGGGTGCTTTTCTTGCCCTAGATTCGGATCTAAGGTGAAGGAAGGATAGAAACATGATTTCAGGACCTTGGGAAGACTTGGAGTGGCTAGAGAGGTTGGGGGAGAGAAGTGACAACAAGGGACGACACTTGAAACCCTAGGTTCGGCTGCCCTCGCACGGGGTATTCTTTTAAATATTCGCAGCATCAGTCGACTAATGGGGGATCAGTCGACTAATGGAGTAAACAGAAAGTTCAGTCGACTGATAGGGGATCAGTCGATTGATGCATAAAATATCCTGTTGGATCGTGAAAACCGATAGAGGGGGGGGTGAATATCGGAAATCGTTCGGATTTTTGTAAAGAGCACGTACGCAGCGGAAATAAAATAAAAACAATCACAGCACAAAGACACAGTCGATTTACTTGGTTCGGAGCCTGTGTCGACTCCTACTCCAAGGCCCACGGTCGTTGACCGTTTACTTTGGGCAATTCTATATATGCGCAAATCAGTTTAAAATAATTTATTACAAGTAAGTGCACTAACAAAAAATTCGATCTTCGTTACCGACGTCCGGAGTGGATTGACTCTTTCGGGGCAGCGGGACGTCGTCGGCTCGAGTTGGAGTGTTTCCGGAGCAAGGCACGAGCGTAGAAGAGCTTTGAGGCGTTGAGAGAACTGATGTTCTGAAGCCTTGGTCGAAGGCCCTTTATATAGGGCCTGGGGGCGCCCGGGACGTCGGGGGCGCCCCCCATGTGGCCTCTGATCCGCAGAGCTCTCGGTCAGCGTCTATCCTCTGGATCCGCTTTGACCGGGGCGCCCGGAGCGCTCGGGGCGCCCGGATTGACCGGGTCAAACTTTATCCGCTTGGCTTCGAGGGCTTTTGGTTCGATGCATGCGCATGGGGGCGCCCGGGACGCTGGGGGCGCCCGGGAGCAGCGCGGGCGCCCGGGAGCACGGGGGCGCCCGGCCCAGCAGCTATTCGAACCCTTTTTCTCTTTACTTGTTTTGTATGCACCTTGGGGGTGCTCGGGACACTCCGGGCGCCCTACTCAGCCACTACCTCATTCCTTTGAGGCTATCTGAGCTGCAGACACTCCTTCCTTTGGTCCTGCATCCAGGGTTAGTCCAAAACACAATAAAGTAATAAAATATTTGTTTATACAGCCTTAGCTGTCTTGGTTCTGACTTTGGTCTCCAAAATAGAGCCCTAGGTCGAACCGACGCCTACTGTTCCCTCGACGGGGAACGCGTCCTCACCTACTCCTCTCGGGAGAATTTAGCTGTTGCCAACCGCTCCTTTGGTTGGTCTTTTGCCTGACGGTCCTTTGTCAGGTCTTGGATACTGGCAGTCCTTCGCCAGTTGCCTAGCAGTCCTTCGCTAGGACTTTGGTACTGGCAGTCCTTCGCCAGTTGCCTAGCATTCCTTCGCTAGGACTTTGGTACTGGCAGTCCTTCGCCAGTTGCCTAGCATTCCTTCGCTAGGACTTTGCTACTGGCAGTCCTTCGCCAGTTGCCTAGCATTCCTTCGCTAGGACTTTGCTACTGGCAGTCCTTCACCAGTTGCCTAGCATTCCTTCGCTAGGACTTTGCTCTGCACACTAGAGTAACTTGTTAGAAACACAATTAATACTTAACTTTTGACCTCTGTTGCCATTATCAAAACACAGGTTTGACTTTGGTGCATTCTGCACCAACAATCTCCCCCTTTTTGATTTATGGCAACCCTAGTTCAAAAAGTTAAGTTTAAGCAAGCATGAAAAAATGTTAAATTTTGTTCCCTCCCCCTGGAAGGAATCTCCCCCTAGATTTTTCAAACATTCGTGGGGTTAAAAAAACTTTACTTGTACTTTGAAAACTTAAGTTTTAGATACTTAGAAATCTTTTAATAACTTAAGTTAAAAGTACATAGGAAGATTTTTGAAACATGATTTTTGAGTACTTAAAAAGTTTGAGGCTTTAAGGTTCAGGGTACTCAAAGGTTTTGCAAGTTTTAGCTTAAGTACTTAGTTAACTTTGAAAACACTTTAGTACTAATTTTGAAAACTTAGTACAGTACTTTTGGAAAACTTAAGTACTTAACCAGTTTTGAGAAACTTAAGCTTAAGGTACTTTATAAAAAACTTTTGACAAGCTTAAGTTATAAAATTTTGAAAGGCTTGAGTACTTAGCAAAATTTTGAAGGTTTCAAAAAAATTTTGAGGCTTGAATACTTAGCTTAAGTAAAAAATTTGAAAGACTTGAAGAACTTTAGCCATTTTTGAAAAGCTTCAGTATTTTTCAACAAGGAAAAACTTTTGAATACTTTTTGAATAAAGGATAGAGTTAAGAAAATTAAATTTTGAAAACTTTTAAAATAAAGAAAATTTTAAAATAAAGAAAATTAATTTTAAAATAAATAAAATTAATTTTAAAGAAAATTAATTTTACTCTCTCCTTTCCTATCTCTCCCCCTTTGCCATATATCAAAACAAATAGCAGAAATAATGGAAATAAGTAAGATTTTGCTGTACTGAACCAAATCATAATTAGACTTAACTAAATCAATCAATTTTCTCTGTTGGGACCTGTATAACCCAATTAGCTACTTACTAACTGTTATAAACAGTAGTTTTTGCTAGGGTTAGTCAAATTAAGTGTTTCTGTTCATGTTAGATTTTCTAAACTTGACACTTAACTTGATTGCTGTATAAGTTGTATTTAGTGCCCCAATTACTGCAGATGCACTGACTTAAAGCATCTTGAATTAAGGCAAGGACCTAAGCATCTCAACCCTTTCTAGGTTATCAATCAAAAAGTACCCTAAGGTGCTTGTGAGATGCTGACTTCTAAGTCTATAGGTGCATGCAGTTCTAGGGTTATGGCCTAGGCTAAGTCCATTTTCGAAAAACCCTAGTTTTTAAAGGGGGTAACTTTTGAAATAAAAATAAAACTAAGTCGAAAATGAAAACTGAT
This sequence comes from Boesenbergia rotunda, assembly GCA_024364735.1. Classification (NCBI taxonomy): domain Eukaryota; kingdom Viridiplantae; phylum Streptophyta; class Magnoliopsida; order Zingiberales; family Zingiberaceae; genus Boesenbergia; species Boesenbergia rotunda. Next base: position 575,875 of record JAGFNQ010004008.1, on the reverse strand, counting down.
TTTGAAATTAAGTAAAACAGTTTTTCAAATTTTACTTAAAAAAAATTTAAATCAGGTAGAGCAAAAGAATTAAAGTTAATCTACTCTTCAGAACACAATCCTAGTAATCATAAACTAGTCAACATAGAATAAGTCAAGTAGTCAAAGTTCAACACAGTTACACAAGTCAAGCACAAGTCAACCACAAGTCAACCCTACTGAGTAGGGGCAGTCACATAGGTACAATGCTAAGTGAATCTAAGATGAGGGACCAGGGTGATCAGATGGGCCGGGCTGCCATGCATCGAATCGTGCCATCATCTCTATGTATCGTGCGTCAGCCACTTCTCGATCAGCTCGACGAGCTTCCATCTGTTCTAGGTGGTAGGCTTCGACCTCCTCTCGAAGACTTTGAACCTTTATGTCTAAATCTGTCATTCTCTGGTAGAGTGTCGGTGGAGCGGGCTCATCGATGTGTGCTCGGGCTGCTGCAGCTACATCTCCAACGTCAACATCTATTTCTTCGTCAGAATCGATCGGTGCCCCGGCCTGCTGTCGTCTCCAACTAAGAACCCCGGTGGCTGACACCTCTAGACCTGCTAACGAAAAGTTCCTAAATCCTATTTCGTCAAAGTCGGTCATAGCGGTAATTTCACCAACGGTAATGTTACGACCGTGGTGATGAAGGAGGGATGTGATGATGTGGCAATATGGTGTGCGTACTCGTCCCTGGGTCGTGAGACTGGACGCATGCAGAATGGTATGAAACATATGGAGTCCAATGTCTATGTCAAGGTGATGGACTAGGGCATAAAGAAGGAAAGCATGAAAGGGTCGCATAGTCCCAAGGTCTCTGGTGGAGAGTGGTAAGATACAGCGGACCAGAACTCTATACAAGGCATAGTTCTGGGCCTGAAGTTCAACAGCTTGGAAGCGTCTATTTGCTGGGAGGTCTGCCCTATAGAATGGTATCTAGGGTAATCTCTGAGTAGGGAGGATCAAATGGGGGGGTTCCTAGGAGGATAACAGCAGAATGTGGACTGAGAGGGTCGCAGTCCTAGGAAACGGTTCAACAAAGCCGGGGTTATAGTTAAAGGAATCCCTTGGACAGTGGTGTGAAACATAAGATTAGCTTGTCGAATTATATTATTGTAAAATTCTGCGCATAAAGATTCATTAATGGTATGCGTGCAGAAGACAAGATTGTCCAGTTGATAGAAGTTGATGATGTTCATGGCGACAGGGCATGATTGGGTAAAAAAGTGCCTATTGAGATAACTCGTTTTAATAGGCTTGTAGATGGTTTGTGCAAACCTATTACATAACTCTAGGTTAGGAAATCTAGGGTCCGGACTAGGTTCGGCACCGGGGTTGGCCAGGTTTGGTCGACGTCTTCTAAGTTAAGGAAATTAAAGGAAGAATAAAGATATTGCATAAGAAAATAAATTTAAATGCAATAACAATCATACCGGACGGCTCGGGGAGGCATAGTTGAGGAAGATGACTTGCAATATCTTCTTGAAGAGAAAGAAGTGAAGAGGAAGGTTGATTTTGGTGTTGAGGAGAAGGGGAATTCGGGTGCTTTATATAGGCAAACCCATGGGGGCGCCCGGGAGCTTCCGGGCGCCCCGGTCAGCAACTACTGCCAAAGGCAGTAGCTTTTGGCTGTTGGGGGCGCCCGGGACAGTCCGGGCGCCCTCAACAGAGAGCTTTTGCAGCTTTTGCTGCATTGGAGGTGATGGGGGCGCCCGCGTGGTTCCGGGCGCCCTGGTCAAAAGCAAAATCAGCTTTTTGCCTAGGGAGTAAGAAAAGATGGGGTAGGGGGCGCCCGCGTGGTTCCGGGCGCCCGGAATAGTGTGGGTAAAGACAAATTTTTGTCTTGTCTACTTTTAACCATGGTTTAATCGGTTTGACCATGGTTTGAATTGATTTGACCATTTTGACTGTGGTTTGACCGTGGTTTGACTTTCTTGACCATGGTTTGAATATGTTGACCATGGTTTGACAAATACACGATTATCTCATAGGTATTAACACAAATTTCCAATTGAGTCTTAATCCTACTGTCTCACCCAAATCTAGGGTTTTCAATCACGTTAGCCTTATAGGTTTTGTGAGACAGGTTTTGAAAGTCAAGATTATTTTGAAGATTTTGATTAATTTTGAAAACAGTTAAATCTTGAAAACTTAATTAATTTTGAAATTTTTCAAAAAGATGTTTAAATCTACACTCAATTGAAATTTTATGTTAGATTCGAATTTGACAAAAAATAATTTGAATTTGAATTTCAGAAATTGGCTTCCAGGTCTTAGCGAGACACTAGGCCTTCTTTGGCCGAAGCCTTATGGGATCATCCACCCTTTTCTTGACAAAGCCTTTTAATGAAATTTCATTTTCAAAATCAATTTTTGAAAAATTTCTGGTCTAACTAGTTTGGATTTTGGATCGGTAGCTTCGGCTGGTTTCACCAGTCTAAAGAGACCAAGTAAACTTGATCTTATTAGAATTGGTTTCCCCAACGTACTATTATCTCACCTCCACCCAATACTATGTTTTCAAGTTTCAGTTAGGTTTGTTTAGTCCTTAAACTAACCTGAGTCTAAGCATGGTTTAATTTCATAAATTAAATAAACAAGCAAACAAGCAATTGCAATCAAGAATTTAAATTTTTATCTAATAATAAATATTATTTTCAGTTTGGCTCCCCTTGGACTAAAGCCACGGTGATGGTTAGGCAAGATGTGAATCTTGTCCTTGGGGATCCAATACTGATTTGATCCAGTCGGTTTGTTCAGGCATAGTTTAGGTACCCATGCCTGAATTTTACCTCTGGACTGATTCAGTACAGCAAAGTAAGATCTTTGCCGGGATTTGGTTCTATAGCCCAGTCCGGATCGATTTAGAACTGATTTCTGCTTTCCAAGGATCATGTCAAGACCCTTGGAGCCAGATGTGAATCGTTCTAAAGCTGATCTAAGATCCTTAACCTGAGTTTTCAGAGAGGAGTTTTCCTCTTCAAGTTTTTCAACCTGAGTAGGAATTCCTTCCTGAACCTTCTCGGTTAAGGGTTTAGAGTCAGCTCCCTCTTTCAGGAGTTTTACTTCCTGTCGGAGGGATTCGACTCGGAGTTTGGCTTTCGCCAAATCTCGAGAAAGAAATGAAATTAATTCAGTTAATTGACATCTATTAAAACCAGTTACCTTAATTTCGCCGTCTTCTGTGAATGTCAGCTCGCCGTCGTCCTGTTCTGATTCTGATTCAGACTCGACTTTTTCTGAGGCAGTCAGAGCTAGTAGTGTTGATTGGGGTGCTTCTTCTTCTTCTTCTGAGGAGGACTCATCCCAGGTTGCTTGGAGCGCCTTCTTTCTCCTTGTCTTTTTGACTTCTTTTAAGTTTGGGCATTCTGTCTTGTAGTGGCCCTTCTTCTTGCACTCGTAGCAGATTACGTTGGGCTTGTTTTTATCATTCGCGGGTTCAGCTGGTTCGTCCTTTCTCCGGCTGATTTTCCATTTGTTGGTTCGGTTCTTCAGCTCCTTGTAGTAGCTTCGGGCTAGTCGGACCAGCTTTGTTTGATCCCCTTCTTCGTCTTCTGAGTCTGAGTTAGACTCGGGTTCAGGTTCAGGCTTCTTCTTCGTCGTCCTTAGTGTTTTACCTGCAATGAAAGCAATACCTTTCTCGACCGTATTGGTGTTAGTTTGTTCGTGCAGTTCTAGTTCAGCAAATAATTCATCTAATTTTATTTTTGAAAGATCCCTCGAGACCTTGTATGCATCTACCATAGATGCCCACAAGGTGTTTCTAGGGAAAGCGTTTAAGGCATACCTTATTAAGTCACGATTTTCAACCTTGTGACCTATTGTGTGAAGACCGTTCATCAGTTCCTGGATCCGTGCGTGAAGTTGGGCTGCTGATTCATTGTCGGTCATCTTGATGGTGTACAACTTGTTCAGGAGCAGATCCCTTTTGCTGATCCTGGTATCTGACGTTCCTTCGTGCAGCTCGATCAATTTAGCCCAGAGCTCCTTAGCACTGTTAAAGGGGCCGACGCGGTTCAGCTCTTCTTTCGTCAGTCCGCATTGAAGAGTCTGAGTAGCTTTTGCGTCGGCTTCTATCTTGCGTTTTAGGGAGTTGTCCCATTCGGAGTAGCTCTGAGGAAGTCCATCAGCATTCTTGGGTATCTCCAGTCCGGACTGGATGATGATCCACATGTCCACCTGAGTTTTCAGGTGGACCTCCATGCGGCTTTTCCAGTATGAAAAGTCTTCTCCACTAAAGAGTGGAGGTCTGGCGGTGCTAAATCCCTCTTGCATAGTCATCTGAAACAGAAAACTAACAGAAAAACGAATTTTCCAAGACTAGGTCTTGGATTAGCAGTGCTGGATAAATTAAGTAACGAGGGGTGTTGCACCAACCTCGCCAAAAAAAATCGAATGAAATATTTAACGAAAAATTCGTAAGAAAAAAATATAAAGATAAAAATCCGAAAAAAAATTTCAAACTGGTGGTTGCACCAGGTTTGAACTTCCCCACTCTGATACCACTTGTTGGATCGTGAAAACCGATAGAGGGGGGGTGAATATCGGAAATCGTTCGGATTTTCGTAAAGAGCACGTACGCAGCGGTAATAAAATAAAAACAATCACAGCACAAAGACACAGTCGATTTACTTGGTTTTGAGCCTGTGTCGACTCCAACTCCAAGGCCCACGGTCGTTGACCGTTTACTTTGGGCAATTCTATATATGCGCAAATCAGTTTACAATAATTTATTACAAGTGCACTAACAAAAAATTCGATCTTCGTTACCGACGTCCGAAGTGGATTGACTCTTTTGGGGCAGCGGGACGTCGTCAGCTCGAGTTGGAGTGTTTCCGGAGCAAGGCACGAGCGTAGAAGAGCTTTGAGGCGTTGAGAGAACTGATGTTCTGAAGCCTTGGTCAAAGGCCCTTTATATAGGGCCTGGGGGCGCCCGGGACGTCGGGGGCGCCCCCCACGTGGCCTCTGATCCGCAGAGCTCTCGGTCAGCGTCTATCCTCTGGATCCGCTTTGACCGGGGCGCCCGGAGCGCTCGGAGCGCCCGGATTAACCGGGTCAAACTTTATCCGCTTGGCTTCGAGGGCTTTTGGTTCGATGCATGCGCATGGGGGCGCCCGGGAGCAGCGGGGCGCCCGGGAGCACGGGGGCGCCCGGCCCAGCAGCTATTCGAACCCTTTTTCTCTTTACTTGTTTTGTATGCACCTTGGGGGCGCCCGGGACACTCCGGGCGCCCTACTCAGCCACTACCTCATTCCTTTGAGGCTATCTGAGCTGCAGACACTCCTTCCTTTGGTCCTGCATCCAGGGTTAGTCCAAAACACAATAAAGTAATAAAATATTTGTTTATACAGCCTTAGCTGTCTTGGTTCTGACTTTGGTCTCCAAAATGGAGCCCTAGGTCGAACCGACGCCTACTGTTCCCTCGACGGGGAACGCGTCCTCACCTACACCTCTCGGGAGAATTTAGCTGTTGCCAACCGCTCCTTTGGTTGGTCTTTTGCCTGACGGTCCTTTGTCAAGTCTTGGATACTGGCAGTCCTTCGCCAGTTGCCTAGCAGTCCTTCGCTAGGACTTTGGTACTGGCAGTCCTTCGCCAGTTGCCTAGTAGTCTTTCGCTAGGACTTTGGTACTGACAGTCCTTCGCCAGTTGCCTAGCATTCCTTCGCTAGGACTTTGGTACTGGCAGTCCTTCGCCAGTTGCCTAGCATTCCTTCGCTAGGACTTTGCTACTGGCAGTCCTTCGTCAGTTGCCTAGCATTCCTTCGCTAGGACTTTGCTCTGCACACTAGAGTAACTTGTTAGAAACACAATTAATACTTAACTTTTGACCTCTGTTGCTATTATCAAAACACAAGTTTGACTTTGGTGCATTCTGCACCAACATATCCTAGTTCCTGGATTGAACTGTACCAGTCGACTGCCTTCTGCATCAGTCGACTAGTACCCTATATTTTCAGCATTTCTGACCCAACTTCAGAAATGCACCAGAAATTTTACAAATCTCCAAAAATTCCCAAATCTGGTGGTGAGATTTGTCGTACCCGTGTCTATTTGAGAAAAATACATTCACACATGTATCTATTAACAATCCCAAAATTGACACAAAATTCAAAACTATTTAAATGGTTTAATTGAACCTTGACCTAAGGTCCTAGTCTTGATCTCTTCTTGATGCATCTTCTTATACCCAACCACAATGCATCCCTAGCATTGATTTATATGATATCTATACATTGAAAACCAATTTTCATGCAATATGGTTCCATTGTCATATTTTCATGCATGAACCTTACTTTTGATTTGCCAATCTCTAGGATTAAGACTCAAATTTGTCTCTAAATGCTTTGGCACATTCCACAACCCATCTAGTCTCCCTGGAGAAATGCTCCTGAGATCCATTGACCATAGACCCATCTTGACTCCTAGAGCTCCCCGTTGAGCTCTTAGCCTTAGCCACCTCCCTAGGTGACTTATCTATAATTGCAAGGCCACATCGGTGTACCTCCGATGACTTTTGGCCTTCAACCCTAACCTTCTTAATTTTGAACACCTTGTCCTTGGTTAAGTTTTTCTTCCTCCCTTTAAATGACTTTCCCTTGCCATTTTTGTCCTTTCTTTTGCTATAATCATATGACATCCTTGCATATGACTTTTCCATAACATTTGATCTCATAAATCAATATCCTAGACCCGATCTATCATTGTCGGGGTTTTGACCACTCAACACCATGCCTAAACCCTTAGATCCACTAATGAATCGCTCTAGGGTTTTCTCTAATTTATCAAGCTTTGCCCTCAAGGCTTGATTCTCTCTCTCTAGGCTCTTAACCTTAGCATTACCATTTCCATCTTGGACATTTCTAGATCTACCCATTTGTCTAGGCATGTGTCTCTCTTTCTTTGGATTAATGTCTTGGTCCTTAGGTCTAAAGATTCTAGACTTATCATGATACATGATTTCTCTAGGATTTTGATATACAATATTAACCCTATTTTTATCACAATATCTAAAATCAAAATTATGCATAGGTAAATAATTCTCATTATCTCTAACACACATGGAGGAATTTGAAAAATGCTTAAAGTTAGGGATTACCTCCCTTACCCTTGTAGCTTCCCCTTGATGTGAGCTTCTCTTCTTCTCCTTCTTCTCCCACTTTCTCAAATGCTCCAATTTCTTGAATTCTTCTTTCCTTAAGCATTTGGTATGGTAGTGTCCTAACTCACCACACGTGTAACACCTAATGTCCTTCTTCTCCCTCTTTTCCCTACCACCCATGTTAGATTTTAAATAAATTGACTTGGGTTTAGGGTTTACCTGGCCTCCTTTTTACCTAATGGGTACTTGTCCTTGTAGTGCCCCTTCTTGTTACACCCAAAGCAAATAATATGGTCTTTTGACTTTGCTTTGGTGGAAGTGGATGCTTCTTCTTGCTCTGGTATCGAAGATGATCTCTCCTTCCCCTCAATCCTTGTAGCGGAGACTTCTTCTTCTCCCTTTGATGAAGTGGATGATTCTTTAATTTCTTGTGCCACTTCACTTAAGGAGATGGATGAATCTTTTTCCTCTTTTTCGGATGTTGAGCTTCTTTCTTCATCCGATTGGTCCTTCTCCTCTTCTTAGACCATAAAGCTCATTTCCTTGAGCTCTTCCACTACTTAAGCTTGTGTAGGGTTTTCATGAAGCGCTAACATCTTGCTCTATAATTTGTGCGCATTTTTATATTCACCTACACCACTCATGACATCATTAGGCAAATTATTAAGTAATATTGAAATTACCTTTTCATTTGCCTTTGATTGAGTTTGTTGCTCCTTGGTCCAATATCTTGGTCGGAGCTTTTTCCCATGTTTAGCTCTCGGAACTTCAAATGTTTCTTCTAGTGCGATCATGAGATTCCAATCCATGCCAAACCATATCTTTATCTGCATCCTTCAATACTCGAAATTCTCGTAATCGTGGGGACGTGGAACATTGATATCGTCCCCTAATCTTTCTTCAATCGCCATTTCCTCTAACTTTTTGCTCTCTCGGCGGTTAGTCCATAGACGAGCGAACCTCGCTCTGATACCACTTGTTGGGACCTTGTCGTTTAGCTAGAGGGGGGGTGAATAGCTACTTTTCGATTTTCTTCCTACACGTGTTAGCAAGCGCAAGCGGAAAATATAAACAAAAACCTAAAACAATGCTAAGACAAACCGTTTACGTGGTTCGGAGATGATACTCCTACCCCACGGCTGTCCGTAAGGTGGACGATCCTGATCCGTCAGTGGATGAGTCCCCGAAAGACCTCCGACTAGCTCTTGTCACTCCTTGTGAGTGGAGAAACCTCGCCACAATCCATTGACCACTTTTGAGTACTTGTAGGCTACTAACAGACTTTACCCAAGCTTGTTTCGCCAAAGAAACTTAGCCAAAAACGAGCCCTCTTAAATAGTGCTCGATACTGTTCTGACCGTTACCAGTCGACTGGTGCTATCACCAGTCAACTGGTCCTCGCAAATTTGAATGTCACAGCCTGACGATTCACATTCTGGTCGATACCAGTCGACTGATGCAAGGATCAATCGACTGATCTTTCTGTGCTCTTCATCAGTCGACTGATCCAAGCATCAGTCGACTGCCACCTAAGGTTTCCCTTTCGAGTACAATTCTCTCAGCACTCGAACCCTAGGATTTCCCTTCCCGAATACAATTCTCTCAGCACTCGAATCCTCACGACTTAGCTGACTCTTCATCCAGCAGCCTCGACCTGTTACCTTCAAGCCTTCTTCGACTTTGGATCTCGTCCCTCAGATGCATACAAGCCCACGACTCGTCTCCCATGCCATTCTTCGCGTATGCCTCGAAGTGCGCTTCCCTTGGCTCATCGTCCTGCTTTGTCCACGGTCCCTCGAGTGCATACAAGCCCACGACTCGTCTCCCCATGCCATCCTCACCGGACCCGAAGACGTCCAACTAAGTCTATGTGTATCCTGCAAACCTACACACTCATATACACATATTAGATCAACATGAAACCCTAACTTAATCATATTGACACACACATCAAAACTAATGATCTACCCGATCAAACTTGGGTCGATTGCACCAACACTTAAAAGGCTTCTTGGTCATTTTACCTTCCAAGCAAGATTCACAGGTTGGGAAATCTTCCACCACCAATGAACCCAAAGGTCCAACAGCTATCAACATTTGAATTCTACTCAGGTTAATATGACCTAACCTTAGATGCCAAAGATATGTTTGGTTTATTTTTGAAGGTTCTTTTCTTTTATTATGATTATATGAAGAGTTATTAATTTATATTTGTATTGTGGGAGTTTTTGGATTAAGAGTATATAAATTGCCAACCAACGCACTAGAATAGATAATCTCCCTATTCCTTTTTATAACAACTTTGCCATTAAAAGAAATAGAATATCCATCCAAAAATAATTTAGAAACTGAAATTAAATTCTTTCTAAAAGTAGATACGTAAAGACAATTTCTCAAAATCAAACATTTATTCTTATCAAAAGATAAATAAACGTCTCCCACTGCAATAGCCGCCACCTCTGTAGCATTGCCCATGTAGACGGTAATCTCTCCCTCAGCTAGTCGTCTGGTTTCCTGGAACCCCTATAAAGAATTGTAGACATGATCAGTGGCTCCCGTATCCACACACCAGATACTGGTAGATAACACCGCTAAACATGTTTCAACAACTAATGAAAAATATATACCTTTGTTCTCCTTTCGGCTGAGACAATCCACCTTCCAATGTCTAGTCTGCTTGCATGTGAAGCACTTGCCTTTCGACTTCTTCACTCCAACCTGAGGTCCTTGAGATTCAGTCGCCTTCTTTGCTAATCCTTGTTTCTTCTTCTTCTTGCCTTTCAGCTTAGAAGTAGAAACATTTTCAGCAACAAAAGCTTTACCACTCTGACGAAATAGCTCCTTTGGTGTCTGGAGTTCTGTCAGAAGTTCCGCCAATGAATATATCCTTTTGTTCATATTGTAGTTCAGGTAAAACTGCTCAAAACTCCTAGGTAGTGACTGGAGAATCATATCGACCTAGGTTTCCCCATCGATCTCCGCTCCAAGGACTTCCATCTCATTCAAATGAGCCATCATCTTGAGGACATGATCCCTTACGGGAGTTCCCTCAGTCATGGTGGTTGTCATCAAGTTCCTCATAGTCTCTTGCCTAGCAGCCCAATTCTGGTGTCCAAAGAGTTATTTGAGATTGAGCATCATGTCATAGGCAGTAGCAAAGGCCTGATACTGATGTTGCAGTACATTTGATATAGAAGCCAAAATGTAACACCGTGTCATCTCATCTGCCTTAACCCACTTCCTATAACTCTCCTTTTCCTCTTCACTAGAATTCTCACTAGGCTTAGCAGGACAGATCTCAAAGAGTACAAATTTGTACTCCTCAGCAGTTAAGACAATGTCTAGGTTCCTTTTCCAATTGATATAATTGGGGCCAGTAAGTTTATTCTCTTTTAAAATAACAGCAAGTGGGTTGAAAGTCATTTTAAAAAATCCTGAGAATCACAATGGTTAAAATATTAGTTTTTAAAATAATATTGATTCCTCAAATAATAAAATTTTAAAAATACCAACACCTCAAAACATCATGAATTTTGTATGCCACGATAGTGTGGACGTATACAAATTCAACATTTGTAAGAGGAGGTTTTACCCATTGATTTTATTATCTTGTCAACCTTACTTTTTAACAAATAAAATTAATAGTTGGTTTCTCTTCGGCCTTACAAATAATAGCAGTGACTCCGATGGGAAGGAAACTATTAAATATATCTAAGTGTACACCATTATACGATACTAAGGTAATTATCTAGGATTATGTCCCTTCCGATGGGGAAGATCATACGCTCTAAATAATTTTCTATAATTATGTTTGATCTAGTGATCCGTGAAACAAACTCATCCAATATGGAGGAAGACACTTAGAGTCAACGCGCAAGTTTGTTCGCATCACATATCAAATTGGTAATGGAGGCCACGGGACTCAAAAATTCCCTCTTCCACTAAGTAATTTAAAAATTGAGGAATTTTACAAGCATGCACAACAAACATATTAAACAATCAAGCAATAAATATGAAAAATCTAAATTTCCAACTATTATGACTTTTGTTCTCCAATATGCCTCCAGTCGTATTGTCACTTCGTCTCCACCTTCCTTCACCATGCGCAAGCAAGAAGATTCGAGCCGAGAAAAAATTATTTTAATTTACATCCATCGATTCTATACTCCACGAAAGAGTGTACAAAAAATCTAGATCGAAAGTAAATTAAAATAAGCGGCTAACATTTGCCGTATTTAATTATAAAAATTAAATACTAATAGCCTCATCAAGCCCGAAGATTCAAATAAATTATTACAATCACACACACACAATCACATACAATCACATTAGCCATAATAGTTGAATCTTATGTCTACAACCAAAGAGTTAGCCTACAAACATCCTACTATTATCCTATATAAAATTATATATGAAAATTGCATGAAAGTAATTGAATCCAAAACACACAAAATCAGAAACCTCGCTTTGATACCAATTGTTGGTTTTGGTTGCATCGGGATTCCTCTCCATGTCCCCGGATTAAACTTTTATTAATTAAAACAAATCCGGATGGAAAGAAACATCCCAAGCGATCGTATTCATCATCATACTAATCAATTGAGCGATCGCTTGAACAAACTTGTAGTTCAAGAAATCTAACTCTTCTAATCGATTAGTCGCGGAATAGATGATGATTTGATCATCGATTTTTGTGTTTGATTTCGGGGTCCATGACATAGACATGAATACAATTAAATAGAGGCATGAAAACAAAAATTATACCTTTTGTTTTACCTCGCGATCTTCTACTGTATTCCTGTCCTCTTCTTGGACGTCGTGTGGGCGACGATCTTCCAAGAAACGAAGCCACCAAGACCACCAACTCTTCCTCCTTGCCTTGCGCCAACCACCTCCTCTCCTTTCTTGTTGCCGCCGACCAAAAGAACGAAAAGAAACCTTCTTTTGCTTGCCCTAGCCACACACCTCATATGGAGAAGAAGAGAAGAAAAGGAAGAAGAAGAAGAGAAAGAAATCTCTCCTTCACCAAACCCTAGCCGTCGGCCACCTCTTCCTCCTCCCTTGCCGCCGATGCCAAAATGAAGATAGATCTCCTTGTTACCTTGCCGCCGGCCACTCCTCCTTGCTTCAGGTTTGTGCACGCCCAAGAGGAAGAAAAGAGGATGATAGGAGAAGAAAGAAACAACTCCCAAAGGTCCTCTTCCCTTCCCTTGCCGCTGGCGCCACCTAACCCTAGGAGAGAGAGGATGAGAGAAGAGAACCAAGAGAGACTTAGGGTTATGTTCTTATTGCCATGGTCTCATGATTCATGAGGTATATATAGGGTACAATAGGGACCATGAGGCGGAGTTGGTTTTGGTCTCCTAATCGATCCTAAGCCCGATCCATTAATGATAACCCGGTCCACTAATGGGTTATCATTGAACTACCGCACCAACTCCCATAATTAAATATAGGCTCCACCATATTATGTATACATAATCTCCCCGTGTTTAAGATCTCGCATGTCTATTAATTAATTAAATTACTGACAATTTAATTAATTAATATCTAACTCCATGAATAGTACCACTCAACCTTATCATCATGTCGGACCAAGTCCACTTGCAGGATTTATATGATGAACTTTATGAGCACCTCAAGGGGACATCATCATCCTAACGCATTAGGACACGGTTTCCTTCTATAATCAACGACACACCATATAAATGATATTATTTCTCAATTTACCGGGCCTATTGATTTAATGAATAAATCTCGCCCATTGGTAAATCAAAGAAATAGATATTAAGTACATGTGCCCGTTATTATATCGGGATTAAGAGCATATACATCATAATATCTGAGGTCTGATTCAATTATATAGTCAGTATAAATCGGATCACCTCTAAGTCGGTTCTGCTCAATACATACAAAGTGTACTAGTGTAATTCTATAATCAAGATAGACTAATACCAAATTACACTACAACCATTCCGATGGTTTGTCCAAATCCATGTCGGTTGTGAGCCACTACTTATACTTCACAAGGGACTGATAACATAATCTTCTATTCGACACCACAAACTATGTTATCTATAATGTAAAGTAAAGGACAATAACATATATATATCAAATATAAAATCGAAACAATGACCATGTGATTCTAATTTCAAAATATAGATGTTCATACAAAAGCTAGACTTTTAGTATACATCCTAACACATTAATATTGTCAATTTAATCCATTTCATTCATAACATGCCTCGTATCAAATCTACAACTTCTTTCCCTAGTGGAACTCTATTGATCTACATCCTGTTGGATATATAGTGTGAATGGAAAGAGAGGTGGTGGGACTTTAGTCCCACATTGAGACTTTCTAGTGAATGGAAAGTGAGGTGAAGAATAAAGATGCTCCATTGTGAATAGGACTTTAGTCCCACATTGGGAGTCTCAAGACATAAATGTTGGTTTATATTGTTTCACAAGCATGATAGTTGTGAACAAATGCTAGGGGAGAGGCTCTCTCTCACGCGTGGGTGCGTAGGGGGGGTGCAAATCCAGTGCCCGGATTTGTACTGAACCAAGTGAACTTGTGTGCGTACACGACCTGCGCGTGTCGAATGTCCGACCGGTCGGGGAAAAATTTGTCCAAGCAGATGAACCAACGTTTTGTCAAATTTTTTGCTCAAATGTAACTGATGCATTAATTTTGATTAATGCAAAATCAGTAACCCCCAGACGTTTGGATCTGGCCGGTTAAATGGCAGTATAAAAAGGCTATGACCGAGAGCAAAAGACATAGAGAGAAGAAATTATCTTCCACCTCTCCTTTGATAGCATTCGGATACTTCCTCAGTTCGCCACGAGCAACGAGTGATCCATTGTGTTCGTGGTCATGTTGTTGTATCCTGAGATATAGACGTCCATCTAAGCCTCGAAGCACCATCGGAGGAGGACAAATCTGTTCAAGGACACTGCGTTGCGCAGGGCAACTTCTCGGATGGGAGACTTGGTCGGGAGCTCGGGAAACTCAGATCGGGAGCTCGGGAAACTTGGTCGGGAGCTCGGGAAACTTAGCTCGGGAGCTCGGGAGCTTGGGAGAATTGGCTGGGAGCTCGAGAAACTCAGCTCGGGAGCTCGGGAGACATGGTCGGGAGCTCAGGAGATCTGGTCGGGAGCTCGGGAGACCTGGTCGGGAGCTCGGGAATTCAACTCGGGAGACTGCAATTTGCACAAAAGGCAGCTCGGGCTACTCAACAGTTAAGTTGAAATTATTTTTTATAATTTCAATTTATTGTAAATTCTCCGAAAAGAGTCCATTTCCTCCAACAATCTTGAAACAAACTTTGTTTCTGTTGAGATGACCACGGAAAGTGTTGAGGTGAAACATACTCATCACTAGGCCCCCTTCGCCCCGATTGGGAATGTTCCGATCAACCATGGGGAAAAACCAGAGAAGTTCACTGGGTTGAACTTCAAGAGGTGGCAGCAGAAGATGCTCTTCTACCTGACCATGCTCAATCTGGCTTGGTTCTTGACCGAGGAACCTCCCAAGCAAGCTGAGGTTGTTTGGGTGGAGCCTTGGACTCATTCTAAGTACATATGCCAAAACTACATCCTCAACTGTCTGGCCGACTCGCTGTATGCTGTGTACAGCACGAAGAGAACGGCTAAAGAGCTATGGGAGTCCTTGGACAAGAAATACAAGTCGGAGGATGCAGGAGCCAAGAAGTTCATCGTGGGTCGATTCTTGGACTATATGATGGTTGACTCTAAGACAGTGATCAGCTAAGTCCAAGAGTTTCAGGTGATTCTTCATGAGATCCACTCAGAATGTATGGTTTTGAGTGAAACCTTCCAGGTAGTAGCCATCATTGAGAAGCTGCCTCCCGGCTAGAAGGATTTCAAGAACTACCCGAAGCACAAGCAGAAGGAGATGAACGTGGAGGAACTCATTGTTAGACTTCTCATCGAAGAAGACAACAAGGGTTCAGAGAGAAATATGTTCTCTCAGGCTACTATAAAAGCCAACGTGGTTGAGCACGGACAAAGCTCGAAACGGAAGAATTCAAAATCTTCCAAGCTGGGACCCAGAGGAGGCATCACCAAGAAGTTCTCTGGGAAGTGCTACAACTGTGGCCGAGTTGGTCACAAATCTTCGGAATTCAAGAAACCGAAGAAGAAGCAGGAGGACAATCTGAGCGAGGTACCAAAAATGGAAGACCTCTGTGTCGTGGTCTCTGAATTGAACCTGGTAGGTTCAAACTCGCGGCAATGGTGGATCGATACTGGAGCCACCAGACATGTGTACTGCAATAAGGAACTGCTTCACAATTTTGAAGAAATTAGTGGAGAGAAGCTGTTCATGGGGAACTCGGCAACCTCGGACATCATGGGCCAAGGGAAAGTGATGCTGAAGATGACCTCAGGCAAGGACCTCACTCTAACAAATATGTTGTATGTTCTGGAGATTCGAAAGAATCTACTGTCCGGATCATTATTGAGCAAGCATGACTTTCGCATTGTGTTTGAGTCAGACAGAGTTGTACTACCCAAAAAGGGAATGTTTATGGGAAAGGGTTATGTATCTGATGGGCTATTTAAGCTCAATGTAATGGCCATTAGGCCTAAGATAAATACAGTTGAGAGCTCTTCCACTTATATGCTTGAGTATTCTTGTTTATGGCATGGTAGACTAGGACATGTGAATTACGATGTGATTCATAGATTAATAAAGATACAAAGCATACCGACATTCCACCTTGACCCAAAACACAAGTGTGAGACTTGTGTTGAAGCGAAGTTGACAAGGTCATCCTTTCAACACGTTGAAAGAAGCAACGAACCACTCGGCCTAATTCACACCGACGTATGTGACCTTAAAGGTACACCGACACGTGGTGGGAATAAATATTTTATTACTTTTGTAGATGATAACACAAAATATTGTTATGTGTATCTTCTCAAAAATAAGGATGAAGCTATAGAGAAATTCGTTCTATATAAGAATGAGGTTGAAAACTAACTTAACAAGAAGATTAAGGTGGTTCGAAGTGACCGAGGTGGTGAATATATATCACCATTCACTGAGTTGTGTGCTAACATAGGATCAGACACGAAACAACAGCTCCTTATACCCCTCAGCAAAATGGAGTTGCTGAGAGAAAGAATTGAACTCTTAAAGAGATAATGAATGCTCTTCTATTGAGCTCTGGACTGCCAGATTCCATGTGGGGGAAGCTGTGTTAATAGCTAATTACCTTTTAAATAAGGTCCCTCGGAAGAAAATAGAGAAGAGCCCTTATGAGTTGTGGAATGGAAGATGACCATCCTACAAATACTTGTGAGTGTGGGGGTGTCTTGGCAAAGTTTTGGTGCCTGATCCGAAGAGGATTAAGATAGGACCAAAAACTATTGATTGCATATTTATCGGATATGCACATAATAGCAGTGCATATCGATTTTGTGTTTATGATTCACAATTACCGGATATACACAAGAACTCGATAATAGAATCGAGAAATTCCTCATTTTTCGAGCATGTATTTCCATATAAGACCCGAGAGGATGCTAGCTCCTTAAAACGGGTGAAGGAAATATCAGAGGAAGAAGAAGAGGATGATGAACCAGTTGAGGTTGCGCCTCGGCGGAGTAAGAGAGCTCGGGTGGAAAAATCTTATGGACTAGATTTTATCACTTTCATATTGGAAGGTGAGCCCCAAAGCTACTCAGAAGCTGTGAACTCTTCTGAGGGACCTCACTAGAAAGAGACAATTGCATCTGAGATAGAATCTATCTTGCAAAATCACACTTGGGAACTTGTGGACCTTCCTTCGGGGAGTAAACCATTGGGTTGCAAGTGGATCTTCAAGAAAAAGATAAAGTTAGATGGCACAATTGACAAGTATAAGGCCAGATTGGTAATTAAAGGTTACCGACAACGAGAAGGTCTTGATTACTTTGATACGTATTCTCTTGTGTCGAGAATAACTTCCATTAGAGTGTTGTTGGCTATTGCTACTCTATGGAACCTGGAAAATACATCAAATGGATGTAAAGACGGTCTTTCTAAACGGATATTTAGAAGAGGAAATTTACATGGAGCAACCTGAGGGGTTTTCTGTACCAGGATAGAATAACTAGGTTTGCAAATTGGTGAAGTCTTTATACGACTTGAAACAAGCTCCAAAGCAGTGACATGAGAAATTTGGTAATGTCATGCGAGAAGGTGGATTCAAACTTAATGAATGTGATAAATGTGTCTACTCGAAAGCTACAGAAGATGACTTTGTCATCTTATGCTTATATGTAGATGACATACTTATCATTGGGAGTAATGATAAGATAATCAAATCCACGAAAGACATGTTGAACTCAAGATTTGACATGAAAGACATGGGCCTAGCTGATGTGATTCTAGGAATCAAAATTCTTAGAACAGCAAAAGGACTTGTTCTTAGTCAGTCCTATTACGTGGACAAGATTCTTGAGAAATTCACCAATGGTGATACTGCGTTGGCACGAACGCCGATAGATACTAGCCAAAATCTATCGAAAAACTGAGGAGAAAGTATTTCTCAGGTAGAGTACGCTCGGGTGATTGGAAGTCTGATGTGCTTGATGAATTGTACAATACCAGACTTAGCCTACGCAGTAAGCAAACTGAGTAGATACACGAGTAATCCCGATGTTGAGCACTGGAAAGGGATAACAAGAGTACTGAGGTACTTGAGATATACTCGTGGAAATAGACTGCACTATATGAGATATCCTGTTGTTATCAAAGAATACAACGATGCAAGTTGGATATCTGACATAAAAGACTCGAAGTCTACGAGTGGTTATGTGTTCACTCTGGGAAGTGCAACCATTTCATGGAAATCTTCTAAGCAAACCGTAATAACTAGATCCACGATGGAGTCTGAGTTTGTAGCTCTTGACAAATATGGTGAAGAGGCTGAATGACTACGACAATTCCTAGAAGATGTAACGAGATGGCCGAAACCCATGCTGGCAATCTGCATACATTGTGATAGTCAATCTGCAATTGGCCGGGCACAAAGCCATCTGTATAATGGTAAGTCGAGACATATTTTGGGTTCTCCTAGCACAAAATCATAAAAACGCAGTGGAAACAAGAACCCTCGAGCGATCCATGCGAAAGAAAACTCGTACAATATTCATCTATCTAATAGATCTATCTACAGTGTATACCTTTGGAGCGTGCCCTTTGCTTATCCCGCTCGTCCAAGGTGCGCCAGATCTCTTGCATGTTCAAGTGTCCGTGCCTCTATTCGTATCCACACGGACACAATCTCTCAACTTCGGGAGAACTACCTTAGTTGTGCTAGCAACTTGAGGTAGCTCGCAGAACACCAAGAACCCTACAGTAGGGTTTCGGCCAAAGGAGGAAGATGAGGGAGGGAAGAAGAAAGGAAAGAAGGAGAAGAGAAGAAGACCCATCCAAAGTCACAAGACCCTCTTTTATACTCATCCCATGAATATGAAGAGGTTTGTGTCTCTTTGGCTTCCTTCATTAATACCAATAAAGAGCACATCTTTTCATGTGGCTCTTTGTCATTTCCCATGCAAGAAAAGAATCTTTTCTTTTCCCTTCATTAAACACTTTAATGAATTTCCCTTTAATCCCAACCGGGCCTCTTGAGCTTCCGACCGGTCTCCCAACCAAGTCTGCCGAGTGCCGAGCTCCCGACCCAGTCTACCGAGCTCCGACCCAGTCTGCCGAGTGCCGACCCAGCCTGCCGAGTGCTAACCCAGTCTGCCTTCCCGAGTTCCCAACTCGGGCTCGGACTTCCCGAGTTCCCAACTCGAGCTCTCACTCAGATTTCCCGAAGCATCATGTCCTTAGTGTGTGACCCAATAGGTTCTTGTGACGTTGGCAATGCGCCTAAACACTTTAGACACATAAACAATGAGCGGCATCTAGCAATGCATCATTGTTACCCAAGTAACAAGAAAAGTCGAGATCCGACTAAACCTCCGTGACTATGATAACGTATGAACTTGTCCTTCTATCCTTGATATCTAGATTGACCAATGAGGCATAGACCGTGTCATCCTCAATCAATCTTGTATTTCTTGATCCCCGAGTAGACTCACTCAAACAAATGAGCTCAATATCTCATATTGACTCATTTGAGCATGACCATGCGTTTCAGTAGTCCTACTCGATCAAGGGGCCCACAGATATCACTCCCGTCAATGGGAGGGATAGATCCCATCTACATCACTCACATCCCTCCGCATAATTCATTACATACACAGTGATCGCCTTTATAGTCCACCCTGTTACGGGTGACGTTTGACGATACCAAAGTACATAACTCCTTATGTAGGGAACCGTAGTGACTTCAAGTCTAAGGACTATTCATACTAATAGTCACATGAAAAAGTTTATGACAATCTATGAAACTTTTTTATGGGGGGTCAATTCAGTACACATTCTCCAATGTATACCCATGTGTCAACTTGATATCATATATCCATGACTTGTGAGCTCAAGTCATCAGTTGACCTACATGCTAGTCTCCATGCATTAATATTGTCCTTAAATATTAATACTTGACTAAGAATGGTTTAGAGTAGTGTTCTCTACATCATCTCATTATCGATTCAACCAATCGATATAATGTAGATAAGAACCTACTACCCAAGGACATTATTATACTTAGTTACTTGGCACAAATACAAAGTAAGTATAATAACCATGCATTTATTAATAATAGAATATGATACAAAATGTCCCTAGTCAATCATCACATAATGGCTCTAGGGCTCCTACTAACAACATATACGTCGAAGACACAATACCATTAGACAACTACTCTCAACTGGAGTTATCACTGTTGACTATGTGAAGTCAAAGGATAACTTAGTGGATCTGTTAACCAAAGGGTTAAATCGAGAGTTAGTTGCAAGCTCATCAAGAAGGATGGGTTTAATGCCGATAAAAAATGTTGGTGCAAAGGAAACCCAACCTATACAGATTGGAGATCTCAAGAACTAGGTTCAAAGGGACAACCTAACTGCATTGACAAAGTTGTTCACTGTAAGGGAACAATCCTTTAAAACAGTGAAGGATGGAGGTTAAGCAAACGGTTTTTAATGATTCAATAGAGTTATGTGGAAAACTCTTAAGAGATCACCTATATGAGAAAGAAGTGGGGTCGCTTCGAAGAGAATTGGAGGCACAATTCTTAGAACTTCTCGCAGAATCAGGCATGTTCATGGCCAAGAACGAACACACTCATGAGACCTGAGTTGTATCAAGAAGAGTCCTGGGCGAGATGTGTCAATGCTTACATAAACGGTAGCACAGTTCAAGGACATCATGTCTACTGTCAGCCAGGAAACAAACAGATCTTCACAAGGGAAGGTTCAAAGGGTGAAACATACCTGTCCTATACACGACTCAACTGCTGAATGCTATCACATACCATGTTTCCATTCATGTGGAGGATTGTTGGACATATAGTGTGAATGGAAAGAGAGGTGGTTGGACTTTAGTCCCACATTGGGACTTTCTAGTGAATGGAAAGTGAAGTGAAGAATAAAGAGGCTCCATTGTGAATGAGACTTTAGTCCTACATTGGGAGCCTCAAGGCATAAATATTGATTTATATTATTTCACAAGCATGATAGTTGTGAATAAATGTTAGGGCAGAGGCTCTCTCTCTCACGCGTGGGTGCGCAGGGGGGGGGGTGCAAATCCAGGGCCCGGATTTGTACTAAACCAAATGAACTCGTGTGCGTGCACGACCTGCGCGCGTCGAATGTCCGACCGGTCGGGGCAAAATTTGTCCAAGCAGATGAACCAACGTTTTGCCAAATTCTTTGCTCAAATATAACTGATGCATTAATTTTGATTAATGCAAAATCAGTAACCTCAGACGTTTGGATATGGCCGGTTAAATGTCAGTAAATGACGTTAATTCGGTCATTGAATACTGTGAGGTCTGAACCTATATAAAGAGACTGTGACCGAGAGTAAAAGACATAGAGAGAAGAAATTATCTTCCACCTCCTTCCCGACCTCCTTTGATAGCATTCGGATACTTCCTCAGTTCGCCACGAGCAACGAGTGCTCCGTTGTGTCCGTGGTCCTGCTATTGTATCCTGAGAAATAGACGTCCATATGAGCCTCGAAGCACCGCCGGAGGAGGTCAAATCTGTTTCAAGGACACTGCGTTGCGCAGGCCTCAGCAACTTCTCGGTCAGGAGGCTTGGTCGGGAGCTCGGGAGACCTGGTCAGGAACTCGAGAATTCAGCTCGGGACACTGCAATTTGCACAAATGGCAGCTCGGGTCACTCAACAGTTAAGTTGAAATTATTTTTTATAATTTTAATTTATTGTAAATTCTCCGAAAGGAGTCCATTTCCTCCAACACATCCATCAGTCTCTCAACATATTGCTCCATAAAGAAGACTTAACATATTGCTCCACAAAGAATGCACAATTAAATATATGTAACTATAGAATGTTAGCTAAATACATAAATAACACTACAAATAGTTAACATTAAATACAACTACTTATGATGCATCTTCTTTAAGCCTTCAACTTATCTTTTAGAAATCTATACTCCTAATAAAATACCCTATCAATTCTCATAATAGGGCAGGTATAAGCTCTTAAAAAATGATGTCTACATTAGGAAAACATTTATGCATAACAACTATTTTCAACTTGTTCTATTAAAATGTAGAATTCAATACTTACAACTTCCTAAAAAACATTATAATATCATATGGAAAATTTGGAAGAGTTATAGCGTATGTATTATGCAATTGGTGGTCTGCCACTCAGAGATATCAATGATCATCTTCATTATTGAGTGGGTAAACTATAATATTTTTATCACTATTTATTATTTGCTTGAAAGCTTATGCATACATCATTTAAACATGTCACATATAAAGATAAGATTATGTTAATATAAAATTAGGTTATTAAGAGAGATATGTGGAAAAGAATATCAATATAGTATGGCAAATGACTTTTTACCAAAGGACGTATCTAAGAATTGGAATTTACCAAAAAACGTACCATAGTTTCATTGTTACCAAAGGGCGCGCCTATTTTAGTGAATTTCCTCTTATACCCCTCCTGCCAAATACTGCATGTCTTTCTCTTTCTCAGTAACGAATTCCGAGACAACTGAATATGCTTTTTCAGACTTTTTAGTTTAAAATAATATATTATGAAATCGACTAAAAAAAGTAAGGTAAAGAAATAAAAAAATATTTCAGTTAAAAAATATCTCTTCCAACGTGATTGCAAAATATAAAGAGATGATTTTTTATATTTGATTAATATAAATTAATATATTAAATAATATTTAATAAATATATTAATATATAAAAAACCTATCAAAACACGTAATTTCATATTCAAACGCAGGGTCTGAAATCGCGCTAGGAGGGTCTGAATACAGATGTATTCAGGCCCAAGGAGGGCTTGAATACATATCTATTCAGGCCTAAGGAGGGCCTGACTACATATGTATTCAGGCCCTCCTAGGGCCTGAACACAGATGTGTTCAGGCCCTATGAGTTGATTTTTATCAACTTGATTCTACATTTATTTCTATATAAATGACAGTGAAACTTGATAAAAATTAATTTTTATAAAAATTAATTCCTTGCAGATTCTGTATCAACTTGATTTTAAAAAACTATTAGATATTTTTGTCAATTTAACTAATTAATGACTAAACTGCTCACTTACGAAGTTTGGAGGGCCTGAAGTCAGATGACTTCAGGTCTTGCGTGCACTCAAAAATTTTTTATTTTAAAAATAGTTTTTAAAATATTTTTGTCAAGGGTGGGCCTGAATACATGGGCCTGAATAGATATGTATTCAGGCCCTCCTTGGGCCTGAATACATCTGTATTCAGGCACTCCTAGCGCGATTTCAGACCCTGCATTTGAATATGAAATTACTTATTTTGATAGGTTTTTTTATATATTAATATATTTATTAAATATTATTTAATATATTAATTTATATTAATCAAATATAAACAATCATCTCTTTATATTTTTGCAATCATGTTGGAAGAGATATTTTTTTAACTGAAATATTTTTTATTTCTTTACTTTACATTTTTTAGCCGATTTCATAATATATTATTTTAAAATGAAAAGTCTGAAAAAGCATGTTCAATTGTCTCAGAATTCATTACTGAGAAAGAGAAAGAAAAAGACATGCAGTATTTGGCAGGAGGGGTATAAGAGGAAGTTCACTAAAATAGGTGCGCCCTTTGGTAACAATGAAGCCATGATACGTCTTTTGGTAAATACCAATTCTTGGGTACGCCCTTTGGTAAAAAGTCGTATGGCAAATCAAAATCCAAAAAAAAAAAAACAAAATGATACCCTTATCTTTTTTACTCACTGTCTAATACTGACAAATATAAACTTATGCAATCACTGCATGAGAGTATTGGCCTTAGTCAACAATCCATATAGGGCGGACTAGCAAAACCAAAGATAACATGAGGTTAGAACTATGCAACAATCAAGCAATTTTGGCTATAATCACAAATGTGTGTATCAATTTTGAAACGATTAGTAATTCATAGTAGTTTTGAAATTGATAAATTGGTATATAATTTTTTTTAATTTATTGGATGTGCATTGTAGTTTTGCAATTGCTAGATGTGTATAACAATATTGAAACTCGTAGATGTGTCCTATTTGCACAAATAAATTTATTGGAACAAATGCACTTTATATCTTATTTAAACATACAAATTTATTAAAATAAATCTTTTGTTCAAGTCTAATTGGAATACATGTCTTATTTTTGATAACCTTTCAACTTTACTAGGGCAACTTCCATTTTAATTGTTTGAGCTTCAATAAAATATGTTATTCGGTTTTTCCAAATTACTATTATATGTTGGTGATATGCAGATATCCAAGCATCAAAGGTTTCATGACACTCATACTTGAGGTGACCGATCCATCCAGTTACCTTGCCTGAAATCTCTATAAATTCCTCTAATGCTGAATTGTACTTAGCTTGCAAAGGCAAACTTTTTCGGCACATGGATACTTCGATAGGGCCATTAAGCATAGGTTTCTAGTGAATTCACCACTAGCGCACGCTCTAGCAAAGAATCGAACTATAACCTTCTTGATTGACGCCAAATGCTCTTGTTGCTACGTTGTGCCCGTGGCAACAACTAGGTTATTTTTATAGTTTCTCGTGATAGGGAGACTTTTTATTTACATTTTAGTTTTCAAGTTTCATAGACACTTATTCTTGGATTGTCAAATATCTATACATATACAACTTGTGATTAGACCCAACTCAGATAGATATCTATTGACCAGAACTAGAACTGACCCATCTAAGGTCAAGCCAGTTTGGATTCAAGCTCCAAAATAACCATGAATCGATCGGCAGTTTGAACCATTGGTTCAACTGTTATCATTTTTATTTTATAGTTGGAAAAAATACACAAAAAATGAGTGAAACTAAGGAGAGCAGCAAAAGGGGAAGGAAAGAGAAGGATGGGAAAGTTTGATTTACAAGAAAGATTTTTTCCCTTTTTCATTTAAGCGCTTGGATGAGGAAGAAATGAGAGCATGGAAGGGACGCATTTTCTTCTCCTTGGGCAGGCAATACCTGTTAAATATGGCGAAATAAAACTCAGATAAGAAAATTTTTGAAATTTTTCTTGAAACAATATTAGGATTTCCAGATCATGGGATAAGGTCGAAGGGGATTGAGAAGTTTAACACCAAACTTTGGAGGGTTTAATGAGTTTAAAACATAAGTTTGAGGGCTTGTCTACAATAGATCAAATTGTAGAGGGGTTGATACGCTTAAATTCCAAGTCAGAAGGGTGAGGCTTGAATAAATCAAAAGTTGAGGGCTAAAGTGCAAAGTGGGCAACACTTAAAAAAAACCCTCACTTTTCCTTCTTTGCCCAACGCCAAGTCCTCGCCATCTCCGCTGAGATTCAAATGCTAAAGTCGGCCGAGATTCCCTCCTTCCTCCCTAGGGCTTCTGATCCTCCTCCTCGTCGGAGTTCCGCGGATTAGGGAGGCTCTCTGTTGCTCTCCCTAGGCGAGAGGATAGCTAGCGTGTCAGTTGGACTTCGATTTGTCGCTCACGCTGCAGCTGAGAGGACCTTCTTGGGGGAGGGAGGCACGGTGAGCCATCACCGACTATAGGTAGGTGTTTGTTGGAGGTCGATGGTCTATCTCGTAGGTAAGTTTGGATATACCATGTCATGCCTCAATTAGTCCTTTCCTTTCACTGATCTCCCTAGAATCCCTCTGTTGGATCGATCCGAACCTAAATAGGGTTTTCTCTTAGATGATTCATGTGTTCAGTGAGGATAGAATCTAGGGGTCGAACGAGGAGGTGCGATGGGTCGGTCTCCTCGTGGCTACGATGTTTGCCGGAATTGAGCTGAAGTTGTTCGCAGTTGCTGGTGCTTCATGAGGTAAGGATTTGGATTTCTGAGATGTAGTAGAATGACTTTGTTTTTATGCTGGGATCGTTGCTATCTATACAAATCTTGGTATTGCTCTATTTGGTTGGGTGGCTTTGTTCTGATCCAGCATTTGTATCAATAGCAATTTTGTTCTAGATGGATGAAGGTTTTGTTGATTGGTTGAATTCTTGAATTGGTTGGAGATGTGTAGCCTGGTGGTGGATCTGCAACTTAGGGTGGTGTGGCTGATCTTCTTTAATGTGTGATACATAGGAGTGGAGTTTAGATCAGTGATATTAAGTTGGTATTTTCTTCCTTTTCCACCATGAGCTCCTGAATTTGGTGGTTTTGATTCCCGATTTATTTTCCTATAGTTTGGATCAGTAATGTGGAGTTAGATCTGCTCGAATTAATATTTTCAATAGTATTGCTAAATCTAAAGTTTTCCTTTGTTTTGATTTTTGATTTGGATTGATTTGAGACGAATGAGTTTGTGATTGATTATGTGAATCCATTCCCTTGGTTGTGAGCTCTAGTAATGGGAAGCTTAAGAATTCTGAAGCTCTAATCTATTAGGTTGCGATTTGATTCTGTTTAGGGATTGATCTATGTTGGAGCTCTGTTTCTGTTCTAATCATAGTTTGATTCGGTTTGATCCGTAAAGGTTTGGCTTTAAGAATTGGATCTGTTTTGTCCTTGGATGAAGCTGAGGTGTTGTGGTTTTGATTTGGTGAATTTGTGATAATGTTGTGTGTTAGATGTTCATGCCATGAGTTATGCTAGATGTTGGGATTGGAATTCTAGTATTTGGATTGGAGAATAAATACGTGAATCCTTATGGATTTAGATCATGGTGTAGATTTTTGCTAGGGGTGATCTCTTGGGCTACCTTTGGGTTTAAACCTATATTCTAACCTAATATTGATTACGTGGAGTAATTAAGAACATATCATCCAATTAGATGTAACTAAATTAAATAGGATGAGTAAGATAACCTTAATACGAATTAGAGACTTGTTAGCTAATTATTATTTTTATAATAATTATTTAAATATGTCCTTTGATATAGGACATTGATTTGGATTTATTGATACGGACGTCTGAACATGGAGTTCTCTTTAGACACGGACTTCACTTTTGGAGGTGGGTACTTCTTGCTTGCCTTCTTTAGATCCACGTTACCTTTATGCATGACTGCTGATCTGCTCGGGTTAGTTTTTGGAGCTGATTAGGGGCCCGGTCGGATTGAGGCGGGATCAGACAAAGTGGATCGGGATCAACATCGAATTAGGGCGTTGGATGCTGATCTAGCTAAGAGGATCAGGATTCGAAGCAACTTGAGACGGGGCCCAATCAATGGCACCCGAGCGGGCATTCCCGGCCGAGAACTTTAGCGGTTGCGGATCACCGGTCGGAAAAGTTCAGTCGGAATAAAGCAGAAGCGTTTCGTCGGATCTCTTCATGAGTGCTCGGTGAGCAACAGGCCTCCCAGGCGGGGTCTCCCGGTCGGGGTTATTCGGTCGGGATCACCAAGTCGCGGACACCCCGGGTCGGTCACTCAGGGCCTGTCACCCTGGGTCGGACACCCAAGGTCAGACACCTGGGGTCAGGCGTCTGGGGTCAGGCACCCTGGGTCGGTCACCCGGGGCCTGTCACTCTGGGTCGAACACCCTTGGTCGGACACCCAGGGTCAGACACCCGGGGTCAGACAGCCTGGGTCCGTCATCCCGAGTCGGTCACCCTGGATCGATCACCCTAGACCGAGCATCCTGGATCGGACACTTTAGGACCGCCCTAAAAACGTGAGTGGCCGAGAGACTTCGCTTATCTGACTGACCCAGGTTGTGGGTTGGTAGACCTGAACCGACTATCCCGAAAGAGTGACAGGTTGCTTCAGCAGTAGAGATCTCACAAATCTCCTCATCATGGGGAAAGGACTTCTGACATAATCATGACCTGACAGAACCGCTAAACATTAATGAGGATCAGAGGAGACAACTGGGACAGATTGTCAGGCGGCTGTGACAATCTCACAGAGCAGCTAAGGCCGCCATTATTCCAGTATGACAACTGACTAATCCTTAATGAGACAGGACAGCTCTGACAAGTCAGAAGGCTTCCCCTCCCCTATATAAACCCCCTTTGGGGCTCCAAAGAGGGGGTTGCTACCATTTAAAACCTTTGCTCCACTTTGCTCTCTCGTTTTTGGTCCGACCCAAGCCACTTGTGTCCTATTAGTGCTCGAGCCCGACCCCGACCTCCACGCTACTGCAAACTGGGGTCATCTTAGTCAGACCGAGTCATCCTAGCGAGAACCTTCTTCACTTGTCGAGAGGATCAACTGCTTATATTTGTTGCAATAGATTCTATTTACCTTATATCTGCTATCATTGTTATCCTAATTGATACTTATTATTTGATCTTTGATATAATCTAATTCCTGTCTATATAGTTTTTGCTTGATCTTTAATATAATCTAATTCCTGTTTATACAGTTTTGTTATATTGACATCTGATTCTGTATAGTATTTATGTGAGCATGTGTATTTAGATATAGTAGCATGCTACTCTATATTTGCATTGATTGATTATAGTTATACTTGCATATGTATTTTTTTTTTTGAACCTGAGGTGACCGGCCCGACCCCACGGAAGTTTCCCACCGGTCACCGGGGCAAATCGGAAAGCACTCGCAGTGGGCGGTCCAGAAGCCCAACGTCCCAGGGTTCACGCCCTATTTGAAGGAAAAATTTCTACAAAAATGTCGTGGTTAAGGATCGAACCGCGGATGCCTGGGATAACGACTAGATGTTTGATAGTTAGGTTATGATACATGTGATCGATCGGTGCGTGTTAGGTTAAGTTATGTATGATGACTTGGTGGGTGTGACATGTGTTAGAGTCATGTACCATCTTTGCATTGTTTCATGCTGGCGATCATGACTCCCTTGTGGTCTGAGCCCGTCATCTGTTACATGATCTACACACTTAGCCACTCATGGGTTAGTGGTTACTGTTAGGTATGTATAGTTGCTCTGTACTGCTCCACTCGACCGCTTATATGTAGTGGTTCTGGAGCATGGTAGCAGATAGGGATCCCTTCTCTTTCTAGTGTTCTAAGGAGATGAGAGAAATATCTCCCCCATTTGTACATGGGGCGGAGCAATAACTCTACCAGCATCCTGTCCACTCGGTCACTCAGGAGCAATGATGGCAAAGTGCGGACAGTGTCACAACTCTACCTACTCGGCCGACACATATGACATGTATCAATGACTTGAATGGTGTCAGGGGTGACCATGTTATTGCATCATGTGCATCTGATGCATTGTGCATTTGATTGTGATTGTTACATTTGTTTGTTGCATATGTTTGGCATACATATACGGGAAATATTATGTATTTGGTTCGATGACTCAGCACCTGCTCGTATGATACGAGTCTTTTATGATCAGGATTGGCTGATTTTTGGTATGTATATTCATTCGATACTTTCAATTATGTATATTCTAATATTTATCTTGAGACTGTATCTTGTTGTTTCTTTATAGCTTACATAGCTATTTATGTTGTCATGCATATCTATCTCTATACCGGTAGAATCCACATAGACTCACCACCTGTCACCCTATTTCTATTTTCAGGTTGATTGATCGCCAGGGGAGCCCAGTTGCTAGTACCAGGTCCCGACAACACCGACTTTGAGTTCTTCCGAGTGTTTATGTTTTCTACTACAGCATACTCCTTATTCTGTAGTTGTTTTACATCGTGGACTTGTATTGTGTTGTATTTGATGTGTGATTTGTATTTTTGAGTCCTCTGTTGGACTTCATGCGATATTTTGTTGCCCGCCTACCCAAAGAGTAGCTCAGGCGAGTGTTATGGATTTTATTACTGTGATACATTTACTTTTATATGCTCCGACTGTTATGGATTTTATTACTGTGATACATTTACTTTTATATGCTCCGATTGGGATTGACCGTTATTTGATTTAATTTGAGGCTTGATGTCATATATATATTGTGTGGGGTTATATAAATGTTCTAAATTTTCTATCATATAGAGGAAATATTGTCCGACGACTCCTCTATCTTGAGGTATGACAATATCTCCCCACAAGATTGGTCCCTTTGGATCTTGGTCATGACCTTTTTCTTGATTTTGACTATTGGATTTCCACAGCTAAAAGGGGGGAAAAAAACATTAACCAAGACACGGCAGAATCACTTATTCGATAGAGAAGTACCGAAGATCTCAAGCGTCGGGGTCTATGCCAAAGGAGCAAGCCTTGCACGACTATCTTAGCAAATGCCTAAAATAGCTGTTGTTTGGTTTCTAACGATAGGAATTCCCTTTGTTAACTCTAATTCCGTACCTTCCGACCGAGAATGAACAAAAGATCTTCCAACTTGTAACTGAAAGGATTCGAACAGAAGCAATGTCTATGTCTAGCTTAAATAAACCTACTGTAAGCATAAAAATTGAGATGTATAGATTATGTCATTAGGCTTAATTACGTTAGTGGTAGGAAAAGACCAACCGTTAATTTATGAGTCTTGTGAAAAGGAGAAAATAATTGAAAACTATTTCAACCATTGGAATCGTCAATCACAATCGTTCAGAAGATTTTTTTTTTTTTTAAACGGTTAAGATAATTCGATTCCAATGTAACAAAGTTGAGAAGAAATAACTAACAAGGATAAAAAGATAAGCAAGGTCAGTAAGCTTTGATTAGACAACTTAAATAAATATAAGTTTTTTTTATATTTTTAATAATTTATAATAATAAAAATATTTTTAATTAAAAATTAATAATTTTAAACTGTCACGAATTAAATGAAATCGTAACCGACAATTCTAAATTATGAATTATAATCATCTTATACGGCTAAATTAAAAAGGGACGTTTCTAAAACTATAATTGAAGATTTAGATCCATGGTTTCTAACAAATTTACTATCATTCATTGCCGATGATAAAAAGATTTAGATTAATGTCATTGAGAATATTTATTTATATTTTGTTTCTGAGAAAAAATTCATCAATAATTTTTGTAATAGCAACTTTCTTAATTAGACCCATCCACGGGCCGTGTCCAACCCAGACCCACCCAGACACGTAACTAGGTCAACAGACCAGTTGCTCGTTGACCCGGTTAGCTGGACCGAACCAAAATCGACCCGGCCCATCTGATTCAAGCTTATATAAATTGCTGAACCGAAGGTTTAATCACCAACCGTCAATTCAACGATATATATAAACATGAAATCGAGATTCGAATTGGAGTCTTCTAGTTCTAGAGGAAACAACTTAGTCAACCACACAGTAAATTTTTATATTTTTATTTACTAGTTAATTATTTAATAACTAATCTATTTTATTATATTAATAATTTTAAAATACAAACTTTTATTTATTTCTTAATTAATTATTTAATAATTATTTAATATTTTTTACTATATAATTATTATCTTAATAAATCCAACAATAATCGAGTCCAACAAATAATTTTATAAAATTTTATTTTAAAAAAATAATATAGTAATTTTGAATTGTGAAGAACCGTAGTAAATCGTGCACGAACTATGAACCGTGACCGTCTTAGACGGTTAAGATTAAGGGTTGACCCCCGTCGAACTGTTGAACCAATGATTTCGAACCGTCGGTTCTAAACCATGTTCAGATCTATTCCTAGCTTGTAACTTGTGAATTACATTATATTTGAAGCAGGTTAAATCCATCTACTAAAACATGATGACCATAACCAATAATTAAGAAACATAAAATCAGTAACTTATAGTGCAAATTGCATTATTAAATCATCTCTCCATCCTAATATTAGGAATTATCATTCGGCCATTGATAACTGACACAAAAGGTTTCCAAAAATAAGTAGTTGAGATGCCGGACGGGGGAAAATGCTTATTGCCATAGATTTTTATGTCAAAATTTAGTAGCCATTGCTATTTCACCAGCCGAGAAGAAGCAACTTAAGTAGAGCCATTCGGATATACAGGCCATTCTTGGCTTGCCGGAAATATGCAGCTCTAGAGTCATTATCTACATCGACAGTTATCTGCACAGGCATACAAAATAAAATTTGCCTCAAATAGAGTTATTTTAAGCACAAGAGTTGACATTGGTGGTTTCATAGTTGTTGGACTTGATCACGAGGCTAGGTAACAATTCAAAAGAACTACTAATAGAATCCAAAGGAAATAATTTGTAAGGCTAAACCCTAATGAATGATAGGTTTTTATAGAGAAATGAATCTGAGTAAATCTGGATTTCTTCATCTATATAAGACTTGTTCACTTGAGTTTTCATTCTTAAAGCAGAAAAGAAAATGTTGAAGGCATGCAACGTACCTCATCAAGCCGTGGAAGCGGGTGCATGATAACAGCATGCTTAGGAAGCACCTCCAACACCTTTTCGTCAACGATGTATTTACCACGAGCTGCTTCATAAAGGTCTATCCTTTCACCAAATCTTTCTTTCTGAATGCGAGTTTGATAAATAACATCACATCTTGAAGCCACTTCCAATAGATCAGAGCTCTCTTCCCATTCAATACCAATAGATGTCAAATAGTTTTTGATGTCATCCTGTGTGTGTCAGCATAACAGAATGAATAGATGAAGCAAGCAAATAATAAACATGAAGCCTCGACCTCCTCATTTAGGATCGGAAGACAATACCTTCATCTTCACAACTTGTGGTGCAACAAAGTAAATCTTTACTTTCTGATACTTAGCTATTAAGAATGCCAGTGATCTAACAGTCCTTCCATTTGCAAGGTCACCAACCAAACCAAGTGATATTCCATCCAATCTACCTATTTCTCTTTTGATGGTGTACACATCCAATAGAGCCTGAAAAACAAAAACATAAAAAGTTACCACTTTCACAAAAATACTTATAACTGTAAAAATATAACCATTTCCAGAAGTTCTCAAACTGAAATTGCAACTATCCAACTTTACTTTTTAGTGCAAGCAACTTCTGGTATATCCAAAACAACCAATAAAGCATTTCCAAACGGCTGATCAATAAGCTATATACAGAGACAATGAACTGCCTCATAATATTGAGGTGACTATTTTCCATCCACTGCATCATGAGACAAGCTATACAGCTACAAACACTAAGGATGTTGACACAGAGTGCTTATTAGCAACTAAATAGCATGCATCCAGTTCTGTGACCATAATTGTTGCCCATAAATAAATTCCAGTGTGACTGTTCTACTGCAGTACTATACAGATCAAAACTATGTATCTTTCTCATTAAGAACAATCAACATATTTACATCCTATACAAGAGAATAAGTACAGTGAACCACTTATGCCATGAGAAGATCAATTTACTGGTCCCTGGTTACTTTTTCTACAAAACTAGATTGCCTCAGTAGAACCCAACGTTCACATTACCATTGGCGTTTACTGGTTTGCCCTTGTGCTGTATTGTGGAACAACCTTCTGAACATAAAACATAGTGTGTAGTGGACCATATGTAGGTAAGAATCATATAGCCATGCATTCATCATACTAGCCCCTAACTTCATTACCAACCTTTCACACTGGATAAGAAGCAAAAAAAAACTTCAATACCTGTGTTGGATGTTGCCCTGGACCATCCCCAGCATTTATTACAGGAATACTGGCTGTAGAAGCTGCTCGTCTAGCAGCTCCACTTTCAAAATGCCTCAAAACAATTATATCTGAGTAACCTTCAACTGTCCTTATGGTGTCTGCAAGATAATTTAATGTTCACAAGCCTCACTCGCATGACCCATGATAAAAAAAAAAGAAAATTAAAATAGAGTAGTACCTTCAAGAGTTTCTCCTTTTGCAGCAGAAGAAAATTCACGAGCATTTTCAGTAGTCAAAACTTCACCACCTAATCTTTTCATAGCTGATTCAAACGAAAGTCTAGTTCGAGTAGAAGGTTCGTAAAACAAAGTGGCCATCAGATACCCTTTCAGCATATTGCTCCCTGGTGAAGTCTTCTCAATTTTCTCCATCTCATAAGCTACTTCAAATATTCCATTCAAAATGTCTGTATCAAACTGTTGAGAATCAACAACATCATCAAGTTGAAACTTGTTACTGCACGAAGCTGAATAGTCTTTCATATCAAGAGAATAGCATTGACTGCTCCTCATGGGTAATCCTTTCCTCAAAGAATACAGTGGATTAGTAGAAAGTGCGGGTGGGGGTGCTCTGACAAAGATTGCTTCTCTAGCGTTGCTAATTGCCTGACAGCAGATAGGAGACCGATAATGCTTCATTGGGTGATTGCTTGGAATTCTGGTACAAAGATTCAAAACATACGCGTCCATGGCAGGAGCTGAGAAAGCGGTGAAAGGCATCGCAACTGAGAAGTGACGAAAAAACAAAGAAAAATTATATCTTTTTTAACCCATTGCACAAATTTCAGGGGAAGTTCATATCTTTCGACCGCAATAACAAAGAAGAGAACATAATTTTCATCAGTGCAGGAAGAAGCGAAGAAGAGGAGGAGGGAGATGGGGCGGCTGAGGCAGCGGAAAGGAGGCGGCCGAGGGCTGAGGCAAAGGAGGTAGGACTACTGAGGCTACGCCGGTGTGTGGGTAGGAGGGCATAGTGGCGGAGGGAGGAACTGGCGATGTTGACGGAGTGTCGACGGGGAAGAGCAGAAGACGGCGGTAAGAAAACGGTGGAGAAAGCGGCCAACCTTGCGTGCGGAAGTGGAAGGAAACGGCTAATGCGCAGCGCCGGATTGCTGGACGGATTGCTCGAGAGCTCGTCGATGGTGGCGGAGCAGAGGATTAGGGTTAGTGGAAAGGGAAATCGAGAGGGATATAGAAATAGGGCCGGTGGGAAAATGACTCCCGCTCAATTCGCTCGGTTTGGAATCTACTTAAAAATATCGTATTTTTCGATATTTTTTCGAAGGAAATTTTTCAATGAGCGCATCACATTTGTTTTTTTTATATTTTAGTCTATTTCAATTCTAAATAAAAATAAAAATAATAATAATTTTCTTTATTTAAATTAAACTAAACTGAATAGAATTTTTAAAAAATAATTATTTGATAAAAGAGTTTCATACCATAATCACTGAAAAAGCTCAATTTTTTTTAGAAAATAATATGTTATTAAATTCATGATATTCTCTTAAATTTATAAATATTTTTATTTTTATTTTTTAAGATTCTAATAATTTTTTAAAAAAATACAAAGAAGGTTAATAAAATATGGGGGCACTTTTTTAAAGGATCATCAAAGGGATTCCCACTTTGATTTATTATCAAAAGGATATCCCATCCTATTTTACATTGACATCTTCTATCCTCTAGTATAGTAATTACTTATGACATATGTATACGTCGACACATGCACTCCTACTATTCCCACCTAAATCATGATTCAGAGTTGTGTTGTATCAATTATGTCATTATAGTTACTATATAACCATAGCAATTACGTCATTGTAGTTGCTACGTAGTTGTAGCAACGCAATTGCAGTTGCTATAACTATAATTAGTCGTAGTTGCAGTAGCTATAGGACTATAGTTGCTACAACATAAATTTCCCTTTTTAATAAAGAGCACTAAGTTGTTTTGTAACAAAAAAAGACATTTTTTAATCTAATCTAATGTGTACATCTTTGAATTCATTTTTGATAAACTAATCTCAATTTGAGTCAAGAAACTAAACCAATCTGTGCAACTTTGTGTTTATTTCTAACAAATAAATTATAAATTATCAAAAATAGTAAAAAATATATTTGGGGCTTCTAAAAAGACCCTAAATGATTTTTTTTTGAATCTAAAAGTTGATCGGTTATGAATTTTACTATAAAAATATAAATCTCTGAATGAGCATTGATTAAATAAAAGAGTGTCTTGTTCTGATATCTGAGTTAAAACTCAAAGGTTATGGCCTTTGGAAGTTTTCTCTGTCGTTGTTATATCATTAACTAACCACTCTCAGTTGTAGTTGTAGCAATTATGATTCCATAGCTGCTATAACTGTGTAGTGATTTAGTTGTAGCAAATATGATACAATAATTACTACAACTGTGTAGCAGTTACAAAACTTGTAGTTGTTATAATGCACCGATTTAGACAACAAAAAATAAGAGAGATAATAATGAAAAAACTATTACTTTATAATAGAGGACCAATATGTCATTTTACAAGATGGGTTAATAACTACCAAAGTTCCAGCCTAAATAATATTTCCATAAATAGAAAATTTAATCAATGAACATATCTCAAATTCTACCTATAGATAAATCATTATTTCTTCATTTTAAAAGGTCAATTAATTTTAAATTTCTCTTGATTACTACATACATATAGAGGGGTAGCTATATAGGGCCGAAAGGGTGAAACCCCCCCCCCCCCCCCCCCCTAAAATTCATGAAAAATATTAATACAATGAAAAAAAATTAAAAAAAGGATATAGTTATAAAATTTGAAACTTTCTAAACTTTTTCTAAAAAAATCCGATTAAAAACTTTGTAGTTGAACCCTTTTTCCTCTTTTCCCGAGTCTAAATTTTTTTTTCTCCTTTGTCCATTTTTCTTCTTCCTGCTCTAATACCGAACTTTTTTTCCTCTCTTTCCGATTTTCTTCTTTCTTTGATCTCTTTTTTCTTCTTTCCCTAATTCTAATTTTGCCCTCAAAATCTTCCTCTGCATATCACTGTTGATGGGGTTGAGTACCCCGCGGTTGACACGTGGATTGAAGAAGTTGTGTGATAAGATCTACCGAGTTGGAAAGATTTTCTTTCCGTGATATCCTCAACCCTCGCAACGACCCAGATTTAATGGCCACAAAGACCGTTATCGGGATGATCTAGTAACCGATAATCGAGGGGGCATGGCAAAGATCGTGGAGACTCGTGGACGGCCGCCTGCAGGTATAAAAGGTACTCTAACTCCTCCGGTAAAGGGGTTACGCATTCTCTACTACACGCATATCTTCTTGCCTTCTCTTCATCTCCTTGATAGCGGCACTGACTTGAGCGTCGGAGTGGGCTCCCCCGGACAACCTCCGACACGTTCCCCTAACGCTCGTGTTAATCTCGCAGGATGTTGTTAGATCGGGTTGGACCGGCTAGAGGGGGTGAATAGACGGGGTAAAAATTATGAAAGTGGAGGCACTCGTCTTTAAAAAAGAACTTGGTCGCAACTGAGAACGTTGCTTCCAAGGCAGTGGACGCTCAATAAAAATCTCCTTGTGGCGGAGAAGCCTTACAAAAATAGCACGCTAGAGATTTTACAAGAATGAATAAAATGATTGATTTCTAAAGCAAAACCTCTAAGTCTATTTATAGCCTAAGAGAATAAATCTGGATTGTTGATTGTTGATCACTTTTCTCTTGGCCGTTGATCCATGGATGTAATCTGGATGGTTGATCTTGGATGGGATTAAACTGCATCCATTGGATTTGATTAAAGGATAATGTAACATTATCCTTTAAGTTTTAATTGTTTTAATTAAAACTTTATCTTTCCTCGAGATGGCTGTTGGAATTTCCATGTCGCTGTTGTAATCTCTAAGTAGTAATATCGGCAACATTTTATTGCCATCGCTCTTTATTCCAAATGGTAAGTGGGTTAGTGTGTGTAGTTGAGGTCTCGGGTTCGATCCTTTGTGGCACCAAATAATTTTTTCTTTTCTTTTGAGCGCTTGAACTAGTCTTTTTGATTCTTCGTCTTCTGGGTGATTTCCGGCCAACCGGAGTTAGGCTCACCCGAACCCGACTCCGGCCTTTCGCCCCTCGAGCGTCCTTCCTCCCGGCTTCTCGTCCCTCGGACACAGCGCACGTCCTTCTCGCTCCATCGGTGTACTCTTCCGCAGCATCCGCGTCCCTCGGATTGTACCGAGCCCGTCGGCTCACTTCCCCACACAATCCTTCTCGTCCGCTATGTCTTACACTCGACTTCCTCCGAACCTAAGCTCCTGCACACTTAGCAGAGGGATTAAAACCAACAGGACCTAACCTAACTTGGTTGATCACATCAAAACCAACTGGGGCACCAACAATTTCCCCCTTTTTGATGTGCATCAACCCAAGTTTAGTTAGGGATAAATAACAAACAATAATAGTATTGTAACAGAATTAAGCATAAAAATTTTGCAATCATGTACATAACCTCCCCCGAACTACTCTCCCCCTTTGATCACAGCAAAAATGGGACAAAAAAAATAGGGAAGGGAAAATATAATTAGGGAAGAAGAAAAATTTTAAGTGTGATAACAAATATTCTAAGTAAAAAGAATCGCATTACCATAAATTTTCAAATTTAAAATGGCATATTTTTTCAGAAGTTAATTCCAAATTTTTTTATTGAAAAAAATAGATTTCAATAAACGATTCATAAAAAATCGAATATTTATGAAAAAAAATCTAAATATTTTTGTCAAAGTCGAAGATGAAGATATGAGTTTAGACAAAAATTTTCAGCTTTAAATTTGTTTATCAAGTCTGAAAATAACAGATACAAGTTTTTGAAGAATAATTTTTTAAAAAAAATCAAAAAATAGTTCAAATTTTTTTTTTAAAAAAATTATAATGAGTTTTTCCACTATATCTGTATCATGAAAAATTAGATCAATAAAAATAAATTATTTATCTATTTTTTTTTAATTTTAATTTCAAATTTTGATCAAAAATATTTGAAAAATATTAACATAACTTTTGTAAAAGAATTCTTCACAAAAAAAACTTATCAGTTTAAAATAAATTTTGGAACCCAAAATAAATTTTCATCTACGGGGTTAATCAAAAACTTTGGAGGAATATAATTTCTAGGAATTTTCCTAATTTGGCCCTTATGATTTTTAACATACCAATTCAGATTTTCAGGATAAAAATTCTTTTTAATTCTTAAACATGCAATATCATTTTCTAATTTCTCCACTAGATTCTTCAAATTTTCATTTTCTATTTTTAATTGGTCGGATAGAACAGATGAGCATACAATGCCAAATCTTTCTTTTAACTCAGAGTTTTCTATCTCTAATTTATTCATCGACTTAAGCATGAATTTTATTACCGAGTAGATTCGAGCAGGTGGAAGTAGACATACCTCACTTACCGGGTCGCTTTCGAAAAGCGAGGTTCCTCTTTCGTCGTCGCTTTCTTCTGAGGTCTCTCCCCCTTCATCAGTGCTCTCTTCTTGATGATTTGCCATCAGCGCAAGTCCCGCGTATTCTTGACCTTCCGACTCTTCTGACGAGGACTCATCATCGAGTTGGATCTTTCTTGTGTTCAGTGTGGCGATGTCTGATTTCTTATTCTTCTCTTCATGCAATTCTAGGAATTTCTCCCAGAGCTCTTTTGCCGAGTTGTAATTCTCGATGCGATTAACTTCTTGCGCGGGAAGAACGGCTAGTAGATGAAATTCAGCTTTGCCGTTTGCTTCAAAGTCTGATTTCTCCTTCTTGGTCCACGACTCTATTTATTTATCCTTGCCGTTGTTGCCTTTAGGAACTGAAAAATCATTTTTCATAATTATTAGCAATTCAATATCAGTTTTGAAAAATACCTGCATTCGGCGCTTCCACATCGCGAACTCCCCCTCAAATTTTGGCGGGTAGATTACGGCTCCAACCATTTTTCTTGAAATTGCTGCAGTCGGCGATTAGTCCTTCTGCGGCGACCTTGGCTCTGATACCACTTGTTAGATCGGGTTGGACCGGCTAGAGAGGGTGAATAAACGGGGTAAAAATTATGAAAGTGGAGGCACTTGTCTTTAAAAAAGAACTTGGTCGCAACTGAGAACGTTGCTTCCAAGGCAGTGGACGCTCAATAAAAATCTCCTTGTGGCTGAGAAGCCTTACAAAAATAGCACGCTAGAGATTTTACAAGAATGAATAAAATGATTGATTTCTAAAGCAAAACCTCTAAGTCTATTTATAGCCTAAGAGAATAAATCTGGATTGTTGATTGTTGATCACTTTTCTCTTGGCCGTTGATCCATGGATGTAATCTGGATGGTTGATCTTAGATGGGATTAAACTGCATCCATTGGATTTGATTAAAGGATAATGTAACATTATCCTTTAAGTTTTAATTGTTTTAATTAAAACTTTATCTTTCCTCGAGATGGCTGTTGGAATTTCCATGTCGCTGTTGTAATCTCTAAGTAGTAATATCGGCAACATTTTATTGTCATCGCTCTTTAGTGTGTGTTGTTGAGGTCTCGGGTGTTGGTGCAGAATGCACCCAAGTCAAACCTGTGTTTTGATAATGGCAACATAGGTCAAAAGTTATGTCTTTCTTGTTTTCTAACAAGGTAATCTAGTGTGCAGTGAAAGCCCTAGCGAAGGACTGCTAGGCACTGGCGAAGGAATGCCAGAGTCAAAAGCCCTCGCAAAGGACTGCTAGGCATTGGCGAAGGAATGTCAGAGTCAAAAGACCTAGCGAAGGACTGCTGGGCACCGGGCGAAGGACAGCTCGGCATCCAAGCTCTGACAAAGGACCGTCAGGCAAAAGTCCAACCAAAGGAGCGGTTGGCATCAGGTAAATTCTCCCGAGAGGAGTAGGTGAGGACGCGTTCCCCGTCGAGGGAACAGTAGGCGTCGGTTCGACCTAGGACTCCATTTTGGAGACCAAAGTCAGAACCAAGACAGCTAAGGCTGTATAAAATAAATAATTAATTGTGTTATTGTGTTTTGGACTAACCCTGGATGCAGGACCGAAGGAACATGTGTCTGCAACTCAGAGAGCCTCAAAGGAGTGAGGCAGCAGCTGAGTAAGGCGGCCTGAGTGTCCAGGGCGCCCTCAAGGTGAACCAAAACCAAGCGAAGCAAAAAGGGCTTCAGCTGCTTACTGGGCAAGGCGCCCTCAGCAGCGAAGGCGCCCTGGTCAGCGAAGGCGCCCTCAGCAGCCAAGGCGCCTCCAGCCCAAGACTGCGAAGCTCCAGCCCTATCCAGCCGAGAAGACCGCGTCAACCAAGGCGCCCTCAACGACCAGGGCGCCCCAGAGGTCAAACTTAATCCCTGTTCGAGCGGGATAGAAGTTGACCGAGCGAAGTGTGGATCGGCTGACACGTGGCAGGGCGCCCCCGACGTCCAGGGTGCCCTAGGTGCTATAAATAGCACCCCTCGACCCCAAGCTTCACATCAACTTCGTTCCAAAGCTTCCACGCTCTTCTGTGCTCACGCCTTGCTCCGAAAACGCTTCACCTCGAGCTGACGACGTCCTGCTGCCCCGAAAGAGTCGACCTACTCCGGACGTCGGTAAAAAGAAGAGCGTATTTTTTATTTAATATTTTATTGCACTTAATTTTGTAAATCAAATTGTGTAACTTATTTGCGCCAAATATAGAATTGCCCAAAGTAAACGGTCAACGACCGTGGGCCTTGGAGTAGGAGTCGACACAGGCTCCGAACCAAGTAAATCGATTGCGTCTCTGTGTCTTTTCGTTAATTTCCGCTGCGTACCTATTCTTATACAAATCCGAAAGTTTTCCGATATTCACCCCCCTCTCTATCGGGCTTCTCGATCCAACAAGTGGTATCAGAGCGGGGAAGTTCAAACCTGGTGCAACCACCAGTTTGAAATTTTTTTTCGGATTTCTTTTTAATTTTATCATTCTATTTTCTTTATCTTACGAATTTTTCGAAAAAATTTCATTCGTTTTTTTTGGCAAGGTTGGTGCAACACCCCTTGTCTTTAATTTATCCAGCACTGCTAATCCAAGGCCAAGTCTTGGAAAATCTCTTTTAGCTTTTCTTTTTCAGTCTAAATGGCCATGCAAGAGGGATTCAGCACCGCCAGACCTCCACTTTTTAGTGGAGAAGACTTTTCCTACTGGAAAAGCCGCATGGAGGTCCACCTGAAAACTCAGGTGGATATGTGGATCATCATCCAGTCCGGTCTGGAGATCCCCAAAAACGCCGAAGGACAACCACAAAGCTACTCTGAATGGGACAACTCCCTTAAACGCAAGATAGAAGCCGACGCAAAAGCGACACAAACTTTACAATGCGGGCTGACAAAGGAAGAGCTGAACCGCGTGGGCCCCTTCAATAGTGCAAAGGAGCTATGGACAAAACTGATCGAGCTACACGAAGGGACTTCAGATACTCGGATCAGCAAGCGGGATCTGTTACTAAATAAACTCTACACCATCAAGATGACCGACAACGAATCAGCAGCCCAACTCCATGCACGAATCCAAGAGGTAATGAACGGTCTTCACACAATAGGTCACAAGGTTGAAAACCGTGACCTAATAAGGTATGCTCTAAACGCCTTCCCTAGAAACACCTTGTGGGCATCTATGGTAGATGCATACAAGGTCTCTAGGGATCTTTCTAAAATAAAATTAGACGAATTATTTTCTGAACTAGAACTGCACGAACAAACTAACACCAATATGGTTGAGAAAGGTATTGCTTTTCTTGCAGGCAAGACTGGAAGAACAACAAAGAAGAAGCCTGAACCTGAAACCGAATCTAACTCAGACTCAGATTCAGAAGAAGAAGATAAAGATCAAACTAAGCTGGTCCGGCTCGCTCGAAGCTACTACAAGGAGCTGAAGAACCGAACCAACAAACGAAAAACTGGCCGAAGAAAGGACGAACCAACTGAACCAGCAAACAAGCCCAATGTGACCTGCTACGAGTGCAAGAAAAAGGGCCACTACAAGTCAGAGTGCCCTAACCTAAAGGAGACTAAAAAGCCGAGAAGAAAGAAGGCACTGCAAGCAACCTGGGACGAGTCTTCCTCAGAAGAAGAAGAAGAGGCTCCCTAGTCCAACCTCCTAGCTCTGACCGCCTCAGATAAAGTCGAGACAGAATCAGAATCAGAACAAGAGGACGGCGAGCTGACCTTCACAGAAGACGGAGAAATTAAGGTAACTGGTTTTAATAGATTACAGTTAACTGAATTGATTTCCTTTCTTTCTCGAGATTTGGCAAAAGCCAAACTCCGGGTCGAAATCCTCCGACAGGAAGTAAAACTCCTGAAAGAGGGAGCTGACTCTAAACCCTTAACCGAGAAGGTTCAGGAAGGAACTCCTACTCAAGTTGAAAAACTTGAAAAGGAGAACTCCTCCCTGAAAACTCAGGTTAAGGATTTTAGAACAGCTTTAGAACGATTTACATCTGGTTCCAAGGGTCTTGACATGATCCTTGGAAAATAGAAATCAGTTCTAAATCGATCCGGACTTGGCTACCGAACCAAATCCCGACAAAGATCATATTTGACTGTACTGAATCAGTCCAGAGGAAAAATTCAGGCATGGGTACCTAAACTGTGCCTGAACCAACCTACTGGATCAAATCAGTATTGGATCCCCAAGGACAAGATTCACATCTTGCCCAACCATCACCGTGGCTTTAGTCCAGGGGGAGCCAAACTGAAAACTATTTTTATTATTAGATAAACATGTTATTCTTGATTTAATTGCTTGATTGATTGATTATTTATTTTCTGCAATATACCATGCTTAGACTTAGGCTAGATTAAGGACTGAACAAACTTAGCTGAAACTTGACAACATAGTATTGGTTGGAGGTGAGATGATAGTACGTTGGGGAAACCAATTCTAATAAGATCAAGTTCACTTGGTCTCTTTAGACTGGTGAAACCAGCCGAAGCTACCGATCCAAAATCCAAACTAGTTAGACCAGAAATTTTTTAGAAATTGATTTTGAAGATGAAATTTCATTAAAAGGCTTTGTCAAGGAAAGGGTGGATGATCCCATAAGGCTTCGGCCAAAGAAGGCCTAGTGCCTCGCCAAGACCTGGAAGCCAATTTTTGAAATTCAAATTCAAATTAATTTTTGTCAAATTCGAATCTAACACAAAATTTCAGCTAAGTATAGATTTAAACATCTCTTCAAAAATTTCAAAATTAATTAATTAAGTTTTCAAAATTTAATTATCCTTCAAAATTAATCAAAATTTTCAAAATTTTCAAAACTATCAAAACCTGTCTCACAAAACCCATAAGGTTAACGTGATTGAAAACCCTAGATTTGGGTGAGACAGACTAGGCAGTGAAACTCAATTTAAGCTATTCCTGATTCTAATTGGATCCAAGTCAAGAAAATTCTTTATGCGTAGGAACATAAAGATTTGGACCAATGGATGTTGGATAGCGGTTGCTCCAGACACATGACTGGAGATAAATTGAAGTTCACCAAGCTCAAACTCAAAAACCTAGGCTCAGTGGCATTTGACAATAATGCTACACTCAAGGTAATTGGGTCAGGTAATATTGAGCTTAAATCTGATTTCATTATTAAGAAAGTTCTATTGGTTGAAAACTTTAATTTTAACTTGCTTAGCATAAGTCAGTTATGTGATTCTGGTTATATAGTTACTTTCAATAATTCTAACTGCCTGATTAGAAATGAACAATACTCAGAAATCATACTTAAGGGCACTAGGAAAAATAATGTATACACTATAAATCTTCCCCTTATACCCAAATGTATGTTAACACAATTAGAACAAACAAACCTCTGGCATAGGAGATTAGGTCACACCAATGTAAGAACTATATCAAAAATTACCCAACTTGGCTTAATCAAAGGTATCCCCAAAATCAAAAATAATGAAAACCTAATATGTGAATCATGTAATCAAGGGAAACAAACCAAATCCAATCACAAACTTATTCAATCTGACTTAACTCAAACTACACTTGAGCTCCTGCACCTTGACCTATTTGATTCACATGGAGCCAAGTCACTAAGCGGGAACCGATACTGCTTAGTAATAGTTGATGATTACTCTAGGTTTACCTGGGTTAGGTTCCTAAAAACCAAAGATGAAACCCTAAAACTATTTGTTGAATTCTGTAAACTAATTGAAAATCAAAACGACACTAAAATAAAAAGACTTAGGAGTGATCACGGGGGAGAATTTGAGAATCAACGATTCGAAGAATTCTGTAAAATAAATGGGTATTTACATGAATTTTCATGTCCTAGAACCCCCCAACAAAATGGGATAGTTGAGCGAAGGAATAGAACACTACAAGAAGCCGCTAGGGCTATGCTCAACGAGTTTAAACTAGCAAACCAATTCTGGGCAGAAGCAA
This sequence comes from Boesenbergia rotunda, assembly GCA_024364735.1. Taxonomy (NCBI): domain Eukaryota; kingdom Viridiplantae; phylum Streptophyta; class Magnoliopsida; order Zingiberales; family Zingiberaceae; genus Boesenbergia; species Boesenbergia rotunda. The sequence goes on along the minus strand of JAGFNQ010004008.1, from coordinate 531,241 downwards.
CTAGTACAGCCTGTTATATCCAAAATAGGGTTTTGATTAATAAACGACACAACAAAACCCCCTATGAACTATACTACCATAGACTTCCAAACCTACACTACCTAAGAGTCTTTGGATGTAAAGTCCATATCCTAAACACCAAAGACTATTTTGGAAAGTTTCAATCCAAGTCAAACCCAGGCATTTTTCTAGGGTATTCAACCACAAGTAGAGCCTATAGAGTTTACAACAAACAAACTAAGAAAATTGAAGAAACAACCAACTTAATTTTTGATGAAGAAATCAATTCAAATTCTAATAATCCAGAACCAATTTCATCAAACTCTGATCAAGAAAATAAACGACTTATTGAACCTTTAATTGAACCCTTAAACGAACTAACTATTGAACCAATTAATGAACCAAGAATCGAACCACCAAATGAACCAGTCCAAAGAGTCGAACCAAATAGTGAACCAAACCAACCAGCCGGACCTGAGGCTGAACCAAGCTCTAGAAAAACAAAGAAACCCAGACTAAGTCACCCAACCGATCAAATTGTAGGTGATCCAACTCTCGGAGTCAGGACTAGGTCCTCGTATAGGAACCTTAGTCAAATAGCTATAATATCAAAAATTGAACCCAAAACTATAGAAGAAGCCCTACCTGATCCAGATTGGATTATAGCAATGCAAGAAGAACTAGCTCAATTCGAAAGGAACCAAGTCTGGGAATTAGTACCTAAACCTGAGGGCAAATCCGTAATTGACACTAAATGGGTATTTAGGAATAAGCTGAATGATCAAGGAGAAATAGTCAGAAATAAAGCCCGCTTAGTAGCTAAGGGATTCAGCCAAGTAGAGGGACTAGACTATGATGAAACATATGCCCCAGTAGCTAGACTTGAGTCCATTAGAATGTTATTGGCCTTTGCATCCCATAAAAGATTCAAGTTATATCAAATGGATGTAAAGTCAGCCTTTTTAAATGGATTTATTAAAGAAGAAGTTTATGTAGGGCAACCCCCCGGGTTTGAGGACTTAGACAAACCTAACCACGTCTACAAACTAACTAAAGCCCTATATGGATTAAAACAAGCACCTAGGGCTTGGTATGAAAGACTATCAACTTACTTAACTACTAAAGAATTTAAACAAGGCCAAATTGACTCAACCCTATTCATTAAAACCCTAGGAAAAGATATATTTATTGCCCAAATTTACGTGGATGACATAATCTTTGGATCCACCAACACCAACTTTCTAACAGAATTTGTCAAGATAATGGAAGATGAATTTGAAATGAGCCTAGTTGGTGAGCTTACATTTTTCCTAGGACTACAAATCAAACAAACTAGGGATGGTAACTATGTTCATCAATTCAAATATGCTAAAGAATTAATAAAGAAATTTAAAATGGATAACTCTAAAAGCATAAGTACCCCCATGGCCACTAATGTAAAAATAGATAGTGACCCTGATGGTAAACCAGTGGATCCTAAACTCTATAGGAGTATGATAGGTAGCCTACTGTACCTTACAGCCAGCAGACCTGATATTCTTTTTGCTGTAGGGATGTGTGCTAGATACCAAACTTGTGCTAAGGAAACGCACTTAGCAGCCCTAAAAAGAATTTTAAGATATGTAAAGGGCACCCTAAATGTAGGGATTTGGTATCCTAGAACCTCAACTTTTGATTTAAGAGGATACACAGATTCTGACTATGCAGGCTGTAAGTTAGATAGAAAGAGCACAAGTGGAAGCTGCCAACTGTTAGGTCAGAGTCTAGTTAGTTGGTGCAGCAGAAAACAACACTGTGTAGCTCTATCCACAACTGAAGCTGAGTATGTGGCATTAGGAGAATGTGTGGCTCAACTTTTATGGATGATGCACACACTTAAGGACTTTCAGCTCAACTACACCAAACTCAAGTATTTATTGACAATATAAGTTCAATTAATTTAACTAAGAATCCAATCCAACACTCCAGAACCAAACATATAGAAGTCAAACATCATTTTGTAAGAGACCATGTAACCAGGGGTGAAATAGTACTCAAGTATATTGACTCTAAATCCAACCTAGCTGATATATTCACAAAGCCCTTACCTGAGTCTGAGTTCAGCTCACTAAGAAGGCAGTTAGGATTGTGCTCTGTAGAATAGAGAAACTCAATTTTTTTTTGCTCTATTTTTTTAAATTGTTTCTAAAAATAGAATTTGAAAAATTGCTTTACTTAATTTTAAAATCAGTTTTTTTACTTTCGACTTAGTTTTATTTAAAAACTACCCCCTTTCAAAACTAGGGATTTTTCGAAAATGGACTTAGGCTAGGCCCTAACCCTAGAACTGCATGCACCTATAGACTTAGAAGCCAGCATCTCACAAGCACCTTAGGGTACTTATGATTGATAACCTAGAAAGGGTTGAGATGCTTAGGTCTTTGCCTTAATTCAAGATGCTTTAAGTCAGTGCATCTGCAGTAATTGGGGCACTAAATACAACTTATACAGCAATCAAGTTAAGTGTCAAGCTTAGAAAATCTAACTTGAACAGAAACACTTAACTTGACTAACCCTAGCAAAAACTACTGTATATAACAGTTAGTAAGTAGCTAATTGGGTTAGACAGGTCCCTACAGACAAAAATTGATTGATTTAGTGTAAATCAAACTGGTTCAGTACAGCAAATTGTTACTTATTTTTCTTAATTCATGCTATATTTATCTGTTTTGATATATGGCAAAGGGGGAGATAGAGATAGGAAAGAGAAAAATTATTTTTTTTCTAAATTTTTCCTTTATTCAAAAAGGTTCAAAAACATACTTATCCTTTATTCAAAAGCTTAAACTTTTTGAAGAAGTACTTAAGTTCTTAAAAGCTTTAAAATTTTGCTAAGTACTCTAGCTTCAAAATTCTTTACTTAAATCTTTCAAATTTTGCAAAGTACTCTAGCTTCAAAATTCTTTACTTCAAGCTTTCAAATTTTGCAAAGTACTCTAGCTTCAAAATTCTTTACTTCAAGCTTTCAAAATTTTGCAAAGTACTCTAGCTTCAAAATTCTTTACTTCAAGCTTTCAAATTTTGCAAAGTACTCTAGCTTTTCAAAAGATTCTTACTTAAGCTTGTCAAAATTATTTTTACTCTAAAGCTTAAAGTTTTTCAAAATTGGTAAGTACTAAAGTGTTTCAAGCTTGATATATCCTACCAATTACTTAAGCATTTTCAAAAAGGTTTTCAAGTACAAATAAGTTTTTTTTAACCCCACGAATTTTTGAAAAATCTAGGGGGAGATTCCTTCCAGGGGGAGGGAACAAAAGTTAAAACTTTTTCATGTTTTTGCTTAAACTTAACTTTTTGAACTAGGGTTGCCATAAATCAAAAAGGGGGAGATTGTTGGTGCAGAATGCACCCAAGTCAAACCTGTGTTTTGATAATGGCAACATAGGTCAAAAGTTAAGTCTTTCTTGTTTTCTAACAAGGTAATCTAGTGTGTAGTGAAAGCCCTAGCGAAGGACTGCTAGGCACTGGCGAAGGAATGCCAGAGTCAAAAGACCTAGCGAAGGACTGCTGGGCACCGGGCGAAGGACAGCTCGGCATCCAAGCCCTGACAAAGGACCGTCAGGCAAAAGTCCAACCAAAGGAGCAGTTGGCATCAGGTAAATTCTCCCGAGAGGAGTAGGTGAGGACGCGTTCCTCGTCGAGGGAACAGTAGGCGTCGGTTCGACCTAGGACTCCATTTTGGAGACCAAAGTCAGAACCAAGACAGCTAAGGCTGTATAAAATAAATAATTAATTGTGTTTTGGACTAACCCTGGATGCAGGACCGAAGGAACGTGTGTCTGCAACTCAGAGAGCCTCAAAGGAGTGAGGCAGCAGCTGAGTAAGGCGCCCTGAGTGTCCAGGGCGCCCTCAAGGTGAACCAAAACCAAGCGAAGCAAAAAGGGCTTCAGCTGCTTACTGGGCAAGGCGCCCTCAGCAGCGAAGGCGCCCTGGTCAGCGAAGGCGCCCTCAGCAGCCAAGGCGCCTCCAGCCCAAGACTGCGAAGCTCCAACCCTATCCAGCCGAGAAGACCGCGTCAACCAATGCGCCCTCAGCGACCAGGGCGCCCCAGAGGTCAAACTTAATCCCTGTTCGAGCGGGATAGAAGTTGACCGAGCGAAGTGTGGATCGGCTGACACGTGGCAGGGCGCCCCCGACGTCCAGGGCGCCCTAGGTGCTATAAATAGCACCCCTCGACCCCAAGCTTCACATCAACTTCATTCCAAAGCTTCCACGCTCTTCTGTGCTCACGCCTTGCTCCGAAAACGCTTCACCTCGAGCTGACGACGTCCTGCTGCCCCGAAAGAGTCGACCTACTCCGGACGTCGGTAAAAAGAAGAGCGTATTTTTTATTTAATATTTTATTGCACTTAATTTTGTAAATCAAATTGTGTAACTTATTTGCGCCAAATATAGAATTGCCCAAAGTAAACGGTCAACGACCGTGGGCCTTGGAGTAGGAGTCGACACAGGCTCCGAACCAAGTAAATCGATTGCGTCTCTGTGTCTTTTCGTTAATTTCCGCTGTGTACCTATTCTTATACAAATCCGAAAGTTTTCTGATATTCACCCCCCCCTCTATCGGGCTTCTCGATCCAACATCGGGTTCGATCCTTCGTGGCACCAAATAATTTTCTCTTTTCTTTTGAGCGCTTGGACTAGTCTTTTTGATTCTTCGTCTTCTGGGTGATTTCCGGCCAACCGGAGTTAGGCTCACCCGAACCCGACTCCGGCCTTTCGCCCCTCGAGCGTCCTTCCTCCTGGCTTCTCGTCCCTCAGACACAGCGCACGTCCTTCTCGCTCCACCGGTGTACTCTTCCGCAGCATCCGCGTCCCTCGGATTGTACCGAGCCCGTCGGCTCACTTCCCCACACAATCCTTCTCGTCCGCTACGTCTTACACTCGACTTCCTCCGAACCTAAGCTCCTGCACACTTAGTAGAGGGATTAAAACCAACAGGACCTAACCTAACTTGGTTGATCACATCAAAACCAACTGGGGCACCAACAGATGTGAGTTCCTCCTCTAGCGTCAGCATCCGCGTGGGCTGAACCTTGGTGACTGGTCGTCGACGTCGATTCCTTCCGGAACATGTTTGGCGCCGTCTATGGGAAACCAGTAAAGCACCAGAAGGAGCACCAATGGCAGAGCTAGTGGGACAATCCATTGTCCTGACGAAAGAGAAACTTGATCGCTTGGTGGCCACCGCCATCAAGGAGACACTCCAACAACAACAAATGGTATCAGCCGCTTCACAGGGAGGGGCTTTGGAGCAAAAGGAGATCCCGGGGATCTCCGAAGGTCCCTCTGGAGAGGTCCTACCAAAGTTCTACGAAGCCCTACAAATGGATCTCGCCGACCCAAGATGAAGGACCTAAAAAAGAATGGAGGGAAGTCGAGAGCGAGGAGGTCCAGATTCACCCTCAACAAGGGGGGGAGTTACGAGGATCGACACCGACCTTGCACTAGAACTAAGAAGTCGTCTCATAAACTGCCTGCGGAACCATAAAGACGGCTTCGCCTGGGCCGCCGAAGAAATCAAAGGTGTTACCCCTGGAGCTCGACCCGTGAAGCAGAGGCAGAGGCACTTTGCGCCAGAATAGGACAAGGCTATCTGAGACGAAGTTTATAAGTTGTTAGAGGTCAAGCACATCAGAGAAGTGCAATTCCCGGCCTGGTTAGCTAATATAGTCCTTGTCCCTAAGCCAGGAGGTAAATGGCGGGTTTATATCGACTTTCGTGATTTGAATAAAGCTTGCCCCAAGGATTGCTACCCCTTGCCTCGAATAGACCGGTTAGTGGACTCTACGGCCGGTTGTGAGTTCATCTTAATGTTGGATGTCTATCAAGGCTACCACCAAGTTCCGCTCACCCCCGAAGACCAAGAGAATGTCAGCTTTGTGATAGCCGATGACATGTATTGCTATAACGTCATGCCTTTCGGACTGCACAACGCTAGGGCAACTTACCAGCGGATGATGGACAAAGTCTTCAGGCATCAAATCGGGAGAAACATCGAGGTGTATGTGGGCGATATCCTGGTCAAGATAGACAAGGGAGCGACATGTAGCCGACTTAGAAGAAATATTCTCCACCCTAAGGGCCAATAGGCTGAAATTGAACCCCGCTAAGTGTTTGTTCGGGGTGAAGAGTGGCCGGTTCCTGGGTTACATGGTGACAGAGAGGGGGATTGAGGCTAATTCGGAAAAAGTCAAGGCTATTCTGGATATGCCATCCCCTCGCAATTTCAAGGAACTATAATGGCTGAATGGAAGATCATGGCTCTATCCAGATTCATCTCCAAATCTATAGATAAGACCCTGTCATTCTTCAAGATTCTGAGAAAAGCAGTCAAGTTCGAGTGGGATGAACAGTGTGAGAAAGAATTCACGGATCTAAAGACCTACCTCGCCGCGCTCCCCATCCTCTACAACCCAGTGGAGGGGGAAACTTTGTTCGTCTACCTATCGACGGCCGAGCAAGCGGTAGGCTCAGCGCTTGTTCGAAAAGAAGGCATGGTGCAATATCCCATATACTTCTTCGGACATCTCCTAAAGGATGCCGAAACGCGATACACCATGATGGAGAAGCTGGCTTATGCTCTGGTCTTAATGGCCCGGAGGTTAAGGCTGTATTTCTTAGCAGATCCCATCGTGGTCCTCACTAACAGCCCGCTCGCACGAGTCCTCACCAACCCTAAAGCTTTGGGTCGGCTGATCAAATGGACAACGGAGTTAAGTGAGTATGGTATTGAGTACCGGTCTCACATGGGTATCAAGGCACAAGCCCTCTTAGACTTTATGCTGGAGATTGTCCCAGAGTATGAGGCCAAAGAAATATGGAAGATCTATGTGGATGGCTCCTCCAACAGCCGGCACAGTGAGGTTGGAGTGTTAATGGTCTCCCCGCGGGGGGACACGTTACATTTATCCATTCGGCTCCACTTCAAGGCTACCAACAACGAAGCTGAGTACGAGGTGATCCTGGCAGGCCTGCAAGCAGCCAAACACATGGGGGTTACTCGGGTTATTGTGTTGGGACCGGGTGCATGTTGAGAAGGATACGAGTTCGTAAAATTTTAAATTTTTACGTGCAGCGGAAGAATTTGCATAAAATAATTTCCTAAATTATTTTAACTTCGTATCTAGCATGCAACCTTATGGTGTTTCGACATAATCATAAAATAAAACTTTGCGGAAAAGTAAACTAATTTACTTTATACCTTTCGTAACTCGAAGAAAAGGGACGAGATCCAACCGTAGCGTCCCTTGGAAGCTCCGCCTCTATTCGCGTCCACGCCGAGTTCTCTTCGGGATGACTTCGCAAAGTCACGATTTTTGTGCCGACGAGAACTACTAGATTCTCTATGGGCACAACTTAGAAGATCAAGAGAAAAATTAGGAAACTAACCAATGAAGTAACGGAATCGAATTCCGAGAAGAGAGGAGTCGCTATCCGCTTCTTCTTCTTCTTGTTCGGGTTCTCCTTCTTCTTGAATGCTCACGCCACAACCCAAGGAAGTGGATGAGGTGCACCGGCCCTAGATGGAGGAAGGGCGCCGGCCCTAGGTCACCAAGTGGGCGCCGGCCCTAATGGAGGAGAGGGGAGGGAGAAGAGAAGAGAGAGAGAGGGAGAGCTCTTCACAACTTGATTAGTTGATTGGGAATAAGAGCTTGCCTTTGGTTCCTTTATATAGTAGCAACACCTTTGCTAAGTCTCCCTCTTAACGGAATTAACGGAATTAGTTATAAGAAATTTATCTTATAAATTCTCTTATTAATTATTCCGTTTAAGCCGAGTCTTATTATAACTAATTTATAATAAAACAAATTTTTCTTCTCTTTAAATTATGGAATAAATTTTATAAGAAATTTATAAACTTTCTTATTATGGAAAAATCAATTCTTAATTGATTTTATAAAATTAAAATAAACCAATTCATGGATTATTTTAACTTCCATAAAAAGAATAAATTTCTACAAATTTATTTATATAAATTTCTTTATACAAATTTATTTATCCATAATTTATAAAATAAATCACACTAGATTTATTTTATTAATTAAACCAAATAAATTGATTTAATTCCCTTTAATGGCCGGCCACCACAAGGAGGGTTAGCACCCTCTTTGGCCGGCCAAACCAACCCGAACCGGTCGCGAATTAAACTCATTTAATTCGCCCAATAAGCCTTCAAAAGACTTAGCCATTTTTAGCTTCCATTGCGCCTCTGATTAACTCAGATTCGACTTATTTCTCTTGATCGGAAAATCCAATTTTCAACTCGTTTTAAATCCCTCGGATTACTCGTATTGCGTGTGACTAAATAGGCTTTCGATTTATGTTGGCCGTCTATAATCAACTAATTATAGAACGATCATGAGTGGCACCTAGTAGTACATCATGATCCCCAATTAATCGAAAGATCAACGGTTTGACCTCAGAAGAAATTATTCTGAAACCCTTCAGCAGCTCTAATGAATCGTGCCTCATTCCCTTCACCACCTTATACCCACTTGGTTCAGGACACGGTCAATGGTGTCAGTCCCCACTAGGCTGACTACGTCACACCTAGCCCAAGTAGTGTCTTTCTCGTCCTTTGGATTTCTAATTACTCTCATGTATTTTAGAGACTCTCACTCTAAACATGATATACTCTGGCCAGAGGTTTTGAGTAACAATCCGACGATAGGCCTGGGTATACATCTCCTCGCAAGGAGTGGTGAATCCTTTGTAGGCTGTTCAAACATCTTCGGGCACTTCGGCTTATACCCAATCATCCTGGGTCCACACCTCCTTGGAGATGCTTGCTTAAGATGTTAAAGTATAAGTCTCCATGACCAAGATGACTTAAACACCGCAAGTCAAAGGAACATCGCACTTAAGCTGCAGTAAGAACTTTATTGACATATCTACATGTAGATTCCCATATCAAGTCTTACAGCTAGTCACTCCAATGAACTAGTTCCCTTAACTAGCATCCATGTTTATCTCCGGACATCCCAATGTCTCCAGCCAGTGAGAATCAGCTGATTAGAGAATAACCCATGCTAGTCTCAACAGAATTGATAGTGCCCGTTTTTATCAATTCATCGACTAGGGATATTTTCAATACTTCACATTTGCACATTTAGAGATAATCACTAGTTGTGATCCCATCACAAATTCTCTTATGCTGTGAGTTGTATTGCGGACATTCAGTAGATGAGTTTAAGATCCCAATCAAATACACAAACATGTATACTCAAATAGTGAATTATCATTTATTAAAATAAATGTTTACAATCATAAGGCGATTGCCTTAGGACACTTCTCTCATATCACTAACAAACTCCCACTTGACCTAATGCCAATCGCTACGGTATCCAATACCACAGGCTCTAACATGACCCTCAAACTTGCTTTGAGGCAAGGCCTTAGTTAAAGGATCCGCTATATTCCTTTCAGTGGGAACTCTCTCAATTTGTATGTCATTCCTACTTATAATCTCTCTGATCAGATGATAGCGTCGAAGCACGTGTTTGGATCGCTAATGAGACCTTGGTTCCTTCGCTTGTGCAACAGCTCCATTGTTGTCGCAGTAAACCGGCATTGCTTCATCAATGGTTGGAACCTCATCAAGTTTCGAGACAAACTTCTTGATCCAAACTGCTTCCGTGGTATATCCGCTACGGTGTCTTGTTTGGAACCTTTCCAACTTACTGCGCTTCTATTCAAAGTAAATACGTATCCAGACTGAGATTTGGAGTCATCCTTATCTGTCTGGAAGCTGGCATCTGTATACCCACGTATTACCATATCTCCTTCTCCATATATTAGGAACACATCCTTAGTTCTTCATAAGTACTTAAGGATTGTCTTAACAGCCACCCAATGATCCATTCCTGGATCCGACTGGTATCTGCTTGTGACGCTCAAAGCTTACGATACATCGGGCCTAGTACACAACATAGCATACATGATAGATCCTATCGCAGATGCATAGGGAATCTTATTCATGCAAATCCTCTCGTCTTCTATGCGCGGACACATAGACTTCGAAAGGTTGATCCCATGCCTGATGGGAAGGTAACCTTTCTTAGATTCCGACATGCTAAACCTTTTTAGCACTCGGTCTATATATATAGACTACGAAAGACCGAGCAACCGTTTTGATCTATCTCTATAGATTCTAATCCCAAGGATATAGGTTGCTTCTCCCAGGTCTTTCATGGAGAAAGTTTTGGACAACCAAATTTTAACTATCTGTAAAACTGATATATCATTTCCTATAAGTAATATGTCATCGACATATAATACTAGGAATACGACTGCACTCCCACTAACCTTCTTGTACACACAAGGTTCGTCAGGATTTTGTGAGAAATCAAACTCTTTGATTGTCTCATCAAAATGGATGTTCCAGCTCCTAGATGCTTGCTTCAGTCCATATATGGATCGTCGAAGCTTGCATACTTTGGTTTTATCAACCGATGTGAAACCTTCAGGTTGCATCATGTATACATCCTCAAGCAGGTTTCCATTAAGGAAAGCTGTTTTCACATCCATTTGCCATATCTCATAATCATAATGAGCTGCTATGGCTAGGAGCATCCGAATGGATTTAAGCATAGCTACTGGCGAATAGGTTTCGTCATAATCAATTCCTTGTTTTTGACGATATTCTTTTGTCACTAATCTAGCCTTAAAGGTAACTACATTACCTTCCATGTCGATTTTCTTCTTGAAAACCCACTTGCACCCTATGGGCTTAATCCCTTCAGGTGGTTTAACCAAGTCCCATACTTGGTTTTCATACATGGAATCCATTTCCGACTTCATGGCTTCAAGCCATTTGTCCCTTTCTGAACTTTTCAGAACATCTTCATAACTGATAGGTTCATCATCGCTTATGAGTAACACGTCGTTCGATTCACTTACGAGAAATCCGTATCTCTCTGGAATATTGCGTGCCCTATCAGACCTACGAAGAGGTGGTGTTGTTTTAGGTTCAACTGATAGCTCATCATTATGAGGTATTGGTTGTGGGTCTAGACTAGGTGTCTCTGTAATGTCTATTGGAGTTTCTTGAACTTCATCAAGTTCAATCCCACTCCCACTGTTTTCTTGTAAAAGAAATTCTTTTTCTAGAAATACAGCATGCCTTGAAACAAACACCTTTTGCTCCAAGGGATGATAGAATTGGTAACACTTCGTTTCCTTAGGATATCCAATAAATAGACATTTATCAGACTTAGCATCCAATTTGTCTGATATAACCCGCTTCACATAAGTAGGACAACCCCATATCTTAAGGTGAGTTAAGTGAGGTTTCTTACTATTCCAAATCTCATATGGAGTAGTAGAGACTACCTTGGTCGGGACTCTGTTTAGCAAGTAAACAGCTGTCTTAAGTGCATAGCCCCAAAAGGATTTTGGAAGAGTTGCATGATTCATCATAGACCTAACCATGTCCATCAAGGTTCGGTTGCGCCTCTCAGATACACCATTATGCTGTGGTGTATATGGCGGAGTCCATTGGGACAGTATCCCATTGTCCCTAAGATAATCTTGAAACTCTTGACTTAAGTATTCACCACCCCGATCGGATCGAAGTATTTTAATACTTTTGCCAAGTTGTTTCTCTACTTCATTTCTGAACTCTTTGAATTTCTCAAAAGCTTCAGATTTGTGTTTCATTAAGAACACATACCCGAATCGTGAGTGATCATCGATAAAGGTGATGAAGTAGCTATAGCCTCCTTGTGCTAGAGTTGACATTGGTCCACATACATCGGTATGTATTAGACCAAGCAATTCTCCCACTGGATTACCTTTTCCGGAAAAGGGTAATTTGGTCATCTTGCCTTTTAAGCATGATTCGCATGTATCAAATGAACCGGGTTCAAATGATTCCAAAATTCCACATCGGTGTAATTCGGTCATGCGTTTCTTACTTATATGGCCAAGACGACAGTGCCACGTGTAGGAGTCTATTCGATTATCTATTCGAGCACGTTTGCTGCTAACTTCGATATTGAAAATGTCACCGGATAAATCTAACGTGTAGATACCATTGCATAAAGTTCCAGTCCCATAAAGAACACTATTTAAAGTTATGTAACAACAATTGTTACTAAAAGTTAAATGGTAACCCTTTTCATTCAAACATGAAATAGATACAATGTTCTTTATTAACGAAGGAACAAAATAACAAAATAGAGTGACATTTAATAACGAAGATACCTGAAGAGGATGGGGCATCAGATGCCTTCTCTTTCAAGGACTCAAGATAAATCTTGCAGTTTCTTCGCCAGTGACCCTCCTTGTCACAGTGATGGCAAGTGCCTTTTAGGGTATTTTCAGTCTTTTTGGCTTTTTTCTTCTTTCCCTTATTCTGTTCATTGGCCTTCCTCTTAGAACCTTTTTTCGAGGAACCAACTAACAGTACCGTCTTTTGATCCTGCTTCACAGAAGGCTCTACAGTCTTCAGCAGGTTGAGCAACTCAGGAAACTGGTCTGGAGTTGTGTTTTTAGGAGGACGGTTGGGAAGTTGATCTTCAAGGACATAAGCAAGCTTCTCTGCCTTGAGGACTATCCTCAGGTTTCGAAGCCAATCCATGAAGTTTGGCCCAGTCAGTTTATTGGTGTCCAAAATGGAACGCAAGTTTAAAGAAGACATGATCGAGTGATTATCCTAGAAATACAAATTGAGATTATGTGAGAAGAATGATTAAAGAATGTATCAATATACATAAATTGAAATCCTATTTATTTTTCAAATTGAATAACCCTTATTATCAATTCGGGAGATCGTAGGAACATCTCAAAATAGGTTGATATCCAATCATAGATAAGAACCACCATGGCTGTGGCCATCAAGTTTTTCTTAGCTATGAAGGTAGGTAATCATACCGATTACATATCACATATATGTAACTATCACATTATGCTATCAACTAATTGAATGTTTGCATAAATCATTGGGTTGTTAACTCATTAACAAGTATGCATCATATACATAGCACCCAACTGCACCTCTCTTTACATCGACCTTGGCTGTGGCACAACAAATCGATGCTCCAAGCTTAAGGCTGACCCATTAATCAAGAAATAGTTTTAACATGGTTGGAGCTCATTCAACCGTTTAGTCAGGCTTGGATGTGTCCAACAACCAAAACTAAGGATTGACCTCTGACTCCAACTATATTATTCATAAACTAATTCCATGGTTTGAACATGTTAAGGTTCAAGTCGGGCATGGATGTGTCCATCAACCCAAACGAGAAACAAAACTCCGATTCTAACCATATTAATGGAAGGTGTTGGCCTTAATATTTTGTAAGGGGCTTTGGTCTCATCTTTTCTAAGCACATTCATGACATGTGTCATGACTAACGATTTCCTTAATAAAGTATGTATGTGACTCAAGTTATCAAGTCTCATTAATTGAATTAGGAACCGGATTTCCTAATTCTATTTCATACTATATTGAAGGAATTGTTTTGGGAAACAATTTCCTAAATTGTCATAATCAATTTCGGAAATAATATGTTCAAGACTTTGATTTCTCTAAATCAAAACTTATTAAATTAAGAGACAAATCCCTTAATTCAACTACATATTATTTTCATGAAAATCTCATTTAAGAAAACTCTATAGGAAACTATTTTCCTAATTAATTTTGGAGACAACAATATGTAAGAGCATCACCTCTTAAAACATATTTTATTCATGGATTTAATTAATTACAACAAATCATTTTCTAAGGGTGGCTCCCTGAGGCTCAGATACCCAAAGAAAAGTAATGTGTTGTAAATCCAATTGGACGGCTCCCCGAGGCTCAATCCAAATCAAACATGACAATTTCAATTAAAAATTGGGAAATTAAATTACAACAACTAACTTTAAATTGGACGGTTCCCCGAGGCTCAATCCAAAGTAAAGAATTTTGTTGTCAATTTAAAAACCAATTCAAATTTAATTGTCAATTAACTGTCCATGAAATTGTCTAGACTTTCTTAAAAGAAAGTGACCAAAATTGCGAGATTTCATAAATTGGTTTTCAGAATAATTGTAAGTTTCTGGTATAAAGAAAACTTACATATTTTCAAAGTTGGAAAATTTCTAAAATTAGAAAAATTTCCAAAATTGGAAAGTTTCCAAAGATGGGAAGTTTTCACAATTATCATAAAATTTTAGAAAGTAGAAAATTTCAAAAGTTTGCGAAATTTCATGAGGATTTCCAAACTTCAAAATTCCTAAATCTAAAATTTATTATAATTGGAAAGTTTCCATAATTGAAAAATTTTCCGATATTGTGATCATGACAAAGTGTTCCGCAAAACAATTATATGATTATGTCGAACACTAACCGGCTCTGATACCACTGTTGGGACCGGGTGCATGTTGACAAGGATACGAGTTCGTAAAATTTTAAATTTTTACGTGCAGCGGAAGAATTTGCATAAAATAATTTCCTAAATTATTTTAACTTCGTATCTAGCATGCAACCTTATGGTGTTTCGACATAATCATAAAATAAAACTTTGCGGAAAAGTAAACTAATTTACTTTATACCTTTCGTAACTCGAAAAAAAGGGACGAGATCGAACCGTAGCGTCCCTTGGAAGCTCCGCCTCTATTCGCGTCCACGCCGAGTTCTCTTCGGGATGACTTCGCAAAGTCACGAGTTTTGTGCCGATGAGAACTACTAGATTCTCTATGGGCACAACTTAGAAGATCAAGAGAAAAATTAGGAAACTAACCAATGAAGTAACAGAATCGAATTCTGAGAAGAGAGGAGTCGCTATCCGCTTCTTCTTCTTCTTGTTCGGGTTCTCCTTCTTCTTGAATGCTCACGCCACAACCCAAGGAAGTGGATGAGGTGCGCCGGCCCTAGATGGAGGAAGGGCGCCGGCCCTAGGTCACCAAGTGGGCGCCGGCCCTAATGGAGGAGAGGGGAGGGAGAAGAGAAGAGAGAGAGAGGGAGAGCTCTTCACAACTTGATTAGTTGATTGGGAATAAGGGCTTGCCTTTGGTTCCTTTATATAGTAGCAACTCCTTTGCTAAGTCTCCCTCTTAACGGAATTAACGGAATTAGTTATAAGAAATTTATCTTATAAATTCTCTTATTAATTATTCCGTTTAAGCCGAGTCTTATTATAACTAATTTATAATAAAACAAAATTTTCTTCTCTTTAAATTATGGAATAAATTTTATAAGAAATTTATAAACTTTCTTATTATGGAAAAATCAATTCTTAATTGATTTTATAAAATTAAAATAAACCAATTCATGGATTATTTTAACTTCCATAAAAAGAATAAATTTCTACAAATTTATTTATATAAATTTCTTTATACAAATTTCTTTATCCATAATTTATAAAATAAATCACACTAAATTTATTTTATTAATTAAACCAAATAAATTGATTTAATTCCCTTTAATGGCCGGCCACCACAAGGAGGGTTAGCACCCTCTTTGGCCGGCCAAACCAACCCGAACCGGTAGCGAATTAAACTCATTTAATTCGCCCAATAAGCCTTCAAAAGACTTAGCCATTTTTAGCTTCCATTGCGCCTCTGATTAACTCAGATTCGACTTATTTCTCTTGATCGGAAAATCCAATTTTCAACTCGTTTTAAATCCCTCGGATTACTCGTATTGCGTGTGACTAAATAGGCTTTCGATTTATGTTGGCCGTCTATAATCAACTAATTATAGAACGATCATGAGTGACACCTAGTAGTACATCATGATCCCCAATTAATCGAAAGATCAACGGTTTGACCTCAGAAGAAATTATTCTGAAACCCTTCAGCAGCTCTAATGAATCGTGCCTCATTCCCTTCACCACCTTATACCCACTTGGTTCAGGACACGGTCAATGGTGTCAGTCCCCACTAGGCTGACTACGTCACACCTAGCCCAAGTAGTGTCTTTCTCGTCCTTTGGATTTCTAATTACTCTCATGTATTTTAGAGACTCTCACTCTAAACATGATATACTCTGGCCAGAGGTTTTGAGTAACAATCCGACGATAGGCCTGGGTATACATCTCCTCGCAAGGAGTGGTGAATCCTTTGTAGGCTGTTCAAACATCTTCGGGCACTTCGGCTTATACCCAATCATCCTGGGTCCACACCTCCTTGGAGATGCTTGCTTAAGATGTTAAAGTATAAGTCTCCATGACCAAGATGACTTAAACACCGCAAGTCAAAGGAACATCGCACTTAAGCTGCAGTAAGAACTTTATTGACATATCTACATGTAGATTCCCATATCAAGTCTTACAGCTAGTCACTCCAATGAACTAGTTCCCTTAACTAGCATCCATGTTTATCTCCGGACATCCCAATGTCTCCAGCCAGTGAGAATCAGCTGATTAGAGAATAACCCATGCTAGTCTCAACAGAATTGATAGTGTCCGTTTTTATCAATTCATCGACTAGGGATATTTTCAATACTTCACATTTGCACATTTAGAGATAATCACTAGTTGTGATCCCATCACAAATTCTCTTATGCTGTGAGTTGTATTGCGGACATTCAGTAGATGAGTTTAAGATCCCAATCAAATACACAAACATGTATACTCAAATAGTGAATTATCATTTATTAAAATAAATATTTACAATCATAAGGCGATTGCCTTAGGACACTTCTCTCATATCACTAACATATTGTACATTCAGATTCTCAGCTTGTGGCGAAACAAATAAAGGGTGACTTCGAAGTCAGGTGCCAGCGCCTGCAAAAGTATGTGACCCTTTATGAGCAGTTGAAGGCCTCCTGCACGGAGGTTATCTTGTAGAAGATCTCCAGGGCAGACAATGTCCGGGCTGACGAGCTAGCTAAACTAGCTAGCTCCATTTCAATTTGGCAGCTAGATGAACCTAGTGCCCCGGAGGGGACAATAGCTCAGATTGGAGAGGAAGCAGAAGGTGACACTCGAGCCGATTGGAGGGATGCATATGTGGAGTTCCTCCGCGGTGAGTAGGCTTGGCATCGGTGCTACACATGCTCAGCCAGGAGCTGCAAAACCCTACTACCTCCGTGGTGAGTAGGCTTGGCCTCGGTGCTGCACATGCCCGGCCAGGAGCTGCAAAACCCTACTACCTCCGCGGTGAGTAGGCTTGGCCTCGATGCTGCATATGCCCGGCTAGGAGCTGTATAACCCTACTACCTCCGTGGTGAGTAGGCTTGGCCTCGATGCTGTACATGCCCGGCCAGGAGCTGCAAAACCCTACTACCTCCGCGGTGAGTAGGCTTGGCCTCGGTGCTGCACATGCTCGGCCATGAGCTGCAAAACCCTACTACCTCCGCGGTGAGTAGGCTTGCCCTCGGTGCTGCACATGCCCGGCCAGGGCTGCTTACCTTCGTAGCGAGTAGGCTTGGCCTCGATGCCGCATATACCCGACCAGGAGCTGTAAAACCCTACTACCTCCACGGTGAGTAGGCTTGGCCTCGGTGCTGCACATGTCTGGCCAAGAGCTGCAAAACCCTACTACCTCCGCGTGAGTAGGCTTGGCCTCGGTATGCACATGCCTGGCCAGGAGCTGTAAAACCCTACTACCCCGGCGGTGAGTAGGCTTGGCCTAGTACTGCACATGCCCCATCAGGAGCTGCAAAACCCTACTACTCCCGTGATGAGTAGGCTTGGCCTCGGTGTTGCACATGCCCGACCAGGAGTTGTAGAACCGTACTACCTCCGCGGTGAGTAAGATTAGCCTCGGTGCTGCACATGCCCCGCCAGGAGCTGCAAAACCTTACTAACCCTACGGTAAGTAGGCTTGGCCTCGGGGCTGCACATGCCCGGCCAGGAGCTGTAAAACCCTACTACCCCCGTGGTGAGTAGGCTTGGCCTCAGTGCTGCACATTCCCGGTCAAGATCTGTAAAACACTACTACCTCCGCGGTGAGTAGGCTTGGCCTCGGTGCTGCATATGCCCGGCCAGGAGCTGCAAAACCCTACTACCTCTGCGGTGAGTAGGCTTGGCCTCGGTGATACACATGCTCGGCCAGAGCTGCAAAACCCTACTACCTCCGCGGTGAGTAGGCTTGGCCTCGGTGCTGCACATGCCTGACCAGGAGATGCAAAACCCTACTACCTCCGCAGTGAGTAGGCTTGGCCTCGGTGCTGCACATGCCCAGCCAAGAGCTGTAAAACCCTACTTCCTCCGCGGTGAGTAGACTTGGCCTCGGTGCTGCATATGCTCGGCCAAGAGTGCTAAAACCCTACTACCTCCGCGGTGATTAAAGACTAAGTCTTTAAAGTCTTGATTGTTTTTTTTTTATCATGAATTAAAATTTGATTTTAATCATGAGACAAAAATCAATTATGTAGCGTAAATTATGCCATAATTGATTTTTGTCTCATGATTAAAATCAAATTTTAATTCATGATAAAAATCAATCAAGCCTCTTCCATCTTATGGAATAAATCTCCAATCAATCCATGATTGATTAAAACAAAACAAAAGAGAAGGAGAGAGAGAGGGCCGGCCAAACCAAGGAGAATATTCTCCTTGGCTGGCCCATCTTGGTTCAAATAAATTACGGGCCAAAATTTACACACAAGAGAATTCAACTCAAGTGATCGGCTAAGTTTTCATCCAAACCATAGGTCCATGGTTCAAAATCCACCAATGGATTAAATTTTGTCATCTTTGATTTATTATAAATTTTATAAAACAAACCAACTCTTTGGTTTATTTTAATCCAAATAATCCCATGGATTATTTTAAGCTTATAATAAAACATACCACCTTGGATCAAATCCCTTAATGAATTAAACTTATTTAATTCACCCATTAAGTCTTTAAAGACTTAGTCATTCTATACTTCCGATGCGTCTGAAATAAATTCAGTTTTGACTAATCGTTTGGCTCAACCAAAGTTAATCTTTCTTGATTGGAAAATCTAATTTTCAACTAGTTTTAAATCCCTCGGATTACTCGTAGTGCGTGTAACTAAATAGGCTTTCGATTTATGTTGGTCGTCTATAATTAATCAATTAATTATAGAATGATCATGAGTGACACCTAGTAGTACATCATGATCCCCAATTAATCGAAAGATCAACGGTTGACCTCAGAAACAATTCTGAAACCCTTCAGCAGCTATAATGAATCGTGCCCCATTCCCTTCACCATCTTATACCCACTTGGTTCAGGACATGGTCCATGTGTGTCAGTCCCCACTAGGCTGACTACGTCACACCTAGCCCAAGTAACGTTTTCTCGTCCTACGGATTCTAATTACTGTCATGTATTTAAGAGATTCATACTCTGAACATGTCATGCTCTGGCCAGAGGCTTCCAGTAATAATCTGACGATAGGCCTCGGGTATACATCTCCTCGCAAGGAGTGGTGAATCCTTTGTAGGCTGTTCAAACATCTTCGGGCACTTCGGCTTATACCCAATCATCCTGGGTCCACACCTCCTTGGAGATGCTTGCTTAAGATGTCAAAGTATAAGTCTCCATGACCAAGATGACTTGAACACCGCAAGTCAAAGGAACATCGCACTTAAGCTGCAGTAAGAACTTCACTGACATATCTATATGTAGATTACTGATAAGCACCATTTTATTGATTATTTGAGCTGCTAAAATCCATGTTTGATCTATGTTTTTATTGTCAAAATTGTGAAATTGCCCTAGGTTTTAGAACTTACCTTTATTTTGGACTTAATTGCAAATATGCAAATTTTTGGATTATTTTGGCCACTAATTCTTGATCTATTTTTGTAGGCATCAAGGTTCAAGGATCTAGGGCATATTGGGTCAAACTCGAGTCGGAAGTGACCCGGATCAGATTATCAAGATCATGATTAAATCTGAGCCGTTCGATTCGAAAGCGGCTAGATCTGAGCCATCCGGGATGATCTGAAGCCATCCGAGCTAGGGCTAGGGTTGATCAAGCACCCTGATCAATATCTGAAGGTTTCATCACAATTAGAGCTCAATCAACCGTTGGATCAAGCTTGGAGGGCTCTAGAGCGTCCAATCATAGATAGAGTTGATCTGGACCATTCGTTGCATATCTGGAGGATCCGAGCTACTACAAGGCAGATCCTGACCCCAGATCATCATCATCAAAGTTTGGCTCAAATCAAACCAAGATCTGCCGTTGGATCTCCTCAAATCAATCACAGCCGTCCAATGGTTATGTATTTAATCAGATTTTCTGCGCAGCTCACCCTCGTCGCGTCTTTGCTGTCTTCGCCGTTCTTCCTTAGTTCTTCGTGTTCTTAGCCATTTCTTGATCCAAGAAGGCGTGACCACCTCGTTTCCAACCGAAATTCATCATCTGAATCTTTAGAAGGCAGCATCAACCAAGATTTCAGCTCAAATTTCATCCGGACAGAGCTTGTTGAGGGTTTCGCAATCTCTGTGGTCCGAGAACTGAGATCTTTGCCACAATCCATTTCCAATGATCTGAGGCACTTGTAGGGGTTCTCAGGTGACCTCAGATTGTTCCCAAATCACCATCGCAGCTCCACAAACGAAGATCGAAGCATTTGGATTGGAATTCTCCCAGCTGAAGCAGTTTGAGCAGAATTGATGGTTGAAGCTGTTTTTCCACTGATTTGCTGAGCCTAGGGGTTCGAAGCCGGCTCTTGATTGACAACCAAGAAGATCCTGAGCTTGGGAAGGAATCGAGGAGTAGATTTCCTTAGTTTAATTCCTGTCTTAGCTATAGTTTTCAGTTTAGTCGAATTCTGCCCTGTTTTTCTGCAATTTCAGTTTTCAGCAACTTAGTTTGTAATTCTGAATTGTTTCAGCTCACTTAGGATTTTTATCTTCAAGTTAAGTTAACTAGGAACTTGTTTAGTGATAGATTAAGACAAATTTCAGTTTGCTTTAGTTTTAATCCTTGCGTGCCAATTTCAACTTGTTGCGTGCCAAGTTTCATTCTGTCTTGATTTCTCTCCTTTGGTTTCTGAATCTGTTTCGAATTTCTGAGTTTCTTAGCTGTTAATTCCTGCTCTAGTATTGGATAGATAGTTTGTTGGGTTTAGAATAGCATTTGCTTAAAGTTCTGGGCATCAAATTCTAGTTTGCGTGCCATTTCATTCCAAAATCCATTTCTGAATTTTACTTCTCTTATCAAATCTGATTTCAGTTTCAATTCTCAGTTGTGTGCCATATGCTTTGGATCTAATTGACTCTGAATTTAACTTGTCATTTGTGGCATCTGATTGAGTTGGAATCAATAAGTTGTGGTTTCAAAAATTGTAGTTAGTTGGAGTTAACATGTGTAGCTTATTTAATTTTCGAAAGGCATAAATAGCAATTGCTTGGGCTTGATTTGCTTCAGATAATTTCCATAACACGATTGATTTCTTTCATTCAGAGTTCACTGTGCATTTGAATGGTCCTTTCCAAACTTCGGTTACAGCCTATAGCTTGACTCGATTTTTCTTGGTGGAAGTATCAAGTGCCATCTCTTGCTTAGTTCATTTGTTCATTTTCCTTATTTTCATTCTATTTTCATTCACAATTGCTATCCAAATTCAATCACTTATTTGAAACCCAAAAACAAAAAAAAAAACGACACCTAAACCTAGCTCGAATCAAACACGACAACTAGCCCCGAGAAAAATATGACCTGTGGCCCCTATATTACATTTTCATACTTTTGCTTGTAAAAGGGTTTCCAGCTTTCATTTCACATTTAAATTTGAGGCCTACTTTCGTGACACATAGTTTAAGCCCATCAAATTTTTGGCGCCGTTGCCGGGGAACTGTTAGTTGACTTGTTTGATTTTTGCTTGTGCACGTATTTCATATCATTCTTGACTTACTTTTGTGCTTATTGCTATATCTTTGGATTTGATTTTATCTGTTTATCTTTTTATCCACTTTTACTGCGATTTGTTTTATTTTTATGACCAGGTCTTTAGGTGCTGAATTAGAAGATTTCGACCCTGAGATTGAGAGGACTTTTAAAGCTAGGAGGAGGCAGACTATTCTTTCTGAGACTACAGATATTCCTCCTATTCAGATTATCAGCACTCACTCAGGCATTGATATGGCAGATCACCAAAGAACCATGAAGGAGCTCGCAGCACCTGACGCTGCATTTCAGTACTCCAGCATAGCTTATCCAGAGCTGGGGGAAAGTTTTGAGTTAAGATCTGGACTTATTAATTTGTTGTCAAAATTTCAGGGTTTATCTGGGGAGGATCCAAACAGACACTTGCACGAATTCCATGTGGTGTGCTCTACTATGAAGCCTCAGGGCATTTCTGAAGAAGACATCAAGCTGAGAGCTTTCCCCTTCACATTGACAGGAGCAGCCAAAGACTGGTTCTATTATCTGCCTACAGGACATGTGTCTAGTTGGATCGCCATGAAGAAGACATTTTTGGAGAAGTATTTCCCAGCTTCCCGCACAGCTATAATCAGAAAAAGTATCTGTGGGATTCAGCAAGTGGTGGGCGAAACACTGTATGATTACTGGGAAAGATTTAACAAGTTGTGTTCAAGTTGCCCCCAGCATCAAATCAGTGAGCAATTATTGATTCAATATTTTTATGAGGGACTGCTGCAGATGGATAGAGTCCTGATAGATGCTGCAGCTGGAGGGGCCCTAGTGAACAAGTCACCAATGCAAGCTAGGGAGTTAATTTCTAATATGGCAAGAATTTCCAACAATTTGGAGGTAGAGCCTTGACAACCAGAGGAGTGGGTGAAATTCAGGGAGTTCCTACTGATCAGAAGGAGGTTAAGAATGCATTGATGGAGCTCACCTCAGCTTTTAAGCAAATGGAATTAAAAATGGACAGACTTAGTTCGACTCCTTCAGTACCTCCACCCTCTAGTCAAGTGATAAGTGTGTGTAGCATTTGCTCTAGCCTAGAGCACACATCAGATTCGTGCCCCACTCTCCATCAGGACGAGACAGTAGCTGCATTAGGGAGAGGACAATTTTCAGCGAGAAACAATCCATATTCCTCTACCTATAACCCCGGTTGGAGGAATCATCCTAACTTGAGGTATGGGAATGCTTTCTGCCAATAAGAGCCTCAAAATCAGTCCTCACAGCAGCCTCAACCGAATTTCCAGCAGCCCCAACAAACTCAGATCAATCAGCAACAATTTCAGCCATCAAATCCAAGTTTTCAGCCCCCGTTTCAACCTAATTCTCAACATTTTCAGCAACAATTCCAAGCATTTGATCCTCAATTCCAGCAACCCTTGTTGGATCGTGAAAAGCCGATAAAGGGGGGTGAATATCGAAAATCGCTCTTTTTCGGAAAACTAAGAGTAGGTGCACAGCGGAAATAAAAATACGAGACACAGCACAAAGACACGGTGATTTTTACTTGGTTCGGAGCCTGTGTCGACTCCTACTCCAAGGCCCACGGTCGTTGACCGTTTACTTTGGACAATTCTATATTCGCGCAAAGAGTTTACAATAATTTCAATTACAAAGAAAGTGTAATAAAATAATAAACTGTTAAGCTCTTCGTTACCGACGTCCGGAGTGTATCGACTCTTTTCGGGCAGAGGGACGTCGTCGGCTCGAGGTGGGGCGTTTCTGGAGCAAGGCACGAGCGTAGAAGAGCGTGGAAGCTTTGGAGCGAAGTTGTTCTTGAAGGCTTGGGCGTTGGGTGCTATTTATAGCCCCTAGGGCGCCCTGGACGTCGGGGGTGCCTTGCCAAGTGTCACCCGATCCGCAATCAGCTTGGTCAAGCTTTATCCCACCTGAATAGGGATGAGGTTTGACCTCTGGGGCGCCCTGGTCGCTGAGGGCGCCTTGGCTGACCCGGTCTTCTCGGCTGGATAGAGTTGCTGGCATAGGCGCGATGCGCCTTGGCTCCTGAGGGCACCTTCGGTGCTGAGGGCGCCCTGGCTGATGAGGGTGCCTTGGCTGCTGAGGGCGCCCTGCCCAATAAGCAGCCGAAGCCCATGTTGCTTCAATTGGTTCTGGTTCACCTTGGGGGCGCCCTGGACACTCAGGGCGCCCTGCTTAGCTGCTGCCTCACTCCTTTGAGGCTCTCTGAGTTGCAGACACACATTCCTTCGGTCCTGCATCCAGGGTTAGTCCAAAAACAAAATAAAGCAATTAATTATTATTTTGTACAGCCTTTGCTGTCTTGGTTCTGACTTTGGTCTCCAAAATGGAGCCCTAGGTCGAACCGACACCTACTATTCCCTCGACGGGGAACGCGTCCTCACCTACTCCTCTCGGGAGAATTTACCTGATGCCAACCGCTCCTTTGGTTGGACTTTTGCCTGACGGTCCTTTGTCAGGTCTTGTAAACTGGCAGTCCTTCGCCAGTTGCCTAGCAGTCCTTTGCTAGGGCTTGAGACTGACAGTCCTTCGCCAGTGCCTAGCAGTCCTTCGCTAGGGCTTTAGTCCCAGGCTGTCCTTCGCCTGGAGCCTAGCAGTTCTTTGCTAGGTCTTGGATGCTGGCAGTCCTTCGCCAGTTGCCTAGCAGTCCTTCGCTAGGGCTAGGATGCTGGCAGTCCTTCGCCAGTTGCCTAGCAGTCCTTCGCTAGGGCTTGGATACTGGCAGTCCTTCGCCAGGTGCCTAGCAGTCCTTCGCTAGGGCTTGGATACTGCACACTCAGTGAACAACGTTAGATCACAAATAAACTTAACTTTGAATCCTTTGCCAATATCAAAACCAGGTTCGATATGGTGCTTCCTGCACCAACAATCTCCCCCTTTTTGATTATGGCAACATAATTCAAAGTTAAGTAAAAAGACTTTATAACTGTTAAGAACATGAAGTATAGCAATTTTACACAATTCAATGTTAAGTAAAAACTTTATAACATTTACTAACACAAGGTAAGAGTTGAAAAAAAACCTTTATTTCTCATAAAAAACCTTTATTTCTTATACTCCCCCTAAAACCCTGAGTATTTGTGTTATAATACTTAACTTTGACCTTTCCTCCCCCTTTGACATATATCAAAAATAAACATGGGTGAACAAGGTAAAAATTTAAAAAGTTTTGCAAGCCTAAGTTTTGTAACATAACTTTTACTTGGCTTTGCAAAAAAGGAATTTTATTTCGGCAAAATTTTGACGCCAAATTTCCGATACTTAGAAAATTACGGGGTTTGAAAGAAAATTTTCTAAGTTCAGATGATTCAATTTTTTATTACTTAGAAACTTTCAAGAGAACCTTTTTAAGTTAGAGAATGTTTGGAGTTGGAAAATTTTCAAGAGAGTTTGAATTTTTTACTTAGAAAATTTTCTTACCAGCCAGTAAAGTTGATTTTCCAAAAGATGTACTTAAGCCAAGCTAATATTCGAAAAATGATCTTTTGAAATCAAGTACAGTTAATTTTCAAAAATATGAAACTTTGAAAAAGCAGGTAAAGTTAATTTTCAAAAATATTGAACTTTGAAAGATAAGAACTTTATTTTTTGAAAGACAGGAGAAAAAAAATAATTTTAGCCTTTTCTCTCCTTTCCAATCTCTCCCCCTTAATGTGAAATTCTTCTCCTTAGCCATATATCAATAAGGAATTTTAAAAAAAATTTAAAATTTGTGTATCAGAGCCTATGAGTTTTGAAAACATAAAAATACTTAGCATAATTTTTGAAAGCATAGCAAAAGCTTAACATGCACCAAAACTCCACTTTGAAAGGCATAAAAAAAATTATTTTTGTAGGCAAGTCTTAGAACACTATTGCCTTGAAAATATTAGTACTTTTGAAAACATTATATTTTGAAAAGTAGAAGTACTTTTGAAAGATATTGTGCATTTTTGAAGATATAAGAAGATTATGCATTAAAAACTATAAGTGTTTTTATAATATTAGAGAAAATTATCTTTTGAAAGCACTTACAAAAGTATTGTTTTTATCGCATAATATTTTACTTGCATTGGTTACTTTTCCAGTCTGACACAATCCTAGGAAACCTTGTTAACTACAAGGACAGTTTCCTAAGTGTCCTGGAAATTCTCCAACTCATGTAAATACTATTTCCAAAAGAATTTTGAAAAAAAATAATAGTATTTTGAAAAAAAATTATTTAAGTTTTCAAAAGGATTTGAAACGTGCAGTGCATGAAAACATATAATTCAATAATTCTTTTTAATTTAATCTCCCCCTAAACTTGACCCAGTCCTAGGAAGCTTGTTGACTACAAGCGACCTTCCTCTGAGTCTTAAGGTTTGATTTAAATTATAAGAATTGTCTAATAACAAAAAATAATTAATAAACACATTTCAGAAATTCTTCTCTTGACTCAAACTCCTCCTAAATTTGACACATCCCAGGAGTCCTTATGGATCATGAAGTGGACCTTCCTCTGTGTCTTTAGGGTTTATTAAAATCAATAGAATAGTTTTGAATATCAGTACGGTAATATAATTTTAGGAAATTCAATTTGAAATGAAGATAATTTTCAAACATAAGCCCCTTTTTCGAAAAACATTTTAAAATGATTTTGATTTTTGTAAAGCACAATTTTAAAAAATATAGTGATTATTTGAAGGCATAAAACTTCTTCTTTTAATTTGAACTTCCCTTAAATCTGACACAGTCCTTGGAGGCTTGTTGACCACAAGTTAATCCTCCTCTTGGTCTTAGGGTTTGTCAAAATTAAAGAACAATTTTGAACATGCCTTTTGAGTATGATGATTTTTAAGGAGATAGATTTTTGAAAACATAATTTGGTATGATAACACAGTTTTCGAAAACCATTTTGAAATGATAATAATTTTTCAAAGATATTTTGAAAGAAAAAAAAGAATAAACCACTCCCCCTTACTATTTAACTCAATCTAATGTCCTAGGGGATTTCAGTGTTATCCATGTTTGACTATGTTGACTAGGGTTGACTGTTTTGATCAAGTTTGACCAATCAATGACTAACACAAAACAAGCCCTAGATTATATTTAAAACAAGTCTATTGAGATATTTAACATGAAATTTTATATTAAAAAAATGTTAGAAATGAAAATATAAGGTACAGCAGACTGAATTAAAAAAAATAGACATGATTTTGAATAACTTTTGAAAATAATTTTTTTGAAAGGATATTGATTTGTGCTTTTAGGTCCTAGATGTCTCACCCAGTTCTACGTGGTCAAACATGTTAACCTTATGGGTTGTGTGAGACAAATATTTTAATTTTGAAGATAAATGATTAAATTGAATTTTGAGAATAATTAAGTTGAATTTGAGAATAATTAAGAATAATTAAGTTGAATTTGAGAATAATTAGTTGAGAATAATTCAGTTGAATTTTATTTAATTGAATTAATTTGAATTTGATTGAATTAAATTTGATTGATTTAATTAAGATTTAATTGAATTTAATTGATTTAATTAAGATTTGATTGAATTTAATTGATTTAATTAAGATTTGATTGAATTTAATTGATTTAATTAAGATTTGATTAATTTGAATTTGATTGAATTGAATTAATTTGAGTTTGAATTAATTTGAGTTTGAATTTGATTTAGTTGGTTGGGTTGGACTCAACTTTTAGGTCCTAAGCATCTCACCCATTTCTAAGTGACAAAACAGGATATCCTTAACTGTTTTGTGAGATGCATATTTTAATAGAAAGATTTATTTTGAAAAGGCCATGATTAATTTTGAAAAGTTAAATTAATTTTTAAACCCAATTTAAATTTATTTTGAAAGGAGGTATTTGAATCTAAAATTAACTGAAAATTTGTGTTAGATTCGAATTTAACAAAAAATAATTTGAATTTGAATTTCAAAAATTGGCTTCCAGGTCTTGGCGAGGCACTAGGCCTTCTTTGGCCGTAGCCTTATGGGATCATCCACCCTTTCCTTGACAAAGCCTTTTAATGAAATTTCATTTTCAAAATTATTCTTTGAAAAATTTCTGGTCTAACTAGTTTGGGTCTTGGATCGGTAGCTTCGGCTAGTTCCGCCAAATTGGCTTCCCTAACGTACTATCATCTCACCTCCACCCAATACTATATTGTTCAATTTTCAATTAACTGATTTAGTCCCAATCCTAATTCTAAGCAAAAAAATAAAACACATAATTAAAACAAGCAATTGTCTAAGTAAGGTCACAATTGGAGTAATACTCCGGATTTTCAAAATCAGCAAGATTATGAATTAAATTTTCTAACTTATTGACCTTATGTTTTAGGGTTTCATTTTCTTGTTTCAATTTTCTGAAATTTGTTTTAATTAAGTTACATGAATCAATCACATTATTCAAGGTAAATAACGGATTTTCAAATACTGTAAATTTACCTTCGTTGATTGTTTGTCCGGCATTTTTGGTAGCTCTTTTATCTGTGCATTCACTTTTGTAATGCCCGAACTCCTGGCACTTGAAGCATTGAATGCGACTTTTGTGCTTTCGTGCTTTTGGAACTGATTCCTTTGTCGCCGGTGGTGTAGACCGAGTCTTACGAGTAGGACACTGATTTTGGTAGTGCCCTCTCTCCCTGCATGTGTAACAAATTACATGATTAAAATTTGAATTTACACTTTTACCTTTTGGTTCTTTATTGGGAATCTCCCCCTTGATTTTTCCCGCCTCGGATCTAGGCTCATCTTCTGATTCTGTGTCTGAGTCGGACTCGGGTACTGGTTGAAGCTCCTTCTGTGGTGGTTTTTTAGGAGTTTTCCCTGCAATAAAATTTACACCTTCCTCGACCATTATAGTATCTATTTGATTATTTAATTCAAAATTTGAAAAGAATTCGAAATCGGTTACCGTCTTAGTCAATTTGTCGTCTAATTCTGGTTCGATTTTGGATTCGGGTTCAGACTCTGACTCGGCTGTTTGTGCTTGGACTGAAAGGGCAAGATAATTTACCTGGTCTTCTTCTTCATCTGAGATCTCTTGATGAAGGTTTACCAATTTTTCCCAGATTTCTCTAGCACATCTACATGGACCTACTAGCTCGAGTTGGTCCTTGGTTAGGCCACATTGTAGGATTGCTGTTGCCCTTGCATCGGTCTCGATTTGATTGAGGGTGTGTTCATCCAATTTGTCCCACTCGATGGATGACTCATCTTCTACGGGAAATGAGAATCCCGTTTGGATGATCTGCTATAACTCCATGTGGGCCTTCAAAAGGGACTTCATTTGACATTTCCAAAACGTGAAGTTCTCGCCGGAGAATAGTGGTGGACGTGCACTGTTCCACTCTTGGTTGGCCATTTAGGATAATTCTTGCACACAGAGGGAAAAAGTAGAAATGTACCAAGACTTGGTCTTGGATTAGTAGTGCGGGAGAGAGAGAAAAATTAGCCTAATAAAAACTATTGCACGGATTTCGAGGCAGACTGATATAAAAAATTTATGTCAAAATTTTGAAAATGTTACTTTACCAATTTTGATGATAAAAAGTAAGACTTTAATGTTTGGAAAAAATTTGCTCAGATTAAGGTAGCACGATTTTCGAGAAAAAATAATATTAAAATAATAATAAAAAAGTTTATGACAAATTTTTAAAAGTTGATTATTTTGACAATTCTGACTTATGGTAAAAAAATGAGAATTCAAAATTGAAAAAGGCGTAAGGATTTTTTAAATCCACCTACAGATATTTTTTATTTTTAAAATAAAAGGCGAAAGGATGTAGTGGTGTTGATTAAAAAAAAGGAAAAGAAATAAGATAAAAAATTTCGTAAATCCGAAAAACTTTCAAACTGGTGGTTGCACCAAGTTTGAACTACCCCGCTCTGATACCACTTGTTGGATCGTGAAAAGCCGATAGAGGGGGGGTGAATATCGGAAATCGCTCTTTTTCGGAAAACTAAGAGTAGGTGCACAGCGGAAATAAAAATACGAGACACAGCACAAAGACACAGTGATTTTTACTTGGTTCGGAGCCTGTGTCGACTCCTACTCCAAGGCCCACGGTCGTTGACCGTTTACTTTGGGCAATTCTATATTCGCGCAAAGAGTTTACAATAATTTCAATTACAAAGAAAGTGTAATAAAATAATAAACTCTTTTCGGGCAGAGGGACGTCGTCGGCTCGAGGTGGGGCGTTTCTGGAGCAAGGCACGAGCGTAGAAGAGCGTGGAAGCTTTGGAGCGAAGTTGTTCTTGAAGGCTTGGGCGTTGGGTGCTATTTATAGCCCCTAGGGCGCCCTGGATGTCGGGGGCGCCCTGCCAAGTGTCACCCGATCCGCAATCAGCTCGGTCAAGCTTTATCCCACCTGAATAGGGATGAGGTTTGACCTCTGGGGCGCCCTGGTCGCTGAGGGCGCCTTGGCTGACCCGGTCTTCTCGGCTGGATAGAGTTGCTGGCATAGGCGCGAAGCGCCTTGGCTCCTGAGGGCGCCTTCGGTGCTGAGGGCGCCCTGGCTGATGAGGGCGCCTTGGCTGCTGAGGGCGCCCTGCCCAATAAGCAGCCGAAGCCCATGTTGCTTCAATTGGTTCTGGTTCACCTTGGGGGCGCCCTGGACACTCAGGGCGCCCTGCTTAGCTGCTGCCTCACTCCTTTGAGGCTCTCTGAGTTGCAGACACACATTCCTTCGGTCCTGCATCCAGGGTTAGTCCAAAAACAAAATAAAGCAATTAATTATTATTTTGTACAGCCTTAGCTGTCTTGGTTCTGACTTTGGTCTCCAAAATGGAGCCCTAGGTCGAACTGACGCCTACTGTTCCCTTGACGGGGAACGCGTCCTCACCTACTCCTCTCGGGAGAATTTACCTGATGCCAACCGCTCCTTTGGTTGGACTTTTGCCTGACGGTCCTTTGTCAGGTCTTGTAAACTAGCAGTCCTTCGCCAGTTGCCTAGCAGTCCTTTGCTAGGGCTTGAGACTGACAGTCCTTCGCCAGTGCCTAGCAGTCCTTCGCTAGGGCTTTAGTCCCAGGCTGTCCTTCGCCTGGAGCCTAGCAGTTCTTTGCTAGGTCTTGGATGCTGGCAATCCTTCGCCAGTTGCCTAGCAGTCCTTCGCTAGGGCTAGGATGCTGGCAGTCCTTCGCCAGTTGCCTAGCAGTCCTTCGCTAGGGCTTGGATACTGGCAGTCCTTCGCCAGGTGCCTAGCAGTCCTTCGCTAGGCTTGGATACTGCACACTCAGTGAACAACGTTAGATCACAAATAAACTTAACTTTGAATCCTTTGCCAATATCAAAACCAGGTTCGATATGGTGCTTCCTGCACCAACAACCCTATCAAGGGCAGCAAGGCTTTCAATCATTTCCAGTTTTTCCAGCTCAAAACCAATCGAATTTTCAGCCATCACAGCCCATGAATCAGTTTTCACAGCCCTACAATCAAGGGTTTCAAGGGCAGAATTTTCAGCCTTCGCCACCTAATTTTCCACCTCCGAATCAGAATTTTCAAGGTCACAACGCCCAGCAATGTTTCCAAACATATCAGCCATTTGATCAGCCCTCATATCAGCCCCAAAATTCAAGTTTTCAACAAAATCAGCAATCAAAATTTCAGCCTTCTTCTTCATCCTTTCAAGGTCACTCAAGAAGCTATTCTAACCAAGGAGGTTATGGGAGCTCAAGTGGAGGAAATGTACCCCAACAGAGGGTTGATGATATGTTTCAACAAATAATGCAACAACAACAATCTTGGCAACAACAACAACAAGGTTGGCAACAAAACATTGAGAGGCAAATAGGGCAATTGGCGAGTGGGATCAATCACAATCAAGCTCAAGGATCAAATCAACTTCCTTCCCAAACTGTTCCTAATCCCAAAGGGAATGTGAGTGCTATATATTTGAGGAGTGGGAAGGTCACCTCATCTCCAAAGAGTCCAAGAGCAGAATTTTCAGGAAACCGGACAGCTTCCCCAATTCCGGCCCAAAACCACACTGAAATGAGTTCAAATTCAGCTGATTCCACCCCTAGCCCGTTCCCAACTCAGTCCTCGAGCAATCCTCTAAATTTGGTGGCAAACGGAGAAGAAATCAGTGCTGAGATGCAAGGGACAACAGCCACTACGCAAGGGACAGCACAGCAGAATTCAGCCTCTCCACTTCTGGCCAAAGTTGATGATTTTAGGGTTCCTTTGCCTTTTCCACAGGGGAGAACTCCAACCAAAAGACAAGGGGAGAAGGAGAAGGCTAAGGAATTTAATGAACTAGTGGAGCTTTTCAGCAAAGTGGAGATCAATATACCTTTGTTGACCATGATCAAAAGAATTCCAAAGTATGCTAAGTTTTTGAAGGATCTTTGTGTTAACAAAAGGAAGCTTAAGGAAAATGAATTGGTCAGCATTGGGAAAAATGTTTCTTCGCTTATCCATGCCCTACCTCAAAAATGTGAAGACCCTGGGATGTTTACTGTTTCTTGTGAGATTGGGAGCACCATATTTCACGATGCTATGTTAGATTTAGGAGCTTCTATAAATGTGATGCCCAGGTCAGTCTTTCAGATGCTCGGCATAGACCCTTTACAGCCCACTGGCGTGATGATACAGCTAGCAGACAGGAGCCAGACATGCCCAACAGGTATGATTGAAGATGTTTTGGTGAAGGTAAAGGAGCTGATATTTCCTGCTGATTTCTATATTTTGGATATGGAGGGAGATTATCTGGCACACCGTTCTCCATTGATTTTAGGCAGACCGTTTCTGAAGACGGCCAGAACAAAAATCGATGTATATGCCGGTACACTTTCTATGGAGATTGGAGATACGGTTATTCAGTTTAGCCTCTTCGATGCTATGAAGCAACCGAGAGAGGATCACTCCATCAGGAGCATGGATCTTATTGAGAAGCTGGAACAGACAGAGATAGAGGCTGAGGGATTTCTAGAGGATTTTTCTAGAGAAGCTATTCATTCAGAGGAGGCTAAGAGAGTATTTACTGCTGAGACTGAGGAATTTTCAGAAGACATTTCAGACACATTTACAGCTGGAGAGATTATTCTAGGTGTAGGGGATTGCACAGAGCCCCAAGGATCACCTATTTCTGTTGAGATTCAAAGTGTAGGGGATTGCACAGAGCCCCAAGGATCACTTATACCAGTTGAGCACCTACTAGAACTTGAACCTGATACGGACTCTATACTTGACCAGGAGGGAGCTATGGACACATCTATCATTGTGGAACCTCCAGGTATTTTTCAGCGCGATCAGGTAAGTATTTCTTTTATTTTTTTGGATACATCAAGAGGGGCACCAAAAGTTGATTTTATTGGCTGCGATACATTTCTTGATTTGTCATGCGTGGGGAATAATTGGGAAAATTTCATTGGAACATCCAAAATAGATTTCATTGATTATGATAAGTGTCTTGATGCATCTTGGGTAGATATTCATTGTAAAAAATTCTTTGAGATGCCTAAACTTGATTTTATTGGATGTGATTCATTTTTGGATAAATTGTATGCAAAAACTGATATTATTTTATTTCCTTCGTACCCTGCACGCTCTAGAGGGGTAGTACATTGTTTTGCAGGGTCCAGAAGACTGCTGGAGTGGGAGCTTCATTTGAACAGACTAAAACCTCCTGAAATGTGTCCCAAAAAGAATAAAGAGGGAGTAGATTTTACTTTAATTCAAAACACTCTACCTCTTAAATGGGTCTTGTATTTAAATAATCTTCGTCCACCTGAACAGGTTGTTGTTACGTCCAACTGTGGGGGAGCGATGCACAGTGAAGTGGAACAAATGGAAGAAGCTTTTTCGCATACCCTGACTCCTCCACTACCGCGGTGGAGGCTTTTTCTTGACAGACTCCGACCGCCAGAAATAAAAGGGAGTTTGATTTTTGTCGCCTTTTCCTTTATTGCATGTTTTCACTCTTAAAATGAGATCTTGTTAATAAATAAGTGAGTAGAGTAACATGACATGAATAAAATCATTGTAAATACTATGTTTTGTGTTTTCGCACTTCTTCTTGCATGATTAGGAATAAATGTATCCCTTAGGTTTTCTCCATAGCATTTTAGAGTCTTTTAGAAAATAAATTAAATTTGGTTGTCAAAACTTAGGATTTGAGTTCATGGATGAAATCTTGGATGCTTGAGTACGATTTTGCTTTGGATTCTTAATTGAGAATTTGAGATGGATTATTTTTACCTAGTGAGATTAGCCTTATTTTGTGATACACCTATGTTATTGTGCTCTAGAACTTGCTTATATTCTTTCAAAATCATATTTCAATGGATGGATCAAATCTATAGGGACTAATCATTTTATTTACCCTTACACATCAATTTGTATATTCTATTCTAGTTGTCTTTCCTTATTCCTAATCTTAACCCCAATTTTTTCTATGGATTTGTTTGCTTGGGATGTTTTCATGATGCTATTTTGCCCGAGACGGACAAAGATTTAAGTGTGGGAGAGTGATTAGTGATTTGGAAGCAATTTCTATCAAGGATGCTTTTCAACTCGAATTTTTTTTTTCATGTACCAAGTGAGGGATATTTGGTACCAAGAATGAGCTAGAGAGATGGAACCAATTGGAAATTTAGTTTCCTTATCATATTTTGAAGACTTAAATGGCAAGCAAAGAAAAGAAAAGATGAAC
Organism: Boesenbergia rotunda; assembly: GCA_024364735.1. Classification (NCBI taxonomy): domain Eukaryota; kingdom Viridiplantae; phylum Streptophyta; class Magnoliopsida; order Zingiberales; family Zingiberaceae; genus Boesenbergia; species Boesenbergia rotunda. Next base: position 496,804 of record JAGFNQ010004008.1, on the reverse strand, counting down.
CAAAAATCTGAATTAGGAGGAAGTTGGCACCAAATGAAGACAAACTGTGCCAAATGAAAGGAAAAAAATCTGTGCCATTTCAAGAAGAATGAAGATTCTACACCAAAGTGAAAAGGAAATTCAAAGTGAAGCATGTCCTGGTCTGGAATGGTCTGAATTGCAGCTGGGAATGGTCTGAACTGCAGCTAAAAACAAGTTAAAAACAATCTGAATTGAAGGCTGAAAAACTCATGTTTGAAGCTGTGAGAAAATTTGGATGCAAGCTGAATCTGAGCTGCCGAGTGCTGAAGTTGTACCATCTGAAAACAATCTGAATTTCAGCAGAAACAATCCGAAAATGCAACTATGGGCAGAAAAGAAGATCTGCAGCTGGGAGATACTGAATAATACAAGAAAAATCTATGCTGGAATCTGTTCTTGGAGCACGGCAAAGGCTGAGAAAATCAAAAGATTGCAGAATTCTGTGCCAAGATGAAGCTGAGAAGCAGGAGGAATTTAGAGCTGCTGAGAAGATATATATAAAAAAAACTGATTAGAATTGGAAGGAAGTGGCTGCTAGGACATGTAAATCAAGACAGAAAATGCAGTGAAGGGCTGAAATTCGAATTCGGAATTGCTGAAGTACAGCTGTGAGGATCAGAAATTGGTGGATTGCAACTAAACTGAGTTTCTTGACAGCTGAAATCTTAATGATGCAAGGGCTGTAAAATTGAATTGAAGTAGCTAAAATCTGTGCAGAAAATTTTTGTGCCAAAACAGAAAATACAGTGAGATTTGGAATAGGAAGTTTGGAAGTGATAAAATTCAGAAACAAGGTGTTATAATCTGAATGTTGCAGCTAGATAGACTAGAAATCAAGAAAAGGAAAGAGAGGCTGAGCCAAAGTCTAAAAGTGGCACACAAGTGCAGCTGTTTGTGCAAAAGTAGAATCTGAATAGCAGCTGAAACAACACAAGATGAAAAATCTGAACCGAAGGCTGATGAAATCTGAGAAGAAGCTGTGAAAATCTGAACACACTGCTGTTAAGTTTGAATTGAAGCTGAGCCAAATTTGAGAGCAAGCAAGGGAGGAAAAAACAGCAAATGTTGTTGCCGAGTGCTGGAAATGAAGACAATCTGGATTGAATTCTGGAAAAAGAAGCTGAGTGAAGACTGAAAATTTGCTGAAATTGCCCAAATCTGAGCTGCAATGCATTATTTAGTGCGAATTGTATCTGAATGTTAAAGGTGCACATTCAACTTCAGATCTGAGATTGAAGCCGTGGATGCTAGAAGCTGATAAGAAGAGAAAGAAATGGAAAATGCAGTTAAGGCAAGTTTCGGTTCACAAGTTTCAGCTGACAAGTTTCAGTTGACAAGTTTCAGTTATCAAGTAGTTTTGTGCCAACTTGCGAATCACTGACTAGTTGATGGAGATCAGGGAGTTAGTCAGCCTGATGACAGAAAAATCTGTGCTAAAGTAAAGGAGAAGTAGCACGCAAGTGCAAAATCTGTGCAGGAATTTCATGCAAGCAGTTTTACACAAGTGTGGTATCAACTTGAGACCGAAATTGGATTGGATCAAGAATTAGGAAGTCTGAAATTCAGCTGTTTTTCCGAGATCTCAAGCTTTCCACTACTCAGACATTTGCACTAACTGCTTGGGAGAAATCAGTGATTTGAAAAGTTGTCATAGTGGAGACTGAACTTGAAACAGAAGGAATAAGAAAATTGAAGTGGTGTGCTAACTTTAAGGAGAAATGTATCAAGAAATGCTATTAAGGTCAATGGAGGAGATAAATCAAGGATAAGGCAATTTAGCATGTGATGTAGCTGCTGGAATCTAAAAAAAAAAGAGAAGATCAAAAATAGAAAAAATAGAATTCAGCAGTTGACAAAGAGAACAAAAGCAAATGGCACACAATTGAAGGAAGAGTGGCACATGAAGGAGTTTTCATCCAAATCAAAGGGCTGTTATCAAAATCTGACTTTTTGCATTTCTATATCACTAGAGGACTATTCAGAGAAGCAAAGAGCATCAAAAATATCCTCAAGCACTCAAGTCTTCCACTTATTCAAATTTTCTACTTTCTTGGCTCTTATTTCATTTCTTATCATATCTATGTCTTTCAAATGTTTTTATAGATATTGATCCTATTCTTGATTAATGGTGGAGAGTAGATAATAAGCAAGCTTATGGTAGTGCAAGAAGCATGTGTGTTTGAGTGAGCTCCACTTCCATCATCAACTTAGAACTTAGGAGAGAGCCACCAATACTTTCCTTGAAAGGCTAGTGATTTAGATTCATCTCAATGACTCATGATGGATGAAAAGGCTAAGTTGTTGATTTAAGGACAAGATAGTAATCCATAGAGCTTAGATTTATGAGAATTGGCAACCCTAGGTAAATTCTTTTTAATTGATTCTAATTATGCTTAAGTAAATCTAGGGGATACATATTTACTGTTTTCGCGAGACGCTCAAGCTTAAGTGTGGGGGAGTTGATAAGCACCATTTTATTGATTATTTGAGCTGCTAAAATCCATGTTTGATCTATGTTTTTATTGTCAAAATTGTGAAATTGCCCTAGGTTTTAGAACTTACCTTTATTTTGGACTTAATTGCAAATATGCAAATTTTTGGATTATTTTGGCCACTAATTCTTGATCTATTTTTGTAGGCATCAAGGTTCAAGGATCTAGGGCATATTGGGTCAAACTCGAGTCGGAAGTGACCCGGATCAGATTATCAAGATCACGATTAAATCTGGGCCGTTCGATTCGAAAGCGGCTAGATCTGAGCCATCCGGGATGATCTGAAGCCATCCGAGCTAGGGCTAGGGTTGATCAAGCACCCTGATCAAGATCTGAAGGTTTCATCACAATTAGAGCTCAATCAACCGTTGGATCAAGCTTGGAGGGCTCTAGAGCGTCCAATCACAGATAGAGTTGATCTGGACCATCCGTTGCATATCTGGAGGATCTGAGCTACCACAAGGCAGATCCTGACCCCAGATCATCATCATCAAAGTTTGGCTCAAATCAAACCAAGATCTGCCGTTGGATCTCCTCAAATCAATCACAGCCGTCCAATGGTTATGTATTTAATCAGATTTTCTGCGCAGCTCACCCTCGTCGCGTCTTCGCTGTCTTCACCGTTCTTCCTTAGTTCTTCGTGTTCTTAGCCATTTCTTGATCCAAGAAGGCGTGACCACCTCGTTTCTAACCGAAATTCATCATCTGAATCTTTAGAAGGCAGCATCAACCAAGATTTCAGCTCAAATTTCATCCGGACAGAGCTTGTTGAGGGTTTCGCAATCTCTGTGGTCCGAGAACTGAGATCTTGCCACAATCCATTTCCAATGATCTGAGGCACTTGTAGGGGTTCTCAGGTGACCTCAGATTGTTCCCAAATCACCATCGCAGCTCTACAAACGAAGATCGAAGCATTTGGATTGGAATTCTCCCAGCTGAAGCAGTTTGAGCAGAATTGATGGTTGAAGCTGTTTTTCCACTGATTTGCTGAGCCTAGGGGTTCGAAGCCGGCTCTTGATTGACAACCAAGAAGATCCTGAGCTTGGGAAGGAATCGAGGAGTAGATTTCCTTAGTTTAATTCCTGTCTTAGCTATAGTTTTCAGTTTAGTCGAATTCTGCCCTGTTTTTCTGCAATTTCAGTTTTCAGCAACTTAGTTTGTAATTCTGAATTGTTTCAGCTCACTTAGGATTTTTATCTTCAAGTTAAGTTAACTAGGAACTTGTTTAGTGATAGATTAAGACAAATTTCAATTTGCTTTAGTTTTAATCCTTGCGTGCCAATTTCAACTTGTTGCGTGCCAAGTTTCATTCTGTCTTGATTTCTCTCCTTTGGTTTCTGAATCTGTTTCAAATTTCTAAGTTTCTTAGCTGTTAATTCCTGCTCTAGTATTGGATAGATAGTTTGTTGGGTTTAGAATAGCATTTGCTTAAAGTTCTGGGCATCAAATTCTAGTTTGCGTGCCATTTCATTCCAAAATCCATTTCTGAATTTTACTTCTCTTCTCAAATCTGATTTCAGTTTCAATTCTCAGTTGTGTGTCGTATGCTTTGGATCTAATTGACTCTGAATTTAACTTGTCATTTGTGGCATCTGATTGAGTTGGAATCAATAAGTTATGGTTTCAAAAATTGTAGTTAGTTGGAGTTAACATGTGTAGCTTGTTTAATTTCCGAAAGGCATAAATAGCAATTGCTTGGGCTTGATTTGCTTCAGATAATTTCCATAACACGATTGATTTCTTTCATTCAGAGTTCACTGTGCATTTGAATGGTCCTTTCCAAACTTCGGTTACAGCCTATAGCTTGACTCGATTTTTCTTGGTGGAAGTATCAAGTGCCATCTCTTGCTTAGTTCATTTGTTCATTTTCCTTATTTTCATTCTATTTTCATTCACAATTGCTATCCAAATTCAATCACTTATTTGAAACCCAAAAACAAAAAAAAAAACGACACCTAAACCTAGCTCGAATCAAACACGACAACTAGCCCCGAGAAAAATACGACCTGTGGCCCCTATATTACATTTTCATACTTTTGCTTGTAAAAGGGTTTCCAGCTTTCATTTCACATTTAAATTTGAGGCCTACTTTCGTGACACATAGTTTGGGCCCATCAATTACCATATGAAGTTTTACAGCCAGTCACTCCAATGAACTAGTTCCCTTAACTAGCATTCATGTTTATCTCCGGACATCTCAATGTCACCAGCCAGTGAGAATCAGCTAATTAGAGAATAACCTATGCTAGTCTCAACAGAATTGATAGTGTCGGTATTTATCAATTCATCGACTAGGGACAATTTCAATACATCACAATTGCACATGTAGAGATAATCACTAGTTGTGAATTCATCACAAATTCTCTCATGCTGTGAATTGTATTGTGGACATTCAGTAAATGAGTTTAAGATCTCAATCAAATATACAAACATGTATACTCAAATAGTGAATATTCATTTATTAGAATAAATGATTACAATCATATGGCGATTGCCTTAGGACACTTCTCTTATATCACTAACAGGTTTCGGTGCTACACGTGCCACGCCTAGAGAGGAAAAATCCTGCTACCTTCCCGATGAGTAGGCTTTGTCCTCAAAATGTTTGGCGGTTATCTTATCCCTATTGCTTGGGCAAAAACACTTGTTCTTCAGGCGTGTTTGTTTGCCACCTTGCCCCTTAGGTCAGGGAGGATCCTTGGTTCTTCACTTTGAACTGGGCGTTGGTTCTTTAAGCTGCTGGCTCCTCAGGCCGGAGACAAACATTTTATGAATAACAAATGGGGCAAGAAATTACTCAAGACACAGGAAGCCAAGAGATGCTTTCAGTTACGGCTAAAACGATTACATATCTGGCCTACCAAGAAAAAAGGAACAACTAGAAAAGATAATGAAATCATAGCAAATGAGGAGTGACCAAGGGAGCAAGGCCCAGGTCAAGGAAGAATTCTATAGTTCCTGCTCTTCGGGAGTGAGCTCGTTCCAAACCCGGTTGACAGTCACTTCGCTTAAATCTGAGTCTGGTTTCAGTAGTTGATCCTTCTTCAGTTGGTTAATGTCACCATTGAAGCCCTATTTGAGGCGCTTCAATACCTGCCCGACTAAAATATTGTCATACTCATCAGACTGCAGGAATTTAGCCTTGAACTTTCCTCGGCCTTGGACAGTTGGGTTCTATGGTCAATCTTCTGCCTCTGTAGCTCAGCCTCAACCTCCTCCTTGGCGGCTTTCAGCTCCGCCACCTCTTGGGACAGGCGATCCTGAGCCCCCAATATTTCTTGGAGCTTCTGGGCAGCGACAGAAGACTGGTCCTGTGCTCGAGTGACTTTGTCTTGGAGATCGGAGGCATAAGAGGCTGATAGCTCTAGGTCATATTCTTTTAGAGCCAACAGACACTCCCGTTCTTCATTCCGATCCTCCATAACTTTCTTTGAGGATTCCAGGAGCCAGACGTGATCAGATAACTCCTTCGTCTGAGTCTAGAGCTGCTCCCACTCTTGGGATAGCTTCTGCAAATCCTCAGCGAGAGCATGGTTCTTTTCGGACCCGAGGCGTTCCTGGAGTCGGTAACCATGCAAGGTCTCCTCGGAGGCCAGTAAAGTACTGAGACAATGCTCAACCTTCACCCTTAGGGCCCGGCTGACCTCCAATTACAGGAGACTCGCTTCACGGGCAAGGCCAGCCTCCGCCTCTGCTGCTGCCACTCGCTGGGAAGGTCTTTAGTGACTCCTCTGGAGCACAACAAGTGGCTAGTAGCCACACAGTTGGAGGCGACCTACGATGCGGAACAAGGACAGTTAGAGCAAAACAACGAAACAAAGGGGAAGAGCGCAAGCACAATTATTGTCAGTAGGGACTGGTGTAGCATGCCCAGATATCGGGCTGACCTAGCTAACCGCCCTGGCTGAACAGGAGGAGAGAGAATTTCCTCAGCAGGGCGTCCTGACTGGCCGGGGACATCTCTCGGGTCGAGGATGTCCTCCTCCAAGCTAGACGCTATCTGCAGACCATCAGAGGGGGTTTCCTTTATTTGGATGGATTGGGAGCCCTTTGTCGCCGTCTTCTTCGCCACAGGGACCTTCCGGCGAGAGCTGGACATGTCAAGCGACACCTCCTTGCCGCGTTGGACAGTGGGAGGGTCGGTTGGAGTGGCCAAGGCACGGACGATGGGAGCGGCGGATGCCACAGCGGGAGAAGAAGGTTCCTCCCGAACTCTCTGAGACAAGGGCACTGTATCCTCTTCATCAATGGAGGGCGGAAGCTCTGAGGCTAGGCCCTTCTTTAACCTCTTCAAGGGGCAAGGCTTCTAGACCAACCATTTTCGCCGTTTCTTCTCGATAACCGGGGTCTCTGGTTGCTTAGCAGGGGAGGGGGCGCAACCTCTGTTAGGACCTTACCGTTTGCTAGAGGGGGTGAATAGCAATTTTTCGATTTTCTACCTACAACGTTTGCATGCGCAAGCAGAAACCCTAAATATAAAACAAAAACAATGCTAATACAAACTGTTTACGTGGTTCGTAGATAAAACTCTTATTCCACGGCTGTCCGTAAGGTGGACGATCCCAATTCTTCGGTGGATGATTCCCCGGAACACCTCCGGCTAGCTCTTGTCACTCCTTGTTGGTGGAGAAAACTCGCTACAAACCTTGGACAATCCCTGAGCAATACTAGGCTACTAACAAGCTCTAACCAAGCTAGTTTCGCCAAGAAGAAACATCCATAAACGAGCTCCCTTAAATAGAGCTCGAGGCTGATATGACCGTTGCCAGTTGACTGGTCCATCACCAGTCGACTGGTCGAATTCGAATGACAATTCAAATTCTGGTCACCATCAGTTGACTGGTCCTGGACCATTCGACTGATCTTTCTGTGGACCCTATCAGTCGACTGGTCCCTCACCAGTCGACTGGTCCACTCCCTAAGTCTAGGGTTACCCTTCCCGAGTACATTTCTCTCAGCACTCTAACCCTCACGACTTAGCCCCCGAGTACAATTCCCTCAGCACTCAAAACCTCACGACTTGGTTGACTCTTCATCCAACAGCCTCGATTTGTTGCCTTCAAGCCCTCTTCATCTTCGGCTCCCGTCCCTCAAATGCGCATGCAAGCCCTCGGCTTGCCTCCATGCCATCCTTCACGCATGCCTCGAAGTCCGCATCCCTCGGCTCATCGTCTCTGCTCTAGCAGCCTTGATCTATCGCCTTCAAGCCTTCTTCGACTTTGGCCCTTGCCCCTTAGATGCACATGCAAGCCCACAACTTGCCTCCATGCTATCCTTCACGTACGCCTCGAAGTCCGCTTCCCTCTGCTCATCGTCCCTGCTTCGTCCATGATCCCTCGGATGCGCACACAAGCCCACGGCTTGCCTCCATGCCACTCTTCACCTGAAGACATCCAACCAAGTCTATGTGTATCTGCAAACCTGCACACTCACATACACATATTAGATCAACATGAAATCCTAACTTAATCATATTGACACACACATCAAAACCCATGATCCTCCAAATCATACTTGGGCCGATTGCCCCAATAATCTCCCCCTTTTTGATGTGTGACAATATGTTTAAGTTAGGTGCAAAAACAACAATAACAATTGAAAATTAAAGCCATAGCACATTAAGAGATATAAACATGCCCTCCCCCTTAATCTATGCCCTTCACATAATTTTCAATTTTTCACAACACCACATTAAGTTAAACCTAACTTAAAACCACAAGTTCTCCCCCTTTGACACCATCAAAAAGATTGCCCTAAGCAATCTTGACCCTAGTATCAATGAGAACACCTTTTCATTTCTAAAAAACCCCCAGAAATCAAAACCCAGCATTACTAGTCGACTGCCCCTGCATCGATCGACTGGTCCCTGCAATTTACAAACCCACAGAAAGATCAGTCGATTGCCCAGTGGCAGTCGACTGATACACTCCAAACTGAATTTCCCAGCCGAATTTCAAAAACCCCTAGAAAATTCCACAAAATTCAAAAAATTTTGAAAATTTGCAAGCATATTTCTTAAGATATATTCTACCCTAGAAAAATATAGTTTCGTAAAAAATACCAAATATGCTTGACTTTTGACAAAAACTCTAATTCTTTGAAAATGTATCATTTTATATCAACTTTCTATCCTAACTTTGAATCTATGTGTTTGTCAAGTCTATCCTATACCATTTAAAACATAGAATTATTTTCAAATCTCCCCCTTCTTTTCATATAATTTTCCAAGATAAAACACATGATGAAACCTCCCCCTTTTCATCCCTTAACTCTAGACATATACATGTATATGAAAATTTTCTTATGCCCATAATAGCAAGATAAAAACATTCCATATGAGCAATATCAAGTCATGAATTTGAAAACTCATATAAGCAATATGAAAGCATAAATAGAAGTGTCATATAAAGCCATACTAAAGGATAAACAATGGCACAAGGGCCATAGCCCCGAAGTTTTTATATATTACAATACCAAATTAAGTGTTTGAGAGATAAAATATAAAAACCCAAGCTACATACTCTCAACACTAGCATCACCAAATCAATCTGCACTACATGTCATCGCCTGGAGGAGGAGGAGGAGGTGGGGCCTGATACATGAGGTTCCACTGCCGCATCATCTCATACATCTCATCCTGGCGCTGCTGGAACCTCTGAAAGTCGCCTCTGAGACCCTCCTGGTGCTGCTGAAACGTCTGAAAGTCCTCCCTAAGACCATGTACCTCTGACTGTAGTAGGGAGAACTGCTCTTGTGTAACCCCAACAGCAGTAGCAGCAGACGTAACCTCCTCCCCTTCTGAATTGGAGGAACCAGGACGACGTCTCCAGACCATCACCCCTGCTGGCACTCAATCCCTGCCAAGGACATCTGTCGTGAACCGATCTGATCGTAGTCCTTGGACAGATGATGCACCTGACCTCTAGTAGTGCAAATACCTCTAGACTCAAAGAATTCGGTCAAAACATGACCGAAAGGCATGTAGATCTTTGTATTGACACTATGCGAAAAATGGACAATGGATGCAAATATACGCAAGGTGATATCAATATCTAACCTCCTCTCTAATGCATACATCATTACCAAGTGAGACAGTCGAATCTTCAACCTTCCCTTAGTGACAATAGGTAAAATGCAATCTAAGATAATTTTGTACAATACGTTGCCGACTGGAGTCATGCGCTTAACTTCGAAGATACGATCTAGAAGAGGGCAAGGATTATTGAAATAATAACAATGAACTTGATCGACAGTGACATTTAGCAAGGTCAAAGGCTCAATGACTTTAGGCAAACATGTAAAGAGGTTCTCAGAGACCTTACACCCTAAAAATGACCCTAATACTGCAGGTGTAAAGGTGATGGTAACTCCGGCTACCATGGACTCATACGTCCCATCATCGGGACTAATGCATGTATGATTAGTATAAAACTCTTTGCATAGATCAATGTTAACATAGTGCTGACAATAGTCTAGCTGCTCTAAACCAAAATAAGTGATTATCTCAACAATGTGAGGGGTATTTTCTTGGAAATATGATCGGTTAAGATACCTACAGTTCATTAGTACAAAGTCAGTATTGGCAAATCTCCGCCGGCATTCCTCGAAACGGAATCGAGGTGCCTCAGGATTTGTAGGACGCTGTTGGGATGGTCCCTCATCCATCCTTCTCTTTTAGACAACTCTAAAATGTAATTTACCAATGCATGCATCAAAAATGACCCAAATGGAGAGTAAAAACAAGGAAAACATGTAAAAAGGAGAAAGTTAGCCATGAATCATGAATTAATTGCGAGAAGTGAGGCAGACAACTCGTTACCTTTTCCGTGCTCGTTGCATGGTGAAAAATGATCGTGATTGGCTCAAGGAAGATGCCCTACTTGCCCTAGACTTAGATCTGAGTTGGAGAAAGACTAGGAATGTGATTTTAGGGCCTTGGGAAAGCTTGGAGTAGAAGGGGAGGTCAAGGGAGAAGAAAACTTGCAGGGGATGGCGCTGAAACCCTAGGTTCGGCCACCCCCGTGCGGCTATTCCTTTTAAATAAATCGCAGGTCAGTCGACTGCCCCTGGGTCAGTCGACTGATAAACCATACAGAAAGATCAGTCGACTGATCGGGGATCAGTCGACTGATATCTTAGAAATTCTAGTTTCTGAATTGAACTAGACCAGTCGACTGATTCTGAATCAGTCAACTGGTACCCTAATTTCAGCCTTTCTGTCCTAATTTCATAAATGCATAATTAATTCTACAAATCTCCAAAAAATCTAAAATTTCATGGAGAGATTTGTAACACCTATGTCTACTTGGAAAATTTTGTTTATAAATAAATCTATCACCAATCCCAAGATTGACATGAAGGCCTAAAGTCCTAGTTTCGATCTCTTCTTGATGTGTCTTCTCATCCATAAAACTCCCTCTTGATGTGCCAAATCCCTACGATTAAGACTCAAGTGAGTCTCCCAAATTCTTTGGCACATTCTTCAGTCCATCTAGTCTTCTTGGAGAAATCCTCCTGAGATCCATTGGCCATGGATCCCATCTTGACTCCTAGAGCTCTCCCTTGAGCTCTTAGCCCTAGTCACCTCCCTAGGTGACTTATCTATAAATGCAAGACCACACCGATGTATCTCCGGTGCTTCTTGACCCACAACTTTAACTCTCTTAACCTTGTATACTTTTTCCATGGATAAGTTCTTCTTCTCCCCTTCAAATGATTTTTCCTTGCCATTTTTTGCCTTCTCTTTGCTATAATCATATGACATCCTTGCATATGACTTTCTACTAATATTTGATCTCATAGGTTGACATCCTAGACCTGATCTATCACTTTCGGGTTCTTGACACCCCAACATCATGCCTAACCCCTTGGATCCCCTAATGAGTCTATCTAAATTTTTCTCTAACTTGCCATGCTTTGCCCTCAAGGCTTGATTTTCCCTTTCTAAACTCTTCACCTTAGCATCACCATGTCCATCTTGGACATTCCTAGATCTACCCATTTGTCTAGGCATATGTCTCCCTTTCTTAGGATTAATGCCTTGATCTTTAGGTTTAACAATCCTAGATTTATCATGATACATGTGTTCCTTAGGATTTTGGGATACAATGTTAACCCCATTTCTATCATAATATTTAAATCCAAAGTTACGCATAGGCAGAGATTTTTTAGTATTTCTAGCATACATAGAGGAATTTGACACATGCTTAAGATTAGGGATTATCTCCCTTACCCTTGTAGCTTCCCCTTGATGTGAGCTTTTCTTCTTTTCCTCCTTCTCCCATTTTCTCAAATGTTCCAATTTCTTGAGCTCTCCTTTTCTTGGACATTTGGTGTGATAGTGCCCTAGCTCTCTACATGTGAAGCATCTAATGTGCTTTTCTCCTTCTTTTCCCTACAACCCATGTTAGATTTTAAATGGATTGACTTGAGTTTAGGGTTTACCTCCTTTTTACCTAATGGACACTTGTCCTTGTAGTGTCCCTTTTTGTTGCATCCAAAGCAAATGATGTGATATTTAGTCCTTGCTTTGGTGGAGGTGGATCCTTCTTCTAGCTCCGATATTAGAGATGGTCTCTTCTCCCCCTCAATCCTTGAAGTGGAGACCTCTTCTTCTTCCCTTGATGAAGTGGATGATCTTTCACTTTCTTGTGTCACTTCACTTGAAGAGATGGACGCTTCTTTTTCTTTTTCCTCTTTCTCTTCTTCTTCGGATGTTAACCTTCTTTCTTCATCCGATTGGTCCTTTACCTCTTCTTGGACCATTGAACTCATTTCCTCTAGCTCTTCCACTTCTTGAGCTTGTGTAGGATTTTTATGGAATGCTACCATCTTGTTCCATAACTCGTGTGCGTTTTGATATTCACCTACACCACTAATTACATTATCAGGCAAAATATTAAGTAAAATTGAAATTACTGTCTCGTTTGCCTTTGATTGGGTTTGTTGCTCTTTATTCCAATATCTTGGTCGAAGCTATTTCCCGTGCTTATCTCTTGGAACTTCAAACGGCTCTTCAAGCGCAATCATGTAGTTCCAATCCATGCCGAACCAAGTCTTTGTCCGCATCTTCCAATAGTCGAAATCCTTACGATCATAGGGAGGTGGAACATTGATGTCATCCCCCAACTTTTCTTGAATCGTCATCTCCTCTAGCTTTTTGCTCTCTTAGCGGTTAGTCCGTAGATGAGCGAACCTCCGCTCTGATACCACATGTTAGGATCTTACCATTTGCTAGAGGGGGGGGGGGTGAATAGCAATTTTTTAATTTTCTACCTACAACGTTAGCATGCGCAAGCGAAAACCCTAAATATAAAACAAAAACAATGCAAACACAAACCATTTACATGTTTGGAGATGAAACTCCTACTCCACGGTTATCCGTAAGGTGGACGATCCCGATCCTTCGGTGGATGATGTGGGGACTGGTACCGTCGATAGAGGGGGGGGGTGTGTGTGAATATTGACTCATTAAAAACTTCGAAAAACTTGTCTTTCGATCGTTCGTTCTAGATACAGAGTTAGTAGCAGCAGAAAACAGAAAGAACGAAAAGTAACAACTTAGAATGCACACGGATTTTTACTTGGTTCCCAACCCCCTAGGGTCAGTACGTCCAAGGCCTAAGCACGAAAAATGCCCGTCCACTAATGGTCTCCTTTTCGGACTTTTCGGAGGAGGAGAAACCCGTCTTACAGTTCACATTTTACAATAAAAAAGATAAGGAAATTAATTGCATAAAATAAATCAAACCTAACGAAATGTCGAAGACTCGGCCGATCTGGATCTCTTGAAGTGCCGCACACTTCCCCCTGGAGCCTCCTTGGTTGCAGAGCTTCATCTCTAGTGCTTTGTCATCACTCGGAATGCTTAGAATGATGTCGTGGTTTATGTCATGAGTTGAGGAGTCGTACCCCTTTATATAGGCTCTTGTTGGGCGCCTGTGTTGCTATGTGGCGCCTCAGTTGCAGTAAAAAATCCATCTAAATCGCGAACTTCGCGAAGCTGATAAAACCTTCATCTAGAGCGCCCAGGAGCTTATTGGGCGCCTGATTCATTCAGGCGCCTGGCATCCAGGGCGCCTGAATGCTCTTGGGCACCTGTATCCATTCAGGCGCTCAGGAGCAGCTTTCCAGTTGTTTTGTGTGTTTGTTTGCCTGCTTTGCCTCCAATTCTAGGTACTTGCAAGATATACAAACACAAGACAAGCACATATATATTCTTAGCCTTAACGATTTGGTTCTGACTTCGGATTTTCGCGAAACCCTAGGTCGAACCGATGCCTATGTTCCCTTCCCGGGGAACGCACTTTCACCTACTCCTCTCAGGAGAAGTTTGCCAACCGGCTGCACCGGTTAGTCTTTTTCCCAATCTTACGACCAGGACTTATTTCCCAGCTTTCACCAGGACTTCGGTACCCAGCCCTCGGCCAGGACTTATTGCCCAACCCTATGTCAGGACTTAGGTGCCCAGCCCTCGGCCATGACTTATTGCCTAATTCCTCGAATCAGGACTTCGTGCCCAACCCTCGGTCAGGTCTTCGGTGCCCAGCCCGCAGCCAGGACTTAGTGCCCAATCCATGATCAGGACTTAGTGCCCAATTCTTCGAACCAGGACTTATTGCCTAGGTTAACTTGGACTTTTCTTCACTTTGGTACTGATTTCATGACTCACCCCTACCTTGTTCAATGTATCACTAACTTAAGCATATTATTAAACATTGAAACACTAAAGGAGGACATCACTGATGCATCTTGCACCAACAATCTCTCCCTTTTTGATATTTGACAATATCTTAAGTTAGATTGGATTAAAGGGTTAAGTTTATGATCCTTGGGATAAAATGGAAAAAATTTGATCTAAGTTTTGATCTTTGAAAAAACATTTTGATTTATCCTTTGATTCTTGGGAGAAAAAAATTTCTAACTCAAGCTCTCTCTCCCCCTTTATCATACATAAATGAAAAAAGACTTGCACCAACAATGAAAATTTCAAAAAAAAATTCTTTTGCTTTTGAAAGTACTTAGGATAATTCTTTTGAAAAGATATTTCAAAACTTCTTTTTGTTTTAACAAATTAAGTACTAGTTTAAAAAACTAAGTACTTAAATTGCACAAAAAAATTGTACTTTGAAAAGTATTGTGCACTTGGAAAAATATTTTGTACTTTTTAGAAAAATATTGTTGTGAAAAATTTCACTTAAACCAAATTTTATACAAAATTCCTCTTAGAAGAATTTCAAAAAAAATATTAGTGCTTTGAAAAAATATTTTGCACTTAACAAATATTAATATTTTGAAAAATATTTTGCACTTAAAATATTTTCGCAAGATAAAGTCTTTTTAATGAAATTTTATTTTGAACCATAATATTTTACTTGACTTGGTTTCTTTTCCAGTCTGATACAATCCTAGGAAATCTTGTTGACTACAAGGGCATTTCCCTAAGTATCCTGGCTCCAAATTCAAGCAAATATTATTTCAAATTGATTCCAAAAGTCAAAATAATTTTGAAAATAAGTTCTTGACTTGGATTCATTTCCAATTTGACACAATCCTAGGAAACCTTATTAACTACAAGGACATTTCCTTAAGTGTCCTGGAAATTTTCTAAACTCAAGAAGGATTATTTTCAAAAGTGATTAAATAAGCCAAAACTAAATTTTTGAAAATGATAGTATAATTATCTTCATAAAGTGATTTTAAAAGAAATGACTTTAAAATAATAGTATTTTGAAGAGAAAATACTTATGTTTTTAGAAAGATTTTGGAAATACAGTGTATGAAAATATAATATTTTGAAATGTTCAATAATTCTTTTAGTTTGACCTCACCCTAAACTTGACACAGTCTTCGGAAGTTTGTTGACTACAAGTGATCTTCCTCTAGTCTTAGGGTTTGATTCAAACAAAAAAAAATAATAGTAGAGTTAATTTCTTTTGACTTAGGCTCCCCCTAAATCTGACACAATACTAGGAGTTCTTGTAGATCATGAAGAAGACTCCTTATGTGTCTTTAGGGTTTATCAAGATCAAAAGAGTAATAAGCACAATTTTTGCAATGTATTTTGAAATATTAAGACATAATTTTCAAAAGAATATTTTGACGGATAAACTGAGTTTTTGAGATAATTTTTCAAAGACACATTTTGAAATGATTGTAACTTTTAAGGCACAATTTTTGAAAGAATGAAATGTAATAAGTTTCTGAAACATTTTTCAAAAACATTTTTGATATGATAATGATTTGTAAAGCATAAAGTTTTTTTTAAAAAAATCTGAATTTTCGAAAAAGATTTATTTTTGAATAAAAAAAACACTCCCCCTGAACTTGACTTCGTCTGACTCTAACTAAGTGTCTTAAGGGACTTTAGTGTTGACCTAAAATGCTTGTGTCTAATTGTGTAGGTCAAATAATTTTTCGAAAAGCTATAATTTTGAAAATGTATATTATATATAAGCAATCAGGCAAGCATGAAATCCATAAAAATATTATTATGTTGAAACATTATTTTGAAAATAGATTTTTAGAAAAATATCCTAAGAATTTTGAAAACAATTTTGAAAAACATCTTTCAATTTATTAGTCCTTAACATCTCACTCATTCTAAATGTCTCAGTATAAGCAAGCATGGTTGCCTTATGGGTGTATTGTGAGATGCTTGAATAATTTTTCTTTGAATTGCTGTTAAATCTAAGATTTTGTTAAAACTTGTGTTAGATTCAAATTTATCAAATAGTAATTTAAAAATGAGTTTCGATAATTGGCTTCCAGGTTTTGGCGAAGCACAGAGACCTTCTTTGGCCGTAGCCTTATTAGAGCAACAACCCTTTCCTTGACAAAGCCTTTTACCGAAAGTTCATTTTCAAATTACTTCTTGAGAACTTTTGGTCTAACTAGCTTAGGTTTTAGATCAGTAGCTTCGGCTAGTTCCACCAGACTAAACAGACCAAGTAAGGTACGCCTTACCCTACTTGACCTTTTTAGAAGGGCTTCCCTAACATACTATCATCTCACCTCCACCTAATACTATGTTGTTCAAGTTTCAAGTAAGTCTTTTGTCCTTAACTAACCATTCTAAATCATGTAGAAATTTAAACATAAATGTCATGACATATATAAAAAAAATTAGCAAATGCATGAGCATTTCATTTATGCATGATTCAATCAAGTCAAGGCATTTTTAATTAAGTTTCTAATAATTTATTAAATTTCCGATTTGATACATGTCATGTGAACCCGCGAATATGCCAACCCACTTTGACATATTTAATATTATTAAATTGATTATTGCAGTTGGGTAAGATTTTATTTAATTTGAGTTTAAGTTATTAAGATTTAATTTTGGGTTAAAATAATTTAAGATTTAATTTAGGTTAAAATAATTTAAGATTTAATTTAGGTTAAAATAATTTAAGATTTAAGTTGTTATGATTTGGGATTAAAATTATTTAAGGATTAATTAGAGGATTAAATTAATTAAGGTTTAATTATGATTAAATTAATTAGGATTATTAAAGTTAAAATAATTAAGGATTAAATTAAGATACAAAAATTAATTAGGCTTTAATTAGGATTAAATTAATTGAAGTTTAATTTTGATTAAATTAACTAGGATTAATTAAAGTTAAAATAATTAAGAATTAAATTAAGGAAAAAAAATTAATTAAGATTTAATTAGGATTAAGTTAATTAAGGTTTAATTAGGATAAATTAACTAGGATTAATTAAAGTTAAAATAATTAAGGATTAAATTAAGTAAGATTTAATTAGGATTAAATTAATTAAGGTTTAATTAAGATTAAATTAATTAAGATTTAATTAGGATTAAATTAATTAAGATTTAAAATGAGTTAAACGTTTTGGGTCTAGATGCATTAATTTCATTAATTCAAAAATCTCTGACTCATCTGCAATTTCTTCTACATTTACCTTTTCAAGTTTATCTAACACTTTTACTTTGTTTGAATTTTCATAGACTTTATTAATTGTAGCCTTAATTCTAAAAAATTCATCTTCCTCCTCATCCTCATCATCAAAGTTATATCCTTCTACATCTTCATAGTAGGTGGAATAGTTTTCAGGGCTACTAGTTAGTGTTTTATAATTATCTTCAAGATTATCCAAGAAATTGATAATTAAATCATTATCTAAAGAGGTTTTAGTTTCAATATCCTTAGGATTATCTTTGGCATCCTCAAAATCATCTTTGATATCCTCAAAATCAATTTTAGAATTATCACTATCTTCAGAATTATCAATAATATTATCATTATTCTTAATATTATCAGAAATATCGGTAATATTATTAGAATTAATTCTAAAAATTATTGCATTAATATCATGAATTAACGAGTTAATATTTGATATTTCAGCATTGTCTAACTTTGATTAGATTCATCACTTACTAATTTACCATGCAAGATATTTAAATTGTTATGTAGGTAATCTAATTTAACAGGGATATTAACATAAGGATTATTTACCTTAAAAGAAATTTTTTCTATTTTTGCGGAAACTTGAAACTTATTGCCAAAATTAATCCTTCGTACCTCTTTCGCTGTAGTCGCAATTTTTGGCATTGTGGTTCGAGCCTTTTTCCAGTCTGGGCACTAGTTCTTGTAATGTCCCAACTTTTGGCATCTGAAGCAGCGGATGTGGCTCTTGTCCCTCTAGACTCCTGGTACTGGTACCTCCTTTGCCGCCGGTGGTGATGATCGAGTCTTACGAGTATGACACTGATTTTTATAGTGTCCTCTCTCCCTGCACTTGAAACATGTAATATGAAATTTAATATTTACCATAATTAAAGAAAAATACCTGATTCACCCCTGGGCTCCCCCTCAACTCCTGGCGTCTTTGCTCCATCGGCTGTTAGTCCGGTGAAGAGCAACCTGACTCTGATACCACTTGTGGGGATCAGTGTCGTCGATAGAGGGGGGGGGTGAATATCGACTCGTTAAAAACTTCGGGAAACTTGTCTTTCGATTGTTCGTTCTAGATACAGAGTTAGTAGCAGCGGAAAATAGAAAGAACAAAAAAGTAACAACTCAGAATGCACACGGATTTTTACTTGGTTCCCACCCCCCAGGGTTAGTACGTCCAAGGCCTAAGCACGGGAAACGCCCGTCCACTAATGGTCTCCATTCCGGAGTTTCCAGAGGTGGAGAAACCCGTCTTACAGTGCACGTTTTACAATAAAAAAGATAAGGAAATTAATTACATAAAATAAATCAAACCAAACGAAATGTCGAAGACTCGGCCGATCTGGAACTCCTGAAGTGTCGCGCACTTCTCCCTGGAGCCTCCTTGGTCACAGAGCTTCGTCTCTAGCACTTTGTCGTCACTCGGAATGCTTAGAATGATGTCGTGGTTTATATCCTGAGTTGAGGGGTCGAACCCCTTTATATAGCCTCTTGTTGGGCGCCTGTGTTGGTATGGGGCATCTCAGTTGCGGTCAAAAATCCATCCAAATCGCGAACTTCGCGAAGCTGATAAAACCTTCATCCAGGGCGCCCAGGAGCTTATTGGGCGCCTGATTCATTCAGGTGCCTGGCATCCAGGGCGCCTGAATGCTCTTGGGCGCCTGTATCCATTCAGGCGCCTAGGAGCAGCTTTCCAGCTGTTTTGTGTGTTTGTTTGCCTGCTTTGCCTCCAATTCTAGGTACCTGCTGTTGGTGTAGTTTACACTAATGGTCAAACTCAAGTTTTGATGAATGATAAACAGGTTAAAGTTAGGTTGTTATGGTTCTAACCTCTTTACCAAGTGTGCAGGGTTGAAAGACTTAGGACCAGACACTAGGCTGAAGTCCAGGATGGTTGAGTCCTGGCAGAAAGTCCAGTTGGGTCCGCGAGGCCTGACAACTGGCTGAAGACCAAGTTGGTGGAGACTTGGCAGAAAGACCAGGGTGGTTGAGTCCTGACAAAAAGTCCTGGTAGGTCAAGAAGTCAAGTAAAACTGCACAAAGGGTAAGTAAGGTAAGTCACTGGAGGAGCGAACCAGTGAGGACGGGTCCCATTTTGGGACTTTAGGCGCGGTCCAACTTAGACCCATTTGGGTGATCTAAGTTGAGTCCTGGTTAGATCCTGGTCCGGATGTGGACGGGATCTAATTACCTTTGAATATTTCACATTTTAGTCCATTTTATTATTATACTAACTCTGGTTTACAGGGTTTATTTGGTATATGGACTAAGTTGATTTTGCAGGTGAATTCTACAAAATTACTCCTCATTATTTTTTAATTTGAAATTTTATTAAAGAATAAATTTATTCTTATTAATAATAATAAATTCATTCCTATTATTATTATCCACAGCTTGGGTAAGATGAATTTCTATTCCTATTATTTTTTTTGTTAATAGAAATTCAAATGATGGATAAAGCAGATTGAGTTGTGCTACTTGAAATGATGGATAAAGCGCTGCACAAAATAAGATCTGGATGAAACTCAAAGCTCGAGAAGTCCTCTATAAAAAGCATGAGAATTAGCACAGAAAAAAAACACCACGCCATCATCTCTTCTTCACGCTTTCACGCTCGGTGCTTCCACGCTCTTTTGCTACGGCCTGTCTTCCAACTCGTCTACGTCCAATTACTGCTGGAAGACCACCCTTAACATCCAAACTCATTCAGATAATTTTTTTTGGTAACAATTTTATTACTGCATTATCTGTACTCATTTCTATTAGAGAGTGTGAGGTTGTCACACTCTCTATCTTCTGTATTCGCCTACTCTACCGGGGGTCTCCGATAGAGAGTTTTAGTGAATTGCCCACAGAAAAGGTCCGAGGGACCTGGGCCTTCGAGTAGGAGTCGCCGAAGGCTCTGAACGAAGTAAAACTCATTCGTGTTTTGTGTGTTCGTTCTTTATCGTTTCTTTTGTTTCCGCTGTGCACGACTTTACGAACACATTCTTTTTACTCTGAAAAATATATATTTTTTTAAACACACGTGATTCACCCCCCCCTCTCACGTGCATTCCGATCCTACAAGTGGTATCAGAGCCAGGTTCTCTCTGAATCGGTGCAACCACCGTAAGAGCAGGGGGAAATCTGTTTTGTGTCTTTTGTTGCATGATCTAAATTTGGTATTCTTGCCTAAATTTAGTTATTTTTCTCGTTCGTTGGTTTTACTTGAATCTGGTGCAACACCATTCAAATTGCTTTTCGTAAGTTTATCCTTTCCCGCACTACTAATCCAAGACCCAGTCTTGGGATATTTTTTCTACTTTTATTTTGTGTGCACAGAATTTAAATGGCCCAAGGTGAAGGCTATAGCACTGCCCGCCCTCCCCTCTTTAATGGGGAAGACTTTCCCTACTGGAAGAGAAGGATGGAGGTTTATCTGAAGACCGACATGGATCAGTGGTTCGCAGTTCAAACAGGCTACACACCGCCAATGGATGAGGGAAATAATGCTCCACTGAAGCCCGACAGATGGAACCCGGAGATGAAGAAAAAGGCTCAGACCGAGTTCAAAGCTCAGAACACCCTCCAGTGCGGACTTACCAAAGAGGAGCTAAACAGAATTGGACCAACCGACTCGGCGAAGGAGCTATGGGACAAATTAACAGAATTACATGAAGGCACTTCTGATGCAAAGGTAACAAAGAGAGATCTATTATTGAATAAGTTATTTAACATAAAAATGCAGGAAGGAGAATCAGCAAGTCAACTCCACGCCCGGATTAAGAACATATTGAATGGACTCCACATGATCGGGCACAAACAGGAGAACCGGGACATCATAAGGTATGCGTTAAATGCGTTCCCTAGAAATTCACTATGGGCATCTATTATAGATGCCTATAAAATTTCTAGGAACCTTTCAAAAATTAATCTGGATGAACTATTTTGTGAATTAGAGCTGCATGAGCAAACTAACGCCAAGGTTGAGAAAGGGCTAGCTTTATTTGCAGGTTCACCAAAAGAAGCCAAATCAAAGAGAAAAATTCAAGAAGAACCTGAAGATGAGTCAGACTCTGACTCAGATGAAGAAGAACAACTGGTGAACTTGGTAAGAAAAATGTTCACCAGAAGGAAGAACAAATTTTCAAAGAAAGATATTCAAAAGGTAATGAAGCCCTCCAGCACTGAAGGTAAAAGCAAAATGATCTGCTTCGGCTGTAACAGAAAAGGGCACTTCAAACATGAATGCCCTTACAAGAAGGAGGACCAACCCACTAAGAACAAAAAGAAGAAGCCTCTTCAAGCCACGTGGGATGAAAGCTCGGACGATTCCGACGATGAACAACCAAAGAACGCAAGCTACCTCGCACTGATGGCAACCGGACCAGAATCGGACTCGGAGCAAGACGAGGATTCCGAATACGAGTCGAGCCAAGAGATCGGACTATTTTCGGACGGCTCGACTAAGGTATATTTAGATTCAGTGAATGAAAAGTTCTTTAAAATTATTTCTGTCTTAAATAAGAGATTAGATGCATCTGAGCTTAGGACTGATCAGCTCCTTAAGGAAAATCAAGACCTTAAGGAGCAAATTCTAAATCAAAACACAACTGAATTAAACTCAAAAATTTCTGAACTTGAAAATGAAAACTCCACCCTTAAGGGTGAAGTTCAAAAACTTAAGGATCTACTAGCAACTTTTACAACTCGATCCAAGAACCTTGACCTTATACTTGGATCACAAACGGGCATGTACAATAAGTCTGGGATAGGTTTTAAATCAGGATCGACCCAAAGTTCCTTTTTCTCCTTTGTCCACTCACGCAAAAAGCAATGTAAAGCATGGGTCCCAAAAGCTTACCTAACAAAGCAAGTAGGGCAGAATCAATATTATGTTCCCAAAAAGGACATTCATTACATTGACCCTAAACACCCCACCTATCATTTAGGGGGAGGCTCCAAACTAGTTGGCACCTCAAAATCAGCCTTTGCCCAGTCGGGCACTTAGGACTAGTCTTAAAAGTTAATCTGACTCTTGACCTACTTAGTATTAGGGTGGGTCGAGATAACGGTACGCTAGACAGACTCTCGGGGAGAACTAGCCGAAACTATCTCGACACATCCTAGACTAGTTAGACCAGGGTGTCTCAACAGGTAGGGTTAAAGTACAACTTCCTTAAGCAGCTTTGTCTAGAAAGAGGTTGTTGCTCCAATAAGGCTTCGGCCAAAGAAGGCCCCTGTGCCTCCCCTCCCGCCTGGAAGCTAATTATCGAAGTATACTTTTAAACTACTTCTTGTCAAACCCGAATCTAACAAAAGGTCAGATTAATTTTTTTTATGAATCAAACTCAAACTCATCTCACACAAATCATAGGATCCCTTTGTTTGATAACTTAGATCAAGTGAGATGAATAAGGATAATAAGTTCAAATCATTGATTGATAATTTAAAACTCAAACTTGAATTTAAAATCTTACCTTTTAAATCCAAATTTAAATATCAATTAAATCAAAATTCAAAATTTAAACTTAGCTCTTAATTAATTCAAATTTCAAAATCAAATATTAATTCAATTGTTTTCAAAACTCTTTTTAAGTTTTTTTTCTCAAATTTTTTTTTCAAAATTTTTTAAAGTTTTTTTCTCAAGTTTTTTTTTCAAAAATTCTTTTAAGTTTTTTTTCAATTTTTTTTTTCAAAAATTCTTTTTAAGTTTTTCAAAATTCAAATGTTTTCTGTTTTCAATCTTTTTCAAAAATGTAAACTTAACATAAAATTAACCTTTTCAAAAAGATTAAACTGAACTTCAACTTGAATTCTAATCAATCCTACTTAACTGTAGGAAAATAAATGGATTATCGACAGTGGGTGCTCCAAACACATGACTGGGGATCCCACCAAGTTTACAGAACTCAAGTACAAACGACAAGGGACCGTTGCTTTTGGAAACAACGGTAAACTTAAGGTAATTGGTCTAGGCAATATTAAACTTGAATCTGATTTTATAATTAAAAATGTCTTACTTGTTGAGAACTTCTATTTTAATTTACTAAGTATTAGTCAATTATGTGACACTGGATATAAGGTTAAGTTCTTATCTAATGAATGTCTGATCAAACACACTGACAACCCCGACATCACACTTAGAGGACATAGGCACAACAACATTTATGAAATTAGATTAACCCGACCCTTAGCAAACTGCCTTTTAACCCATAAGGATGAGAGTTGGCTTTGGCATAGAAGACTTGCACACATTCACTTTAGAAAACTACCTACACTAAATGGCTTAGTTAGAGGCCTACCAAAATTACCTAACCTTGAGTCAACCATATGTAATGCTTGCCAACAAGGAAAACAAACTAGATCAACTCACAAACCAACTAATCGAACTCAAACTAAATCAATTCTTGAATTAATTCACCTAGACCTGTTTGACTCACATGGGGTAAAATCAATTAGTGGGAACCTATATTGTTTAGTAATCATCGATGACTATTCAAGATTCACTTGGGTCAAATTCTTAAAAAATAAAGATGAAACATTTGAAATATTTACTCAATTTTGTAAACTAACAGAAAATGAAAAAGGGGTGAAAATTAAAAGACTTAGGAGTGATAATGGCGGAGAATTTAAAAACCAAAAATTTAACCAATTCTGTTTAGAAAATGGCTACCACCACGAATTCTCCTGCCCTAAAACACCTCAACAAAATGGAATTGTAGAAAGGAAAAATATAACACTACAAGAAGCAACCAGAACAATGCTCAATGAATTCAACCTACCTAAATACCTTTGGGCTGAGGCTGTCAGTACAGCCTGTTATGTACAAAATAGAATAACTATAAATAAAAATTTAGGAAAAACCTCATTTGAAATTTACTATAACAAACAACCTAATGTTAAATATTTTAAAGTATTTGGATGTAAAGTGTATATACTAAATACGAGAGAACACTTAGGAAAATTCACATCTAAGGTTGAAGAAGGTATCTTTTTAGGTTATTCTCTTACCAGTAGAGCCTATAGAGTTTATAACAAAACAACTCTAAGGATTGAAGAAACTACAAATGTAAAATTTGATGAAAAATCTAGTCCAAACAAATCTGATCAAACCATCTATCAACCCATTGATTTTATCAGGTCCAGCACCAACCCAGATGAAAACCCAACTGAGGACCAAGACCATGATCTAATTGAACCTGAACCTGAACCCAACCAAACTAGAACTGTTCGAGTTAGCTCAGCCCACCCAACTGATCAAATCATAGGTGATCCAGAATTAAGGGTTCAGACTAGGTCAACTTTTAGAAACCTTAGCCAGATTGCCTTAATTTCCAAAATTGAACCCAAGTCTGTAGAAGAGTCCTTACTTGACCCTGATTGGATCATAGCTATGCAGGAAGAGTTAGCCCAATTTGAACGTAATCAAGTCTGGGATTTAGTACCCTTACCTAAAGGTAAAAAGTTTATTGAAACTAAATGGGTCTTTAGGAACAAGCTTAATGAACAAGGTAAAACAGTTAGAAACAAGGCCAGGTTAGTAGCTAAGGGGTTTAGCCAGGTAGAGGGACTTGATTATGATGAAACCTATGCACCTGTAGCTAGACTTGAGTCCATTAGGATGATTTTAGGTTATGCATCCCATAAGGGATTCAAGTTGTATCAAATGGATGTTAAGTCAGCCTTCTTAAATGGTCTAATTAAGGAAGAGATTTATGTAGGTCAACCCCCAGGTTTTGAAAGCTTAGAATATCCTGACTATGTTTTTAAACTTAAGAAAGCTCTGTATGGACTTAAGCAAGCCCCTAGAGCTTGGTATGAAAGACTGTCTAACTACCTAGTATCTAAAGGCTTTAACCAAGGTAAAATTGATCCAACTCTATTTGTTAAGACCTTAAAATCTGATATTTTTATAGCCCAAGTATATGTAGATGATATAGTATTTGGCTCAACTAACTCAAATTTTTTGCAAGAATTTATAACTTTAATGGAAAATGAATTTGAAATGAGTTTAGTAGGTCAATTAACCTTCTTTTTAGGGCTACAAATAAAACAAACTAGTGAGAGTACTTTTGTCTATCAACAAAAATACACTAGAGAACTACTTAGAAAATTTGGAATGGATAATGCAAAAGAAATCAAAACACCTATGTCTACCAATCAGACCATAGACAGTGACCCAAATGGCAAACCTGTTGATCTTAAGTATTATAGAAGTGTCATAGGCAGCCTCCTTTACCTAACTGCAAGTCGACCTGATATTCTCTTTGCAGTTAGTATGTGTGCTAGGTATCAAACCTGTGCTAAAGAATCACATCTAACCCTAGTTAAAAGAATATTTAGGTATCTTAAAGGGACAGAAAATTTAAGAATTTGGTACCCTAGAACAGCCCAATTTGAACTTATTGGATTCTCTGACTCAGACTATGCTGGCTGTAAGTTAGATAGAAAAAGTACTAGTGGTGGGTGTCAACTACTAGGACCCTCACTAGTGAGTTGGTTCAGTAGAAAGCAACATTGTGTTGCCCTATCTACCACTGAAGCTGAATATATAGCTATGGGAGAATGTGTAGCCCAGTTACTTTGGATGATGCATACCTTAAAAGACTTTAACTTAGAGTTTAAGAAAGTTAAAATCTTTATAGATAATCTAAGTTCAATTAACCTAACCAAAAACCCAGTCCACCACTCTAGGACCAAACATATAGAAATTAAGCACCATTTTGTTAGAGATCATGTAAATAAAGGGGAAATTGAACTTAATCATGTTGAATCTAAGGCTAACTTAGCAGATATATTTACTAAACTGCTACCTGAATCTGAATTTAGCAATTTAAGGAGGTTAATAGGAATGTGTGTTGTAGACTAGGACTAACCTGATCATTTTTACCTTTTTGATAAATCAACTCACATATTCTGCTTGACACTTAATTTTTTTTGAATTAACTTAATTTTAGTATTCAAACTTCAGTTTTCAATACTAACCTGATCATGTATTTCCAAAATTGAGTTGAATGTTTAAAACTTGACTTCGAAGTTGGAGGACTTAGCCTAAGTTTGACCCCTAGAACTGCATGAACCTATAGATCTAGGTAGCCGCATCTCACAAAACACATTAAGGTTAATTTGCTTGTGCCTGCAAAACATAGAACGGTTGTGAGATGCATAGGACTTTGCCTGGACTTCAGAATGCTTAAGTCTGTGCATCGTAGCAAGTCTGGGCATTAAATACCAACTTCATATTGATCAAGTCAAGTAGTTTTTCTTAGCTA
Source organism: Boesenbergia rotunda (assembly GCA_024364735.1). Taxonomy (NCBI): domain Eukaryota; kingdom Viridiplantae; phylum Streptophyta; class Magnoliopsida; order Zingiberales; family Zingiberaceae; genus Boesenbergia; species Boesenbergia rotunda. Next base: position 470,113 of record JAGFNQ010004008.1, on the reverse strand, counting down.
GACACTAAAACTTGACTTGACTAATCTGGTGAACACTACTATTCTTTAGATAGTTAGCTAGTAACTAAAATTAGACATCTAGAATGGACTAAGATTCTTACTTAGTTTAGGAGGAGCTTAAGTCAAAATCTTTCTTATTTTGTGTGTCTTTCAAATATGTTGGTTATTTTTGAGAATTTTACTTAACCTTGAAATTAGTTTTCAAACTATTCCTAAATTTTTTTAAGTCTTTTTCTCTCTTTTGAAAACAGTGTTGAAAGAATTTTTTTTGAAAATTATCCTTAGCTTTCACTTATTTTGTTTAAACTAGCTTTATGAAAATCGTTTGAAAATATACTTTAAATCTAGCTTGTTAAAACCATGCTTGAAATTTGGTCTTACAATCTTATCCTTAAACACTATCTTTAAGAAAGAAATAAAAACACTATCTTCAAGAAAGAAATATACATGGGGCGAATTTTCTTTACAAAATACTTATTACCCCTATCTTCTACAAATGCCTTAACCCTTGAAATATTTTTTTTATATTTTCACCTATTTTGAAAAACTCTTGTAAACATGTTTGACTATTTTGTTACTCCTTGAAAATATTTTGGAAAATCCTTTTTGCTAAACAATCATTTTCTGTGGTTTCAAATACTTAGATTTTTGTCTCTAAGCATTACATCTATATCTTTTGAAAAAAAAACATGATTTATTGAAGTCAAATTTAGACACTTATGTTTTTAACCTAGTCCATTTTATGTTAAATTGAGAATTTGACTTCCCCCTTCTGGATTAGTTCAGAACCTTGGTCTGTTTTTTAAGCACCATTTTTATTTTCTTAATCCTTGAGTGCTTATTATTTGTTTAAGACTTGGTTGCCTAATATCTCTTTATGTTGATGAATGCCAAAGGGGGAGGGTTATACGGTTAAGAGTTAGAAATTAAAACAACCTTGATTTTAGAGCATGTCATTTACATATTATGGGTGTACTTATTGCTGTTACATGTTATTTTTCTAATTTTAACCCAGGTTGTCATTGCATCAAAAAGGAAGAGATTGTTGGGGTAGTTTACATTAACGGTCAAACTCAAGTTTTGATGAATGACAAACAGGTTAAAGTTAGGTTGTTATGGTTCTAACCTCTTTACCAAGTGTGCAGGGTTGAAAGACTTAGGACCAGACACTAGGCTGAAGTCCAGGATGGTTGAGTCCTGGCAGAAAGTCCAGTTGGGTCCGCGAGGCCTGACAACTGGCTGAAGACCAAGTTGGTGGAGACTTGGCAGAAAGACCAGGGTGGTTGAGTCCTGACAAAAAGTCCTGGTAGGTCAAGAAGTCAAGTAAAACTGCACAAAGGGTAAGTAAGGTAAGTCACTGGAGGAGCGAACCAGTGAGGACGGGTCCCATTTTGGGACTTTAGGCACGGTCCAACTTAGACCCATTTGGGTGATCTAAGTTGAGTCCTGGTTAGATCCTGGTCCGGATGTGGACGGGATCTAATTACCTTTGAATATTTCACATTTTAGTCCATTTTATTATTATACTAACTCTGGTTTACAGGGTTTATTTGGTATATGGACTAAGTTGATTTTGTAGGTGAATTCTGCAAAATTACTCCTCATTATTTTTTAATTTGAAATTTTATTAAAGAATAAATTTATTCTTATTAATAATAATAAATTCATTCCTATTATTATTATCCACAGCTTGGGTAAGATGAATTTCTATTCCTATTATTTTTTTTGTTAATAGAAATTCAAATGATGGATAAAGTAGATTGAGTTGTGCTACTTCAAATGATGGATAAAGCGCTGCACAAAAATAAGATCTGGATGAAACTCAAAGCTCGAGAAGTCCTCTATAAAAAGCATGAGAATTAGCACAGAAAAAAAACACCACGCCATCATCTCTTCTTCACGCTTTCACGCTCGGTGCTTCCACGCTCTTTTGCTACGGCCTGTCTTCCAACTCGTCTACGTCCAATTACTGTTGGAAGACTACCCTTAACATCCAAACTCATTCAGATAATTTTTTTTGGTAACGATTTTATTACTGCATTATCTGTACTCATTTCTATTAGAGAGTGTGAGGTTATCACACTCTCTATCTTCTGTATTCGCCTACTCTGCCGGGGGTCTCCGGTAGAGAGTTTTAGTGAATTGCCCACAGAAAAGGTCTGAGGGACCTGAGCCTTCTAGTAGGAGTCGCCGAAGGCTCTGAACGAAGTAAAACTCATTCGTGTTTTGTGTGTTCGTTCTTTATCGTTTCTTTTGTTTCCGCTGTGCACGACTTTACGAACACATTCTTTTTATTCTGAAAAATATATATTTTTTTAAACACACGTGATTCACCCCCCCTCTCACGTGCATTCCGATCCTACACCTGCAAGATATACAAATACAAGACAAGCACATATATATTCTTAGCCTTAACGATTTAGTTCTGACTTCAGATTTCCACGAAACCCTAGGTCGAACCGACGCCTATATATGTTCCCTTCCCGGGGGATGCGCCTTTCACCTACTCCTCTCAGGAGAAGTTTGCCAACTGGCTACACCAGTTGGACTTTTGCCCAATCTTACGACCAGGACTTATTGCCTAGCTTTCACCAGGACTTCGGTGTCCATCCCTCGGCCAGGACTTATTGTCCAACCCTATGTCAAGACTTAGGTGCCCAACCCTCGGCCATGACTTATTGCCCAATTCCTCGAATCAGGACTTCGTGCCCAACCCTCGGTCAGGTCTTCGGTGCCCAGCCCGGGGCCAGGACTTAGTGCCCAATCCATGATCAGGACTTTGTGCCCAATTCTTCGAACCAGGACTTATTGCCTAGGTTAACTAGGACTTTTCTTCACTTTGGTACTGATTTCATGACTCACCCTTACCTTGTTCAATGTATCACTAACTTAAGCATATTGTTAAACATTGAAACACTAGAGGAGGACATCACTGATGCATCTTGCATCAACAGATGATTCCCCGGAACACCTTCGGCTAGCTCTTGTCACTCCTTGTGGGTGGAGAAACCTCGCCACAAACCTTGGACAATCCCCGAGCAATACTAGGCTACTAATAAGCTCTAACCAAGCTAGTTTCGCCAAGAAGAAACAACCATAAACGAGCTCCCTTAAATAGAGCTCGAGGCTGATATGACCGTTACCAGTTGACTGGTCCATTACCAGTCGACTGGTCGAATTCGAATGGCAATTCAAATTCTGGTCACCATCAGTCGACTGGTTCTGGACCAGTCAACTGATCTTTCTGTGGACCCTATCAGTCGACTGGTCCCTCACCAGTCGACTGGTCACTCCCTAAGTCTAGGGTTAGCCTTCCCGAGTACATTTCTCTCAGCACTCGAACCCTCACGACTTAGCCCTCGAGTACAATTCCCTCAGCACTCGAAACCTCAAGACCTGGTTGACTCTTTATCTAGCAGCCTCGATCTGTTGGCTTCAAGCCCTCTTCAACTTTGGCTCCCATCCCTCAGATGTGCACACAAGCCCTCGGCTTGCCTCCATGCCATCATTCACGCATGCCTTGAAGTATGCTTCCCTCAGCTTATCGTTCGTGCTCCAGTAGCCTCGACCTGTTGCCTTCAAGCCCTCTTCGACTTTGGCCCTCATCCCTCAGATGCGCACACAAGCCCTCAACTTGCCTCCATGTCATCCTTCATGTACGCCTCGAAGTCTGCTTCCCTCAGCTCATCGTCCCTGCTTTGTCCCTTGGATACGCACACAAGCCCACGGCTTGCCTCCATGCCACCCTTCACCATACCCGAAGACGTACAACCAAGTCTTTGTGTATCCTGCAAACCTGCACACTCACATACACATATTAGATCACATGAAACCCTAACTTAATCATATTAACACACACATCAAAACCCATGATCCTCCCGATCATACTTTGGCCGATTGCCCTAACAACCTCTCCCTCTACTGCCTTGATGGGAGATGAAGGAGAACCTCATTCGGGGTCGGTAGGCGGTTTTACTGCTCCGAGATCTTGGGGGGCCTCTAGGGTTTCCCGGTCTTCTGAGGATGCAGCCACTTCCCCGCAACCCTCGACCGAAATACCCACCGGAGCGGAAGAAACAGAAGTAGGAATCAGCGCTTGCTCGTTGGCCTGTTCCCACTTCAGGAGCCGGTTCATAGCTCGAGAAATCATAACGTCGTCTGCAAAATAGAGACAAAAGGGCATCAATTATAATTAACAAGATAATTTGCAAAACAAAGGGTACCTTACGAAGACTGGAGCTAAGGCTCGTAACTTTCGGGCTGAGCTCGGCCCGATAAAGGAGCTCCTCACATTACACCAGCTGGAGGCCATGAAACTCCATCCTTTCTAGGATACCACGGGCCCTCTGGTATCCCGCGTCCTGTTGGAAGTCGCCAAGGTCTGGGATAGGCGGCAGACTCTCCATCCAGTGTATAGGACTGAAGGGACGCTCAGGGAATTGCATATAAAAGAACCATTCCTTCCATCCCTTGTGGGAGGAAGGAAGGCCCCCCAAGAACCTATGACCGGCATGGGCAGTAAAGCCAAATACTCCTCAGGAGCCAACTGGAACAAAGGAAAAATGGAAAAATCGAAGGGTCAGAGGGATGTCAAAAAGCCTGAAAAGGACAAACACCCCGCCCATCTAGGCAAAGGCGTTTGGAGCCATTTGGTGGAGAGGGATACTGAAGTATTTGGCGACATTCATGAAAAGGGGGGGATAGGGAAACGAAGCCCTAATTCTACCTGCCCTAAAAAGAAAGTGAAAAAACTCACAAGAGTCTCTATGGGTGATTGGCCTAAGGCCGGAACACTCATCTCCTAGCCCTCCGGGACACCATATCTCCGGCAAACGTCTTGGAGGGATTCTGACCTAACCCTAGAGGAGATGGTATCATACTACTCCGGATGATTGACTGGCTCTCCCAAGGGACCTTCACCGTCGCTTTGAGTCTTCTTTTTCTTCTCTACTGGACCCATGGAGGAAAGGGTAAAATAGAAGAAGACTTACACTCGGAGACGGAGCGCGACAGCAAGACGAGCAGTAGGAGAACGAAGGTGTTTGAAAGTAGATAGGGCAAGGAGGTAGAAGGGTGTCGTTGCACCCGCTTTTATAGGGAGAAGCCGTCCACCTATGAACAATGAGAGGGCAGCACATCAATAGTGCTGATTGGACATCCCGAGGAACCCCCATCATTTACTGTCGTCGCATCGTATGGCTCACGGTGTGTATCAGCGGGAGATCACCACACAAAGAAGGATAAGGCACGTGGTAAGACCACATTTGCCAGACGACCTGGTCGCCATTAAGAAATCCCATGCACCTTTAAAGGGCCTTGGGCGGCCGTCAGGGCGTCGCCTCGAAATTTGTAAAAGTGCGGGACGCATTCAAAGAGCTGCCCAGGGTCTAGGGTGCATAGTTAGCCGGAAGTCCACTAGTGATGTAGTAAAAGATATGGGGTCACCTGGATACAACTTCTTCACCACAACACTAGTCTAATCAGTCAGACACACTTCCTTCAATCAAACTTAAAGGGAGGGACTTGTGATGGGGTTGAGTACCCCGCGGCTGACATATGGATTGAAGAAGTTGTGTAGCAAGATCTACTGAGTTAGAAAGATTTTCTTTCCATGATGCCTGAGACCTTCTCGGGAAGGGGAATCCCTAGATCAACTCAAGTAGACATAGCCCTGAAGATTGCCTCGAAATGACACATACCCGAGATCACCTCGGGAGGCAGGTCCTCGAGATCACCTCGGGAGGGTGAACGCCCGAGACCCCTGGGTCAAACGACCCCGAGGTCACCTCGGGGTAGTGGAGCCCAAGGACTACTCAACCTCAAGTAGCGGTCCATTTTTTTCGATGGATCATCATTGTAGGATCGACCGTGTCAGCTAGAGGGGGGGGGTGAATAGCGTTTTTTCGAACCCCTTTCTTCCTACACAGTTAGTTGCACAGCGGAATATATAATAAAACAAAACTAACAACACTGAAGAACAACGCTAACAACCTGATTTACTTGGTATCCACCCCGGACGGGTGACTAATTCAAGAATCCATCGGTGGATCAATCCCCGGATAACCTCCGGCTAGCCCTCGTCACTCCTTGTGGGTGGAGAAACCTCACCACAATCCCAAGCAAAGCACTGAGCACAAAGACTACTATCTTGCCTTTAACTAAGACAAGATTCGTCAAGAATCTCAACCACCACGAAATCCACTTTAAATAAGACTCGGGAAGAAACCCTCGCCACCAGTCGACTGCTCCCAGGGGCAGTCGACTGGTGCCACTAAAATTCGACCGTTGCACCCCAACGTTCGAATTCTCAGCCAATTCACCAGCCACCTACCAGTCGACTGCTCCCAGAGCAGTCGACTGGTCCCCAGCTGAAACCCTTCCCGAGTACAATCACACTGCACTCGTACCCTCACGATTCGACTGACTCCTCATCCGCAGCCTAGACTATTGCCTTCGCGCCCTCTTCATCTTCGGCTCCTGTCCCTCAGATGCACGCAAGCCTCCAGCTTGCCTCCATGCCATCCTTCACATACGCCTCGAAGTCCGCGTCCCACGACTCATCGTCCCTTCTATCCACGGTCCCTCGGATGCACACGCAAGCCTCCATCTTGCCTCCATGCTACCCTTCACCGTACTGTGGCTGTCCAGTCAAGTCCATATGTGTAACCTGTACATCCTGCACATTCAACATACACATATAAGAACACAAGGGAAACCTAACTTAAACCCTTTGCCGAAACATCAAAATACTTGGTCACTCCGGACCACATATTGCCTCAACAATCTTCCCCTTTTTGATGTTTGGTAATACGTTTAAGTTAGGGAAAACAAAATAGTAGTCAATAACAAAAACAATGCATATACAATGCATACATGGATCCTATCCCAAGACATCCTACACTTAACCCTCCAAGTTAGGAATTTTCTGAAACGGGCTTTTTAAAACCTATCCCAAGGCTCCCCACACACCTAACTTCCCAAGTTAGGACTTTTCATACCTAACCCTCCAAGTTAGGATTTTTCACACACCTAACCCTCCAGGTTAGGACTTTTTACCAAAACTGGGATTTTTAAAGCTTCTCTCAAGCTCCCCCTACATTGGACTTACAAAGACTTTTTAAGAACCTCTCCAAGGTTCCCCTAATATCAAAAATGGAGCAACCATGCTCCCCCTTAAACTCAGCTCACCCTAAATCTAGGGTTTCATGCAAAGGTAAGTTTGGTTTTCCAACTTAAACCCAAACTTCTCCCCCTTTGCCTAACATCAAAAAGAACCCAACAATATCCCAATTATTGATTCTTTCAATCCCTAATGATCCTAAACAGTGTATTAAACCCCCATACACTTGTTTCCTATCATTTGGACACCAAACCATCTGCTGATACACAAATCAGCCTTGGGCAGTCGACTGCCCCTGTTGGCAATCGACTGATACTCTGATTATCAGTTTTCTGGCCAATTTCAGAATTGCACCAGAAATTCCACAAAACTCCAAAAATTCCCAAATTTCGTGGAGAACTTTATGGTACCCATACCTACTTGGAAAAAATACATTTCATAATGTATCTATCAGGTTCCCAAGTTTGACACAAAACCCAAAACTAGACAAAACCTTCAATCAACCCCTTGACCTAAAGTCCTAGTTTTGGTCTTCACTTGATGTCTTTGCCCATGCCAACCCACAATGCATCACTAGCACTGATTTTTATGACATTTATACATCAAAAACTAATTTTCATGCTTTATGACCCCAATGTCACATTTCCAAGCATGAAACATAAAATTTTCTATGAAAATCAAGGCAACTAGGAGGCAACCTCCCCCTTAACCTATGCCCTCTCCCAATTTCCATTTTCCAAGGTCAAGTTCTACCCAACTTGACGCCATAACACCAAGGTCAAGTTTCACCAAACTTAACACCATAAACTCAAGTTAGGTTCTACCTAACCTAACACAAAGTTCTTCTTCCTTGGACACCATTAATGAATTGCCCCCAAGCAACCTTTCTCTTAGTGCCAAAAAGAACTCAACAGACCCTTAAACAATCCTAAGAGTTTGCAAGCACATTTGCTAGGATATGCCCTATCCTAGAAAAATATGTTTTGATTAAGATTATCAAATGTGCTTGACTTTGGTTTAATTCTCTAATTTTCTTAAAAGGTTTGACATTTGTATCAACTTTGAGATCTACTCATGATTCCTTGTATTTGCCAATTCTAACCAATATCAATTTACACAAGGAATTGTCTTCAATTCTTTTCTTTTCCATATGTGTCCATAATATGATAAAATTTCCTTCTTCTTATCTCTTGACATCACTTATCAAACTTCCTTGATTTTCAAAATATCAATAAAACCTTATTAAATCATGGGGTAACACTCTAGTTAAGGAACATGACATCATAATCAAGACATTTAACCCAAAGCCATATCCGATAATCTACATTCGAACTTTTAACATCCAAAATGGCTATTATCCTTAACCCTACTGACTAGGGGGCAGTCGACTGGCAAACCTTACAGAATGGTCCCGGGGCTGAATTCACTTCGGATCAATCGACTGCCCCTGTTGGCAGTCGACTGATACCTAAATTTCAGGTTTTTAGCCCAATTTCAGTAATGCCTAGTTAATTCCACAAATCTCCAAAAATTATGAAATTTCGTGGAGAGATTTGTAGGGCCAGTGTCTACTTGGGAAAAATACGTTTCCAAATAAATGTACTCCGGATCCCAAGATTGGCACGAAACTCAACTTTCTCTAAAATGTATCATTTAAACCCATTCTAAAAGTTCTAATTTCGACTTCTCCTTAATGTATCTTCCAATGCTTGATCACAATTCATTTATATCATAGAATTATGTGGTATTCACACATTGAAACCTAATTTTACCCACTATAACCGTATTTTCACATTTTTCTCCCTAAATTCCCTTTTAATGTGCCAAAATCTAGGATTAAGACTTACCTAAGTCTTCCAATCCTTTTTGGCATATTTCACCTAATTTCCTAGGAGAAAAACTCTTGAGATCCATTTACCATGGACCCCAAAGGCTCCTAGAGCTCCCCCTTGAGCTCTGAGCCTTAGCCACCTCCCTAGGTGACTTAACCCATACTAGACCACACCGGTGAGCCTCCGGTGATTCTTGGCCTACAAAGCGAACCCTCTTAACCCTAGACACCTTGTCTTTAGTTAAGTCATTCTTTTTCCCTTTGGATAGCACTCCCTTGTCATCCTTGGACTTTCCCTCTTTGCCATAATTGTATATTTTCCCAGCATACTTCTGTTTGTTGGCCTTGGAGGTCTTAGATCGGTATCTCAAACCCGATCTATCATAGTTCGGTTTCAAACTACCCAATACCATATCTAGACCCTTAGATCCAATCGTGAATCTTTCTAGGGCTTTTTCTAATGTATCAAGTCTTGCCCTCAAGGCTTGATTTTCCCTTTCTAGAGTCCTAACCCTAGAACTCATATGTTCACCTTGGACATTCCTAGGCCTAACCTCCTTTCTAGGCATATTCCTTCCCTTCTTGGGATCAGGGCCTTGATCCTTAGGTATAAAGGTCCTAGATTTACTATGATACATGCTTTTCTTAGGGTGTTGAACTATCTTGTTACTCCTATTGTAACGACCCGGCCCATTTGGCGGCCCATTTGGCGGTCTTGACCGTCGACCGTCGACCGTGCCGTTACCAATACTAGGTCTTCCCACTCCTGAGCGTGGATTTTTGCCTTCCCAGGATTCGAACTCTAGACCCAGGCTTAAATCTAGTTCTTTGTGAATCCTGAATACCAATTGAGCTATATTCAGGATTCACAAAGAACTAGATTTAAGCTTGGGTCTAGAGTTCGAATCCTGGGAAGGCAAAAATCCACGACCAGGATTGGGAAGACCTAGTATTGGTAACGGCACGGTCGACGGTCGACGGTCGAGACCGCCAAATGGGCCGCCAAATGGGCCGGGTCGTTACAATAAAAAGGCACCTTTTTATTGTAACGACCCGGCCCATTTGGCGACCCATTTGGCGGTCTTGACCGTCGACCGTCGACCGTGCCGTTACCAATACTAGGTCTTTCCACTCCTGGGCGTGGATTTTTGCCTTCCCAGGATTCGACCGTGCCGTTACCAATACTAGGTCTTCCCACTCCTGGGCGTGGATTTTTGCCTTCCCAGGATTCGAACTCTAGACCCAGGCTTAAATCTAGTTCTTTTGTGAATCCTGAATACCAATTGAGCTATAGCTCAATTGGTATTCAGGATTCACAAAGAACTAGATTTAAGCCTGGGTCTAGAGTTCGAATCCTGGGAAGGCAAAAATCCACGCCCAGGAGTGGAAAGACCTAGTATTGGTAACGGCACGGTCGACGGTCGACGGTCGAGACCGCCAAATGGGCCGCCAAATGGGCCGCCAAATGGGCCGAGTCGTTACAATAAAAAGGCGCCTTTTTATTGTAACGACCGCCCATTTGGCGGCCCATTTGGCGGTCTCGACCGTCGACCGTGCCGTTACCAATACTACGTCTTCCCACTCCTGGGCGTGGATTTTTGCCTTCCCAGGATTCGAACTCTAGACCCAGGCTTAAATCTAGTTCTTTGTGAATCCTGAATACCAATTGAGCTATAGCTCAATTGGTATCAGGATTCACAAAGAACTAGATTTAAGCCTGGGTCTAGAGTTCGAATCCTGGAAAGGCAAAAATCCACGCCCAGGAGTGGGAAGACGTAGTATTGGTAACGGCACGGTCGACGGTCGAGACCGCCAAATGGGCCGGGTCGTTACAATAAAAAATCTAGTTCTTTGTGAATCCTCGACCGTCGACCGTGCCGTTACCAATACTAGGTCTTCTCACTCCCGGTCGAGACCGCCAAATGGGCCGCCAAATGGGCTGGGTCGTTACACCTATTTCTATCATTGTACTTAAAACCAAAATTGTGCACAAATAGGCAATTTTCATTAATCCTAGCATGCATGAATGAATGATTAACATGATTTTTAATATGCCAAGAGGAACTTGAAATTGAATTACATTTTGGCTTAAGGTTAGGATTTATCTTCCTTACCTTTGGAGTTCCTCCTTGATGTGGGCTTCTTCTCTTCTTCCTTTCTTCTTTCTCCCATCTCCTCAAGTGCTCCATTTTCTTTAGCTCACTTTTTCTAGGGCACTTGGTGTGGTAATGCCCTAGCTCACCACAAGTGAAGCATCGAATCCTCCTCTTCTTCTCTTTGGTTTATCCAATCTTACACTTTATGTTAGAATTTAATTTAATTGAAATAGGTTTAGAGTGTACCTCCTTTTTACCTTTCGAGCACTTGTCCTTGTAGTGCCCCTTTTCGTTTTAGCTTTGGTGGAGCTAGAAGCTTCTTCTTCAACATTGGATGAAGTGGATGCTTCCTCTTGATCTGACATTGAAGTGGGTCTCTTCTCCCCCTCAATCCTTGAGGTGGTGACCTCTTCCTCTTCTTCTCTTGAGGAGGTTGATGATCTTTCGCATAATTCCTCCTCTTTACTTGATGAAGTTGACACTTCTTCCTCCTCTTGGTCTTCTTGGACTATTGACCTTACTTCTTCGGGCTCTTCAACTCATTGAATTGATGTAGGGTTCTCATGATATCTTTTCAACTTATCCCATAATTCATATGCGTTTTGGTATTCCCCTACATTACTCAAAATTTTATTAGGCAACACATTTTTCGAAATACTAATTACCTTCTCATTGGCCCGAAATTGTTCTTGTTGCTCTTTGTCCCAATATCTAGGACGAAGCCTCTTTCCGTGCTTGTCCTTTGGAACTTCGAACGACTCTTCAATGGCTATACTACACGCCCAATCCATGCTAAGCCAAGTCTCCATCCTTGCTTTCCAATAGTCGAAATCCTCATGGTCGTAGGGCGGCGGAATGTAGATATCATCCCTAAATTTATCGTCCATTTTCTTTTCCCTCTAGCGTGTGCTCCCTCGTTGGTTAGTCCAATGAGAGCGGTCCTTTGCTCTGATACCAATTGTAGGATCGATAGTGTCCGCTAGAGGGGGTGAATAGCATTTTTTCAAACCCCATTCTTCCTACACGGTTAGTTGCACAGCGGAATATATAATAAAACAAAACTAACAACAATGAAGAACAACGCTAACAACCTGATTTACTTGGTATCCACCCGGACGGGTGACTAATCCAAGAATCCGTCGGTGGATCAATCCCCTAATAACCTCCGGCTAGCCCTCGTCGCTCCTTGTGGGTGGAGAAACCTCGCCACAATCTCAAGCAAAGCACTGAGCACAAGGACTACTATCTTGCCTTTAACCAAGATAAGATTCATCAAGAATCTCAGCCACCACGAAGTCTGCTTTAAATAAGACTCGGGCTAAAACCCTCGCCACCAGTCGACTGCTCCCAGGGGCAGTCGACTGGTGCCACTGAAATTCGACCGTTGCACCCCAACGTTCGAATTCTCAGCCAACTCACTAGCCACCTACCAGTCGACTGCTCCCAGAGCAGTCGACTGGTTCCCAGCTGAAACCCTTCCCGAGTACAATCACACTGCACTCGTACCCTCACGACTCGACTAACTCCTCATCCGTAGCCTTGACTATTGCCTTCGCGCCCTCTTCATCTTCATCTCCCGTCCCTTGGATGCACGCAAGCCTCCAACTTGCCTCCATACCATCCTTCGCGCATGCCTCGAAGTCCGTGCCTATCAGCTCATCGTCCCTGCTCTCCAAGGTCCCTCGGATGCACACGCAAGCCTCCAGCTTGCCTCCATGCCACCCTTCACCGTACTGAGGCCGTCCAGTCAAGTCCATATGTGTAACCTGTACATCCTGCACACTCAACATACACATATAAGAACACAAGGGAAACCTAACTTAAACCCTTTGCCCAAACATCAAAACACTTGGTCACTTCGGACCACAGATTACCTCAACAATCATCATCCATTGTTACAGAATAATCATGACCCGTGATATGTAGTAATCAAAGCCTTAACCCTCACAACGACCCAGATTTAATGGCCGCAAAGACCGTTACCGGGATGATCTAGTAATTGATAATCGAAGGGGTGTGACGAAGATCATAGAGACTCGTGGACAGCCGCCCGCAGGTATAAATGGTACTCTAACCCCTCCGGTAAAGGGGTTATGCATTCTCTACTACACACATATCTTCTTGCCTTCTCTTCATCTCCTTGATAGCGGCAATGACTTGAGCGTTGGAGTGGGCTCCGCCGGACAACCTCCAATATGTTCCCTTAACGCTCGTGTTAATCTCGTAGTGTGTGAGATCCTCCTCTAGCATCAGCATCCGCGTGGCCTGAACCCTGGTGACTGGCCGTCGACATCGATTCCTTCTGGAACAACTGTCATTGTCGGCCAATTGCTATCACCACACATCAATTGTTGCTAGCATCGCCATAGTTTACCCACAGTCATTGCTTAGCCAATGCCGTCGCTTCACCAACACTACAAAAAAATGTACCCTCCGAGGAGCCGCTAGTCCGATATAAATCAGACAACACCTCTCGTGTATGGTGGACAATTTAAAACAATTATACAAAGGCCCACATGACCACATCAAGTCCTCAGCCAACACGGTTGGTATAGACAATATACAAGAATCCAACACAGCATAAAAACATACCAAGGCATACCTGGACTGCGAATCAGTCCGACTTATGATAAGGCAACTAATACATAAGTCTCTCAGAGTACACAAAAATATAAAGCACCAATACATGTCCATAGGAATGGATAAAAATGCAAAAGCAACATACACAAATGCAACATCCATAAGTACATAAACCAAAACGAAGGCAACCCGACGGGAGGAGGGACTGGTTGCTAGGCTCTCTCTTGGCGACTCCAAATATCAGCTTAGAAACATAAAATAAAGTAAATGGGGGTGAGTCCAGGTGAACTCTATGGGTAATATAAATAGATATACATGGTATCAAAAAGTTATACAAGTAGAGAAGAAACAAACGGATATAGTCTTATAGGAGTAATCAGAATACATGACTAAAAACTGAATGTATGTACATATATCCCATATGCGGGGTAGTAGGTCATATAAGTTTGTACTCACAAGCAATGCAAGGTCACCAGATCAAATGCAAAATACCTCTTCAATGTGCATGTCAACCAAGTGTAGCAATCATAGCTCAATCAAATATAGCAAGCACAACCAAATACAATCTCATGCATCATACACATAATACAATGACATGATCATCCCTAATGCTAGTCAAGCCACCGTCACATATTATATGTAAACGACTGAGTGGGTAGGGTTGTGACATTGTACGCACTCTGCTATCACTGTTCCAGAGTGACTGAGTGGACAAGATACTGGTGGAGTCAATACTCCTACCCCATGTCATATGGGGGAGATAACTCTATCATCTCCTTGTATCACTAGAAGGAGGAGAGATCCCTGCCTGCTACCATGCTTTAAAACCACTATCCACGAGTGACCGAGTGGAGACACGACAGAGCAACCGCATACACTAGGAGGGGTCCCTGACTGCTACCACGCTCTAAAATCACTATCCATGAGTGACTGAGCAGAGACTCGACGGGGCAATTGTACGCACCCTCCAATAGCCACTACCATTGAGTGCAGGGATGATGCATAAGGGAGCCCTGAGTTGTCAGCTATGCAATAGTGCAGGGATGATACATGACACTAACGCATGCAACACCCACCTAATAGTCCTCCAAAGAACTATACGCATGCACTAGTCTAATCATGACACATGATATGCAAAATAACCTACTAGGTATACATGCATGGTATAACTAGTGATCAACCAATGTCAGGTATAATATGAAATACAATTACTCCTATACACACGTACACATGTGTATACTTTATAGAAAAAGACTATCAAGCATTGATACTGTATAGACATAAATTTGATCATCACAAAGATCAAGCAACAAATATCAAGCAGGGATAATCAAATGCAGATATAAGGTATAAACCTACAACTATCCATAATAAACCATGCATAGAAAAAATGACAATATCTATAGAGATAAAGTCAAAGGTACTCGCCTTAATGGAGATTCCTGTTAGTGAAGAGAACCCCCAGTCTAGAAATCTAACAACAACTCAAATAAATGCACTGTATCAAATGACATAAGTTTATCTACAGTAGCATATGATAACTAGCTAAACAAACTACCCCCATTAATTAGGATTCACCCTAATTAAGGATTAACCAACGAGATAACCTCAAACCCTAATCCATAGTCTAAAACATTCTCATAGATTGCTTAGCTCCCGGTATGAAGTTTCAACCCAAGCATTGGCTTGTGCAACATCCAACCAAGTACAACCAAGAATCAACACTAAACTAATTCCAAACATAAAACTCAGGGTAACCTAAAACAGGGCAGAAACAAGCTGAGACTAGCACCAAGACACAACCCACACTCCAAATTGTCTTGAATTTAATTCATTCACAGATCTAACAGAAGGCATACATAGCAAAGTTCCATTTTAGCACAAAACAACAATCCAACAGTAGACTCATGGTGAAGGAAGGACAAAATCGGCTCATAGGCTCCCCAAAACAAATCCATGGTGGAATCTTACAACAAAGGGAAGGAATCAATATCAAAACTAAACTCCAGAATTCATAAAAAGCCCACAATCGAATCCCTCTCACAGTTAGGTGCAACTCTTGACCAAAAGACAAAAAGTTCATACAGAACACAACTCATCCAAGACAAACAAAAATTCTTACTTCCCGAAACCATTACAATTCCAAGATCCAAGATAGAACTCGAACCATAATTTCGCAAATAGTGATCTACATGATTTAGATCTCTACATCTCCGTATCAAATCGTAATACATGGTAGAAGAAACAAAATCCACGCAGCTACGAACTAGTCAAAGTGTAGGAAGTGGAGACGTGTGGGAAGTGGGCCCACTTCCCCACTTCTTCCCCCTCCCTTTCCCTAGACCCTTTACTATAAAAGGGGAGGGGGTGCGTCCAAGGGAGGATCATCGGAGGAAATCTAGCAGAGGAACATCCAGAGTGTGAGAGGGATTTGGTTTGTGAATATGAGAGTGGAAGAGCTTTCCGATTGCGTGATCGCACTTCCGATGACAAGCACAAAGAACACGAGGGGATTTGTGAATATCGTTGTAAGTATTTACCGTTTACAATTTCTCAGATTGGTTCTTTATCATGTGATGGGGATGAGCACCTCAGGGGTGACACATGGCATAGGAAAGCTACGAGTCTGGGTCCAGTGTACTTAAAGGCAGAAGTCAAGCCCCCGAGATCAACTCGGGAGGGCCTACACCTGAGACCAACTCGGGAGGGCCTACGCCCGAGATCAACTCAGGATGGCCCGAGCCCGAGACTAATTCGGGAGGACATACCACTGAGTTCCCCTCGGGAAGTCGAACCCCCGAGGATAACTCGGGGTGGCCTACGACCGAAACCAACTCAGGAAGGCATACGATCGAGATTCCCTCGAGAGGTCAGATCCCGATCGGGATCCCCTCGGGAAGTCAGATACCCAGACTAACAAGTTAGGGCCTACACCTGAGATCAACTTGGGAAGACAGAAACCCGATCCCGATACTGCCTGAGGAGAGTAGGTCCCCGAGCTCACCTAAGCATGGTGTACTGATGGGCCCAAACTATGTGTCACGAAAGTAGGCCACAAATTTAAATGTGAAATGAAAGCTGGAAACCCTTTTACAAGCAAAAGTATGAAAATGTAATATAGGGGCCACAGGTCGTATTTTTCTCGGGGCTAGTTGTCGTGTTTGATTCGAGCTAGGTTTAGGTGTCGTTTTTTTTTGTTTTTGGGTTTCAAATAAGTGATTGAATTTGGATAGCAATTGTGAATGAAAATAGAATGAAAATAAGGAAAATGAACAAATGAACAAAGCAAGAGATGGCACTTGATACTTCCACCAAGAAAAATCGAGTCAAGCTATAGGCTGTAACCGAAGTTTGGAAAGGACCATTCAAATGCACAGTGAACTCTGAATGAAAGAAATCAATCGTGTTATGGAAATTATCTGAAGCAAATCAAGCCCAAGCAATTGCTATTTATGCCTTTCGGAAATTAAACAAGCTACACATGTTAACTCCAACTAACTACAATTTTTGAAACCACAACTTATTGATTCCAACTCAATCAGATGCCACAAATGACAAGTTAAATTCAGAGTCAATTAGATCCAAAGCATATGGCACACAACTGAGAATTGAAACTGAAATTAGATTTGAGAAGAGAAGTAAAATTTAGAAATGGATTTTGGAATGAAATGGCACGCAAACTAGAATTTGATGCCCAGAACTTTAAGCAAATGCTATTCTAAACCCAACAAACTATCTATCCAATACTAGAGCAGGAATTAACAGCTAAGAAACTCAGAAATTTGAAACAGATTCAGAAACCAAAGGAGAGAAATCAAGACAGAATGAAACTTGGCACGCAACAAGTTGAAATTGGCACGCAAGGATTAAAACTAAAGCAAACTGAAATTTGTCTTAATCTATCACTAAACAAGTTCCTAGTTAACTTAACTTGAAGATAAAAATCCTAAGTGAGCTGAAACAATTCAGAATTACAAACTAAGTTGCTGAAAACTGAAATTGCAGAAAAACAGGGCAGAATTCGACTAAACTGAAAACTATAGCTAAGACAGGAATTAAACTAAGGAAATCTACTCCTCGATTCCTTCCCAAGCTCAGGATCTTCTTGGTTGTCAATCAAGAGCCGGCTTCGAACCCCTAGGCTCAGCAAATCAGTGGAAAAACAGCTTCAACCATCGATTCTGCTCAAACTGCTTCAGCTGGGAGAATTCCAATCCAAGTGCTTCGATCTTCGTTTGTTGAGCTGCGATGGTGATTTGGGAACAATTTGAGGTCACCTGAGAACCCCTACAAGTGCCTCAGATCATTGGAAATGGATTGTGGCGAAGATCTCAGTTCTCGGACCACAGAGATTGTGAAACCCTCAACAAGCTCTGTCCGGATGAAATTTGAGCTGAAATCTTGGTTGATGCTGCCTTCTAAAGATTCAGATGATGAATTTCGGTTGGAAACGAGGTGGTCACGCCTTCTTGGATCAAGAAATGGCTAAGAACACGAAGAACTAAGGAAGAACGGTGAAGACAGCGAAGACGCAACGAGGGTGAGCTGCGCAGAAAATCTGATTAAATACATAACCATTGGACGACTGTGATTGATTTGAGGAGATCCAACGGCAGATCTTGGTTTGATTTGAGCCAAACTTTGATGATGATGATCTGGGGTCAGGATCTGCCTTGTGGTAGCTCGGATCCTCCAGATATGCAACGGATGGTCCAGATCAACTCTATCTGTGATTGGACGCTCTAGAGCCCTCCAAGCTTGATCCAACGGTTGATTGAGCTCTAATTGTGATGAAACCTTCAGATCTTGATCAGGGTGCTTGATCAACCCTAGCCCTAGCTCGGATGGCTTCAGATCATCCCGGATGGCTCAGATCTAGCCGCTTTCGAATCGAACGGCCCAGATTTAATCGTGATCTTGATAATCTGATTCGGGTCACTTCTGACTCGAGTTTGACCCAATATGCCCTAGATCCTTGAACCTTGATGCCTACAAAAATAGATCAAGAATTAGTGGCCAAAATAATCCAAAAATTTGCATATTTGCAATTAAGTCCAAAATAAAGTTAAGTTCTAAAACCTAGGGCAATTTCACAATTTTGACAATAAAAACATAGATCAAACATGGATTTTAGCAGCTCAAATAATCAATAAAATGGTGCTTATCAACTCCCCCACACTTAAGCTTGAGCGTCTCGCGAAAATAGTAAATATGTATCCCCTAGATTTACTTAAGCATAATTAGAATCAATTGAAAAGAATTTACCTAGGGTTGCCAATTCTCATAAATCTAAGCTCTATGGATTACTATCTTGTCCTTAAATCAACAACTTAGCCTTTTCATCCATCATGAGTCATTGAGATGAATCTAAATCACTAGCCTTTCAAGGAAAGTATTGGTGGCTCTCTCCTAAGTTCTAAGTTGATGATGGAAGTGGAGCTCACTCAAACACACATGCTTCTTGCACTACCATAAGCTTGCTTATTATCTACTCTCCACCATTAATCAAGAATAGGATCAATATCTATAAAAACATTTGAAAGACATAGATATGATAAGAAATGAAATAAGAGCCAAGAAAGTAGAAAATTTGAATAAGTGGAAGACTTGAGTGCTTGAGGATATTTTTGATGCTCTTTGCTTCTCTGAATAGTCCTCTAGTGATATAGAAATGCAAAAAGTCAGATTTTGATAACAGCCCTTTGATTTGGATGAAAACTCCTTCATGTGCCACTCTTCCTTCAATTGTGTGCCATTTGCTTTTGTTCTCTTTGTCAACTGCTGAATTCTATTTTTTCTATTTTTGATCTTCTCTTTTTTTTTTAGATTCCAGCAGCTACATCACATGCTAAATTGCCTTATCCTTGATTTATCTCCTCCATTGACCTTAATAGCATTTCTTGATACATTTCTCCTTAAAGTTAGCACACCACTTCAATTTTCTTATTCCTTCTGTTTCAAGTTCAGTCTCCACTATGACAACTTTTCAAATCACTGATTTCTCCCAAGCAGTTAGTGCAAATGTCTGAGTAGTGGAAAGCTTGAGATCTCGGAAAAACAGCTGAATTTCAGACTTCCTAATTCTTGATCCAATCCAATTTCGGTCTCAAGTTGATACCACACTTGTGTAAAACTGCTTGCATGAAATTCCTGCACAGATTTTGCACTTGCGTGCTACTTCTCCTTTACTTTAGCACAGATTTTTCTGTCATCAGGCTGACTAACTCCCTGATCTCCATCAACTAGTCAGTGATTCGCAAGTTGGCACAAAACTACTTGATAACTGAAACTTGTCAGCTGAAACTTGTGAACCGAAACTTGCCTTAACTGCATTTTCCATTTCTTTCTCTTCTTATCAGCTTCTAGCATCCACGGCTTCAATCTCAGATCTGAAGTTGAATGTGCACCTTTAACATTCAGATACAATTCGTACTAAATAATGCATTGCAGCTCAGATTTGGGCAATTTCAGCAAATTTTCAGTCTTCACTCAGCTTCTTTTTCCAGAATTCAATCCAGATTGTCTTCATTTCCAGCACTCGGCAACAACATTTGCTGTTTTTTCCTCCCTTGCTTGCTCTCAGATTTGGCTCAGCTTCAATTCAAACTTAACAGCAGTGTGTTCAGATTTTCACAGCTTCTTCTCAGATTTCATCAGCCTTCGGTTCAGATTTTTCATCTTGTGTTGTTTCAGCTGCTATTCAGATTCTACTTTTGCACAAACAGCTGCACTTGTGTGCCACTTTTAGACTTTGGCTCAGCCTCTCTTTCCTTTTCTTGATTTCTAGTCTATCCAGCTGCAACATTCAGATTATAACACCTTGTTTCTGAATTTTATCACTTCCAAACTTCCTATTCCAAATCTCACTGTATTTTCTATTTTGGCACAAAAATTTTCTGCACAGATTTTAGCTACTTCAATTCAGATTTTACAGCCCTTGCATCATTAAGATTTCAGCTGTCAAGAAACTCAGTTTAGTTGCAATCCACCAATTTCTGATCCTCACAGCTGCACTTCAGCAATTCCGAATTCGAATTTCAGCCCTTCACTGCATTTTCTGTCTTGATTTACATGTCCTAGCAGCCACTTCCTTCCAATTCTAATCAGTTTTTTTTATATCTTCTCAGCAGCTCTAAATTCCTCCTGCTTCTCAGCTTCATCTTGGCACAGAATTCTGCAATCTTTTGATTTTCTCAGCCTTTGCCGTGCTCCAAGAACAGATTCCAGCATAGATTTTTCTTGTATTATTCAGTATCTCCCAGCTGCAGATCTTCTTTTCTGCCCATAGTTGCATTTTTGGATTTTTTCTGCTGAAATTCAGATTGTTTTCAGATGGTACAGCTTCAGCACTCGGCAGCTCAGATTCAGCTTGCATCCAGATTTTCTCACAGCTTCAAACATGAGTTTTTCAGCCTTCAATTCAGATTGTTTTTAACTTGTTTTTAGCTGCAGTTCAGACCATTCCCAGCTGCAATTCAGACCATTCCAGACCAGGACATGCTTCACTTTGAATTTCCTTTTCACTTTGGTGTAGAATCTTCATTCTTCTTGAAATGACACAGATTTTTTTCCTTTCATTTGGCATAGTTTGTCTTCATTTGGTGCCAACTTCCTCCTAATTCAGATTTTTGGTTCATCTTTTCATTTCTTTGCTTGCCATTTAAGTCTTCAAAATATGATAAGGAAACTAAATTTCCAATTGGTTCCATCTCTCTAGCTCATTCTTGGTACCAAATATCCCTCACTTGGTACATGAAAAAAAAAAATTTCGAGTTGAAAAGCATCCTTGATAGAAATTGCTTCCAAATCACTAATCACTCCCCCACACTTAAATCTTTGTCCGTCTCGGGCAAAATAGCATCATGAAAACATCCCAAGCAAACAAATCCATAGAAAAAATTGGGGTTAAGATTAGGAATAAGGAAAGACAACTAGAATAGAATATACAAATTGATGTGTAAGGGTAAATAAAATGATTAGTCCCTATAGATTTGATCCATCCATTGAAATATGATTTTGAAAGAATATAAGCAAGTTCTAGAGCACAATAACATAGGTGTATCACAAAATAAGGCTAATCTCACTATGTAAAAATAATCCATCTCAAATTCTCAATTAAGAATCCAAAGCAAAATCGTACTCAAGCATCCAAGATTTCATCCATGAACTCAAATCCTAAGTTTTGACAACCAAATTTAATTTATTTTCTAAAAGACTCTAAAATGCTATGGAGAAAACCTAAGGGATACATTTATTCCTAATCATGCAAGAAGAAGTGCGAAAACACAAAACATAGTATTTACAATGATTTTATTCATGTCATGTTACTCTACTCACTTATTTATTAACAAGATCTCATTTTAAGAGTGAAAACATGCAATAAAGGAAAAGGCGACAAAAATCAAACTCCCTTTTATTTCTGGCGGTCGGAGTCTGTCAAGAAAAAGCCTCCACCGCGGTAGTGGAGGAGTCAGGGTGTGCGAAAAAGCTTCTTCCATTTGTTCCACTTCACTGTGCATCGCTCCCCCACACTTGGACTTAACAACAACCTGTTCAGGTGGACGAAGATTATTTAAATACAAGACCCATTTAAGAGGTAGAGTGTTTTGAATTAAAGTAAAATCTACTCCCTCTTTATTCTTTTTGGGACACATTTCAGGAGGTTTTAGTCTGTTCAAATGAAGCTCCCACTCCAGCAGTCTTCTGGACCCTGCAAAACAATGTACTACCCCTCTAGAGCGTGCAGGGTACGAAGGAAATAAAATAATATCAGTTTTTGCATACAATTTATCCAAAAATGAATCACATCCAATAAAATCAAGTTTAGGCATCTCAAAGAATTTTTTACAATGAATATCTACCCAAGATGCATCAAGACACTTATCATAATCAATGAAATCTATTTTGGATGTTCCAATAAAATTTTTCCAATTATTCCCCACGCATGACAAATCAAGAAATGTATCGCAGCCAATAAAATCAACTTTTGGTGCCCCTCTTGATGTATCCAAAAAAATAAAAGAAATACTTACCTGATCGCGCTGAAAAATACCTGGAGGTTCCACAATGATAGATGTGTCCATAGCTCCCTCCTGGTCAAGTATAGAGTCCGTATCAGGTTCAAGTTCTAGTAGGTGCTCAACTGGTATAAGTGATCCTTGGGGCTCTGTGCAATCCCCTACACTTTTAATCTCAACAGAAATAGGTGATCCTTGGGGCTCTGTGCAATCCCCTACACCTAGAATAATCTCTCCAGCTGTAAATGTGTCTGAAATGTCTTCTGAAAATTCCTCAGTCTCAGCAGTAAATACTCTCTCAGCCTCCTCTGAATGAATAGCTTCTCTAGAAAAATCCTCTAGAAATCCCTCAGCCTCTATCTCTGTCTGTTCCAGCTTCTCAATAAGATCCATGCTCCTGATGGAGTGATCCTCTCTCGGTTGCTTTATAGCATCGAAGAGGCTAAACTGAATAACCGTATCTCCAATCTCCATAGAAAGTGTACCGGCATATACATCGATTTTTGTTCTGGCCGTCTTCAGAAATGGTCTGCCTAAAATCAATGGAGAACGGTGTGCCAGATAATCTCCCTCCATATCCAAAATATAGAAATCAGCAGGAAATATCAGCTCCTTTACCTTCACCAAAACATCTTCAATCATACCTGCTGGGCGTGTCTGGCTCCTGTCTGCTAGCTGTATCATCACGCCAGTGGGCTGTAAAGGGCCTATGCCGAGCATCTGAAAGACTGACCTGGGCATCACATTTATAGAAGCTCCTAAATCTAACATAGCATCGTGAAATATGGTGCTCCCAATCTCACAAGAAACAGTAAACATCCCAGGGTCTTCACATTTTTGAGGTAGGGCATGGATAAGCGAAGAAACATTTTTCCCAATGCTGACCAATTCATTTTCCTTAAGCTTCCTTTTGTTAACACAAAGATCCTTCAAAAACTTAGCATACTTTGAAATTCTTTTGATCATGGTCAACAAAGGTATATTGATCTCCACTTTGCTGAAAAGCTCCACTAGTTCATTAAATTCCTTAGCCTTCTCCTTCTCCCCTTGTCTTTTGGTTGGAGTTCTCCCCTGTGGAAAAGGCAAAGGAACCCTAAAATCATCAACTTTGGCCGGAAGTGGAGAGGCTGAATTCTGCTGTGCTGTCCCTTGCGTAGTGGCTGCTGTCCCTTGCATCTCGGCACTGATTTCTTCTCCGTTTGCCACCAAATTTGGAGGGTTGCTCGAGGACTGAGTTGGGAACGGGCTAGGGGTGGAATCAACTGAATTTGAACTCATTTCAGTGTGGTTTTGGGCCGGAATTGGGGAAGCTGTCCGGTTTCCTGAAAATTTTGCTCTTGGACTCTTTGGAGATGAGGTGACCTTCCCACTCCTCAAATATATAGCACTCACATTCCCTTTGGGATTAGGAACAGTTTGGGAAGGAAGTTGATTTGATCCTTGAGCTTGATTGTGATTGATCCCACTCGCCAATTGCCCTATTTGCCTCTCAATGTTTTGTTGCCAACCTTGTTGTTGTTGTTGCCAAGATTGTTGTTGTTGCATTATTTGTTGAAACATATCATCAACCCTCTGTTGGGGTACATTTCCTCCACTTGAGCTCCCATAACCTCCTTGGTTAGAATAGCTTCTTGAGTGACCTTGAAAGGATGAAGAAGAAGGCTGAAATTTTGATTGCTGATTTTGTTGAAAACTTGAATTTTGGGGCTGATAAGAGGGCTGATCAAATGGCTGATATGCTTGGAAACATTGCTGGGCGTTGTGACCTTGAAAATTCTGATTCAGAGGTGGAAAATTAGGTGGCGAAGGCTGAAAATTCTGCCCTTGAAACCCTTGATTGTAGGGCTGTGAAAACTGATTCATGGGCTGTGATGGCTGAAAATTCGATTGGTTTTGAGCTGGAAAAACTGGAAATGATTGAAAGCCTTGCTGCCCTTGATAGGGTTGCTGGAATTGAGGATCAAATGCTTGGAATTGTTGCTGAAAATGTTGAGAATTAGGTTGAAACGGGGGCTGAAAACTTGGATTTGATGGCTGAAATTGTTGCTGATTGATCTGAGTTTGTTGGGGCTGCTGGAAATTCGGTTGAGGCTGCTATGAGGACTGATTTTGAGGCTCTTGTTGGCAGAAAGCATTCCCATACCTCAAGTTAGGATGATTCCTCCAACCGGGGTTATAGGTAGAGGAATATGGATTGTTTCTCGCTGGAAATTGTCCTCTCCCTAATGCAGCTACTGTCTCGTCCTGATGGAGAGTGGGGCACGAATCTGATGTGTGCTCTAGGCTAGAGCAAATGCTACACACACTTATCACTTGACTAGAGGGTGGAGGTACTGAAGGAGTCGAACTAAGTCTGTCCATTTTTAATTCCATTTGCTTAAAAGCTGAGGTGAGCTCCATCAATGCATTCTTAACCTCCTTCTGATCAGTAGGAACTCCCTGAATTTCACCCACTCCTCTGGTTGTCAAGGCTCTGCCTCCAAATTGTTGGGAATTCTCAGCCATATTAGAAATTAACTCCCTAGCTTGCATTGGTGACTTGTTCACTAGGGCCCCTCCAGCTGCAGCATCTATCAGGACTCTATCCATCTGCAGCAGTCCCTCATAAAAATATTGAATCAATAATTGCTCACTGATTTGATGCTGGGGGCAACTTGAACACAACTTGTTAAATCTTTCCCAGTAATCATACAGTGTTTCACCCACCACTTGCTGAATCCCACAGATACTTTTTCTGATTATAGCTGTGCGGGAAGCTGGGAAATACTTCTCCAAAAATGCCTTCTTCATGGCGATCCAACTAGACACATGTCCTGTAGGCAGATAATAGATCCAGTCTTTGGCTGCTCCTGTCAATGTGAAGGGGAAAGCTCTCAGCTTGATGTCTTCTTCAGAAATGCCCTGAGGCTTCATAGTAGAGCACACCATATGGAATTCGTGCAAGTGTCTGTTTGGATCCTCCCCAGATAAACCCTGAAATTTTGACAACAAATTAATAAGTCCAGATCTTAACTCAAAACTTTCCCCCAGCTCTGGATAAGCTATGCTGGAGTACTGAAATGCAGCGTCAGGTGCTGCGAGCTCCTTCATGGTTCTTTGGTGATCTGCCATATCAATGCCTGAGTGAGTGCTGATAATCTGAATAGGAGGAATATCTGTAGTCTCAGAAAGAATAGTCTGCCTCCTCCTAGCTCTGAAAGTCCTCTCAATCTCAGGGTCGAAATCTTCTAATTCAGCACCTAAAGACCTGGTCATAAAAATAAAACAAATCGCAGTAAAAGTGGATAAAAAGATAAACAGATAAAATCAAATCCAAAGATATAGCAATAAGCACAAAAGTAAGTCAAGAATGATATGAAATACGTGCACAAGCAAAAATCAAACAAGTCAACTAACAGTTCCCCGGCAACGGCGCCAAAAATTTGATGGGCCCAAACTATGTGTCATGAAAGTAGGCCTCAAATTTAAATGTGAAATGAAAGCTGGAAACCCTTTTACAAGCAAAAGTATGAAAATGTAATATAGGGGCCACAGGTCGTATTTTTCTCGGGGCTAGTTGTCGTGTTTGATTCGAGCTAGGTTTAGGTGTCATTTTTTTTTTTATTTTTGGGTTTCAAATAAGTGATTGAATTTGGATAGCAATTGTGAATGAAAATAGAATGAAAATAAGGAAAATGAACAAATGAACTAAGCAAGAGATGGCACTTGATACTCCCACCAAGAAAATCGAGTCAAGCTATAGGCTGTAACCGAAGTTTGGAAAAAACCATTCAAATGCACAGTGAACTCTGAATGAAAGAAATCAATCATGTTATGGAAATTATCTGAAGCAAATCAAGCCCAAGCAATTGCTATTTATGCCTTTCGGAAATTAAACAAGCTACACATGTTAACTCCAACTAACTACAATTTTTGAAACCACAACTTATTGATTCCAACTCAATCAGATGCCACAAATGACAAGTTAAATTCAGAGTCAATTAGATCCAAAGCATATGGCACACAACTGAGAATTGAAACTGAAATCAGATTTGAGAAGAGATGTAAAATTCAGAAATGGATTTTGGAATGAAATGGCACGCAAACTAGAATTTGATGCCCAGAACTTTAAGCAAATGCTATTCTAAACCCAACAAACTATCTATCCAATACTAGAGCAGGAATTAACAGCTAAGAAACTCAGAAATTCGAAACAGATTCAGAAACCAAAGGAGAGAAATCAAGACAGAATGAAACTTGGCACGCAACAAGTTGAAATTGGCACGCAAGGATTAAAACTAAAGCAAACTGAAATTTGTCTTAATCTATCACTAAACAAGTTCCTAGTTAACTTAACTTGAAGATAAAAATCCTAAGTGAGCTGAAACAATTCAGAATTACAAACTAAGTTGCTGAAAACTGAAATTGCAGAAAAACATGGCAGAATTCGACTAAACTGAAAACTATAGCTAAGACAGGAATTAAACTAAGGAAATCTACTCCTCGATTCCTTCCCAAGCTCAGGATCTTCTTGGTTGTCAATCAAGAGCCGGCTTCGAACCCCTAGGCTCAGCAAATCAGTGGAAAAACAGCTTCAACCATCGATTCTGCTCAAACTGCTTCAGCTGGGAGAATTCCAATCCAAATGCTTCGATCTTCGTTTGTTGAGCTGCGATGGTGATTTGGGAACAATCTGAGGTCACCTGAGAACCCCTACAAGTGCCTCAGATCATTGGAATGGATTGTGGCGAAGATCTCAGTTCTCGGACCACAGAGATTGCGAAACCCTCAACAAGCTTTGTCCGGATGAAATTTGAGCTGAAATCTTGGTTGATGCTGCCTTCTAAAGATTCAGATGATGAATTTCGGTTGGAAACGAGGTGGTCACGCCTTCTTGGATCAAGAAATGGCTAAGAACACGAAGAACTAAGGAAGAACGGCGAAGACAGCGAAGACGCGACGAGGGTGAGCTGCGCAGAAAATCTGATTAAATACATAACCATTGGACGGCTGTGATTGATTTGAGGAGATCCAACGGTAGATCTTGGTTTGATTTGAGCCAAACTTTGATGATGATGATCTGGGGTCAGGATCTGCCTTGTGGTAGCTCGGATCCTCCAGATATGCAACGGATGGTCCAGATCAACTCTATCTGTGATTGGACGCTCTAGAGCCCTCCAAGCTTGATCCAACGGTTGATTGAGCTCTAATTGTGATGAAACCTTCAGATCTTGATCAGGGTGCTTGATCAACCCTAGCCCTAGCTCGGATGGCTTCAGATCATCCCGGATGGCTCAGATCTAGCCGCTTTCGAATCGAACGACCCAGATTTAATCATGATCTTGATAATCTGATCCGGGTCACTTCCGACTCGAGTTTGACCCAATATGCCCTAGATCCTTGAACCTTGATGCCTACAAAAATAGATCAAGAATTAGTGGCCAAAATAATCCAAAAATTTGCATATTTGCAATTAAGTCCAAAATAAAGGTAAGTTCTAAAACCTAGGGCAATTTCACAATTTTGACAATAAAAACATAGATCAAACATGGATTTTAGCAACTCAAATAATCAATAAAATGGTGCTTATCATGTACGTCCGAGACCCTTCGGGAGGACACACCCCTATGGCTGGCCCGGGAGGGGATTCCCCAAGAACCACTCGAGAGAGTGGAGCCCAAAGACCAATACGTCACATAGTCCAAGACCAATACGTCACACAGTCCAAGACCAATACGTCACACAACCTGACCTCAAGTAACCACTCCACCTGCCAGAGCGGGAAAGTCGGCGGATATTTATTGTCCATTATATGTGATAATTAAGGCGCTAATAATCGTTGCGGTCGTTACCTAAACTTTATCCAGTAACCGACAAATTTGGATTGAGGAGGAGAACGTGGAGACACGTCTGACCATGACCCTAGGTATGTAAAGTGCTTCGTCGCACAGGTAAAGGGGGTACGTTTTCTGAACTGACATTCTCCTTCCTGATTTTCCTCCTGCAAGCGACTTAAGTTCTAACTTGAGTGTCAGAGTGGGCTCCGCCTGAAAATCTTCGACGTGTTCCCATTAACGCTCGTGTTGATCTCACAAGGTGTGATCTACTTCCCTTTGCCATCATCCTTGTGGGTTGGGCTCTGGTGACTCATCATCCACGTCGATTCCTTCCAGAACAAGTTTGGCGCCGTCTGTGGGAAACAAATCAAAGCACTAGAAGGAGCACCGTGATGGCAGATCTGGAGGGACAACCCATCATTTTGATGAAGGAAGAATTGGATCGCCTCGTGGCCAATGCCGTCAAAGGAGCACTCGAGCAACACCAAATCGAGCATGCTGCCTCATGGCGAGCGGCCTCAGGGCAAGGTGAGATCCACAGGATCTCCACCTCGCATCCCCACAACAAAAGATCTGTCTCACCACCGGTGGGAGACGCCGAGACTGTTGGGACCGGGTGCATGTCGACAAGGATACGGGTTTGTAAAATTTTAAATTTTTACGTGCAGCGGAAGAATTAGCATAAAATAATTTCCTAAATTATTTTAACCGCGTATCTAGCATGCAACCTTATGATGTGTTGACATAATCATAAATTAAAATATTGCGGAAAAGTAAACTAATTTACTTTGTACCTCGCGTAACTCGAAGAAAGGGAGGAGATGCAACTGTAGCGTCCCTTGGAAGCTTCGCCTCTATTCGCGTCCACGCCGAGTTCTCTTCGGGATGACTTCGCAAAGTCACGAGTTTTGTGCCGACGAGAACTACTAGATTCTCTATAGGCACAACAAAGAAGAACAAGAGAAAAATAGGAAACTAACCACCAAGAAACGGAATCGAATTCCGAGAGGGAAGGAGATGAGATCCGCTTCTTCTTCTTCTTGGTTGGCTTCTCCTTCTTCTTGATAGCTCACGGCAACCAAGAGGGGAGGAGGGATTTGCGCCGGCCCTAGATGGAGGAAGGTGCTTCAAGGGGCGCTGGCCCTAGAAGCTTCAATGTGGGCACCGACCCTAGGTGGGGAGAAGGGAAGGAGAAGATAAAAGAGAGAGAGAGAGGGAGCTCTATATCAATACCCGATTATTGATTGGGAATCCAAGGCTTGCCTATGGTTCCTTATATAGTTGCTTCTCCCTCACTAAGTCTCCTCTTTAACAGAATTAACGGAATTAGTTATCATAAGAATTTTTATCTTATAAAATTTCTTATGACTTATTCCGTTAAGCCTAGTCTTATTATAACTAATTTATAATAAAACAAATTCTTCTTCTCTTTAAATTATGGAATAAATTTTATAAGAAATTTATAAACTTTCTTATTATGGAAAAATCAATTCATAATTGATTTTATAAAATTAAAATAAACCAATTCATGGATTATTTTAACTTCCATAAAAGAGTAAATTTCTTTATACAAATTTATTTATCCATAAAATAAATCGTGCTAGATCTATTTTATTAATTAAACCAAAATTAATTGGTTTTCTCCCTTTAGGTGGCCGGCCAAACCAAGGGGGTTTGTCACCCTCCTTGGCCGGCCAATCAAGCCCCACCAATCGCGAATTAAACTCATTTAATTCGCCCAATAAGCCTTCAAAAGACTTAGCCAATTTTAGCTTCCATTGCGCCTCTGATTAACTCAGATTCGACTTATTTCTCTTGATCGGAAAATCAAATTTTCAACTCGTTTTAAATCCCTCGGATTACTCGTAGTGCGTGTGACTAAATAGGCTTTCGATTTATGTTAGCCGTCTATAATCAACCAATTATAGAACGATCATGAGTGGCACCTAGTAGTACATCATGATCCCCAATTAATCGAAAGATCAACGGTTTGACCTCAGAAGAAATTATTCTGAAATCCTTCAGCAGCTCTAATGAATCGTGCCCCATTCCCTTCACCATCTTATACCCACTTGGTTCAGGACACGGTCTATTTGTGTCAGTCCCCACTAGGCTGACTACGTCACACCTAGCCCAAGTAATGTCTTTCTCATCCCTTGGATTTCTAATTACTCTCATGTATTTAAGAGACTTGCACTCTTAACATGATATACTCTGGCCAGAGGTTTTGAGTAACAATCCGACGATAGGCCTGGGTATACATCTCCTCGCAAGGAGTGGTGAATCCTTTGTAAGCTGTTCAAACATCTTCGGGCACTTCGGCTCATACCCAATCATCCTGGGTCCACACCTCCTTGGAGATGCTTGCTTAAGATGTTAAAGTATAAGTCTCCATGACCAAGATGACTTGAACACCGCAATTCAAAGGAACATCGCACTTAAGCTGCAGTAAGAACTTCATTGACATATCTTTATAGATAACCATATGAAGTTTTACAGCTAGTCACTCCTATGAACTAGTTCCCTTAACTAGCATTCATGTTTATCTCCGGACATCCCAATGTCACCAGCTAGTGAAAATCAGCTGATTAGAGAATAACCCATGCTAGTCTCAACAGAATTGATAGTGTCCGTTTTTATCAATTCATTGACTAGGGATAATTTCAATACTTCACAATTGCACATTAGAGATAATCACTAGTTGTGATCCCATCACAAATTCTCTTATGCTGTGAGTTGTATTTCGGACATTCAGTAGATGAGTTTAAGATCCCAATCAAATACACAAAACATGTATACTCAAATAGTGAATTATCATTTATTAATATAAATGTTTACATCATAAGGCGATTGCCTTAGGACACTTCTCTCATATCACTAACAGGGACAACTCCCGCACACCGGCTAGATTTCCTAGGAGATTTGGAGAAGGCCAACTCCGTAGTTTCAAGCGCTCTAAGGCAAGAAGAGGGACCGATGAGGAGAGAGGGACCCAAAGCCTTCCAGAAGGCACCCTCCACCCCTTTCTCTCTTGACATCGTAGAAGATCCCATACCAAAGCAGTTCTATGATCCCAGAATTGTCAACTACGACAGGATGAAGGATCCAGAGGATCATGTCTGCAAATTCGAGAATGTGGCCCTCTTGCACTAGTACACAGATGGTGTTAAGTGCCGAGTGTTCTTGAACACTCTGTCGGGAGCCACCCAGAGATGGTTCCAGAGACTGCCTCAAGGTTCTATAAACTCCTTCCTGGAGTTTAGAACTGCGTTCGTGCATCATTTTGCCAGCAGCCGTCGATATCAGAAGACGACGTTAAATCTATTCACCCTCAAGCAGAAAGTGAAGGAACCGCTGAAGGATTATATCTAGCAGTTCAATCGGGTGACCCAAGATGTGCCGACCGCAACATTGGAGATCCTCGTCAGTGCCTTCATGCAGGGACTCTCTGAAGGTGACTTCTTCCAGTCATTGGTGAAGAAGACGCCAACCAGTTTTGACGACTTGTTGGGGCGCTCCGTCAAGCACGTCAACGTTGAGGAAGTGCAACATGCTTGCCACAAAGAACCAGCCGATG
This sequence comes from Boesenbergia rotunda, assembly GCA_024364735.1. Lineage (NCBI taxonomy): Eukaryota > Viridiplantae > Streptophyta > Magnoliopsida > Zingiberales > Zingiberaceae > Boesenbergia > Boesenbergia rotunda. The sequence goes on along the minus strand of JAGFNQ010004008.1, from coordinate 438,076 downwards.
CTCCTGTACCATCCATGATACAGTCGGAAAGAAGGGAACCACCAGCACCAGCCTGGGCAAAAGACCCTCATTCTGGGAAGGATCACTGAGCTGCCAAGAGAAGGATAGTGGAAACAGTTGATACTTAAGAACCGGAGCCGCTGAAGAGGTACTGTGATTTCGATGGTAGCACCACACACTCTACAGAAGAGTGTCATGCCTTGAAGGAATAGTTGTCGAAAGAGGCGGATAACAAGACCCGGAAGCGATGGAAGAAAGCGGGGTATAGCCGGAGGCCCTCGAGATAGAGTCTTTCTTCCTGCAATCGGCAGTTGGGAGAGGAAGGAACCCGACGGCGATCTCGATCACATTCCAGGAGGAGGAGTGGGGAGGTGGCACCTCGACGATCTCTCTCCCCTGAACGAGACCCCAAGAAAGGCAAGGCTCCTGTGCGAGGTCCCCCTTCGGGCCATGTGGGAGTGATCTCCGGAGGTCCTACTGGAGGAGACTCTAACCGGGCGAGGAAGGCCCACACCCGGCTACTGGAGAACTACTCCATCGGAACAAGTAGTACCCAACGCAGAGGCCCCATCATCTCATTCAGCCTAGATGACATAGAAGATGTGGAGACCTCTCATGAGGACGCTCTGGTAATTTTTGCACGCATAGCTAATTATGAAGTTAAGCGTGTCTTCGTGGATAAGGTAGTTCTGTGAACATCCTGTACAAGGCGGCCCTGGACCAAATGCAGATTGATGAGGATGAGTTGCTTCCGGTCTCTACTCCACTCTTCGGCTTCACTGGATAATAGGGCAAATCTCCCTATCCCTGTCATTGGGAGATGACACGTTGGAGAGGACGAGGAGGACTCCTTTCCTGGTGGTGGATGCACCCTCGTCCTACAATGCCATCCTCGGACGCCCAACACTCAGCGTATTCCAGGCGGTGGTCTCAGTCTACCACCAGAAAATCAGGTTCCCAGTGGGCGAGCAAGTGGCTGAGGTCAAGGGGGATCAACTAGCTTCCCGATGATGTTTCGGTGGAGAAGTCAGGTCTGAAGCCCACGAGAACCCGAAGGCTGATGAAGCTCTACAAATTGACCTCACCAACCCTCAAGAGGAAGAAAGGTCCAAAGAAGAACGGAGGGAGTTCGAAAGTGAAGAGGTTCAGATATACCCTCAACAGATGGGAGGGGGGTTTACAAGGATTGACCTCACATCGGAACTGAAAAGTCGTCTGATCGACTACTTACTGAACCATTGGGACGTATTTGGCGTGGGCTACCGAGGAAATCAAAGGAGTCCCCCCAGCCATGGCCATGCATCGCTTGCATGTGACCCCCGGGGCTCGGGCAGTGAAGCAGAGATGAAGGCATTTCGCGCTCGAGCAAGACAAGGCTATCAGAGAGGAGGTTGCCAAGTTGCTGAAGGCTGGGCACATAAGAGAAGTTCAATTCCCAACTTTGTTGGCTAATGTAGTACTTGTCCCTAAGCCCGAGGGTAAATGGCGGGTTTGTATTGACTTTAGAGATTTAAATAAAGCCTGCCCTAAAGACTGCTAGCCCTTGCCTCGGATAGATAGATTGGTAGATTCCACCTCCGGTTGTGAGTTTATTTCCATGTTGGACACCTACCAGGGGTATCACTAAGTTCCTCTCGCACCGAAAGATCAAGAAAAGGTCAGCTTTGTGATGGCAGATGACACCTATTGCTATAACGTCATGCCTTTTGGGTTACGCAACGCCGGGGCAACCTATCAACGGATGATGGATAAGGTCTTCAGGCATCAGATTGGGAGGAACATGGAAGTTTATGTAGACGACATCCTGGTTAAGATGATAAGGGGAAAGACATGATATTTGACCTAGAAGAGACATTCGCCACCCTGAGGGCCAACAGGCTGAAGCTGAACCCGATTAAGTGTCTGTTCGGAGCAAAGAGTGGTTGGTTCTTAGGGTATATGGTGATAGAGAGGGGGATCGAGGCCAATTCAGATAAAGTGAGACTTTATGCTCGAAGCAATTCTTGAGCCTGAAGCTGGGGGTGCTTAGAGGATCTATGTCGATGGGTCGTCCAACAGCAAGCACAGTGGAGTCGAGGTGCTAATGGTTTCCCCCCGGGGAGATACATTGCATTTATCTATCTGACTGCACTTCCGAGCCAGCAACAATGAAGCTGAGTACAAGGCGATCCTAATAGGATTGCAAGCATCCAATCATGTGGGAGCTGCTCAAGTCATCATGCATTCAGATTCACAGCTTGTTGCCCAACAAATTAGGGGCGACTTTGAAATAAAGTGCGAGCGCTTACAGAGGTATGCAACCATTTATGAGCAGCTGAAATACTATTTCACAGAGGTTATTCTGCAGAAAATTTTTCGAGCGGACAATGTCAAGGCGGGCGAACTAGCCAAGTTGGCTAGCTCTATTTCTGCATGGCAGCTGGATAAGCCCAGTACCACCAGAGAGACTATAGCTCAGATTGAAAAAGAAACTGAAGGCAATACCTTAACTGATTGTAGGGATCCATATGTGGTGTGGTGTTCCTACGCAGTGGGACTACGCCAACCATGTTGGTGCAAAATGTATCAGTGATGAACAATTATCCTCTAGTGTTTCGATGTTTGACAATACACTAAAGTTAGTGACAATATATATGTTAGATAATATACAAAGGGTGGTCAAAGTGATCAAGGGTTAAACCAAACATGACCTTATGTTTGGTAGGGTAAACCCAAGTTTGATCAGTTTGATAAAGGGGTTAGCCAAACAGGATATGATGTTTGGCAGAATGAATAAAACCGAGGGTTGGTCAGTTTGACCAAGGGATTAAACCAAACCGGACTTGAGGGTTGGGATTATATTTACCTGAAGATTGGAGGAAGTCTAGTCAGGATTAAGATGACTAGCAAAGAAGTGATTAAGTTGAAATAAATCCTAGTGAGTGAAGTTAGGTGGACTAAATCCTGGTAAGTGAAGCTGGGTCATAGTGAGTGAAGCTAGGTAGACTAAGTCTAGGTGAGTGAAGCTGGGCACAAAGTCTTGGTCTGGGGGACTGAGCACTTAGTCTCGGGCAACGGAGTCTTTACCGAGCGAGGATTGTGGACAGAAGTAGAGATGGGTCGAGGTCGGATGTCTCGAGATCCGAGTTTTCGGAGGTCGAGTAAAAGTCTAGCCGGAGGTCCCGGTTGGCAAAAGCTTTAGTCGAGCGGGAATCGCGGACAGAAGTAGAGACGGGTCAAGGTTGAACGTCTCGAGATTCGAGTTCTCAGAGGCTAAGCGAAAGTCCAACCAGAGATCCTGGTTGGCAAAAGATAACTTCTCCAGGGTGGAGTAGGTGATGACGCATTCCCCGGGAAAGGGAACATTAGGCGTTGGTTCGACCTAGGGTTTCAGGTGAAATCTAGAACCAATCAATTAAGGCTAAGATTAGTTGTGTTCTTGTCTTGTGTTTGTTGTCTTGCAGGTACCTGCATTTGGAGGCAAAATAGGAGAGCAAATGCAGGAAAAAGGACCTAGGAAGAGGCCATCCTAGGTGCCTGACATGAATCAGGCACCCAAGAGACCTTTCCCAGGCGCCTGGGAGCTTCCCAGGCGCCTGAGAAGGCTAGGTTAATCCACTATATCGAGTTCGTTGCTATGGATGGAAATTTGACCACATGTGGCAGGCGCCCAAGAGCCCTTAGGTGCCCGAGAACTCAGTATATAAAGGGGTTCGATCTCTCTTCTAAGTACATCACTTTCTATATCCGTAAAAGCAGTCTGTGTGAAGCAAACACACTCAAGTCGAAGCTCTACGACCAAGGAGGCTCCAGGAGAAAGTGCGCTGCACTTCAGACTTCCGGATTGGCCGAATCATCAATTTTCTATTGGTTTGTTTTTAAATTAAAAAGCTGTACTTGTTTTATTATTATTTCTTTGCTTATAATTCAAACTGTAAGACGAGTTTCTCCGCCTTCGGAAAGTCCGGAAAGGAGACCACTAGTGGACTTACGTTGAGTACTTAGGCCTTGGATGTACTGACCCTGGGGGGTTGGGAACCAAGGAAATCCCGTGTGTTTCTCTAGTGTCTTTCTTTGTTCTATTTTATTTTTTCGTTGCGTACTAACCCTGATAGAAAGATGATCAAACGAAGTTTTCCGACGAAATTTCGGCAAAACATTCGAGTCGATATTCACCCCCCTCTATCGACCGGCACCAATCCTACAATTGGTATCAGAGCAGGCCGCCCTTCACCGGACTAACAGCCGAAGGAGCAATAACGCTAGGAATTGAGGGGGAGCAAGGGTGAATACAGGTATATTTTAAATTATGTCAATTTTTAAGTTCCATATTATTTGTTTAAAGTGCAGGGAGAGAGGACACTATAAAAAATAGTGTCCTACTCGTAAGATTCGATCTTCACCACCGGTGGCAAAGGAGGTACCAGCCAGGAGTCCGGAGGGACAAGAGCCACATCCGGTGCTTCAAATGTCAAAAGCAAGGACACTACAAGAATCAGTGTCCGACCACGGTAAAGAAGGTACGAAAAGCTAATTTTTGCAAAAATGTTTTTCAATTTCGTGCAAAATTAGACCTTCCTACTAAATTAAATTATCTACATGATAAGTTAAATATATTGCATGACAAATTAGTTAATAATGGATCCAACGTTGATAATAGTAAGATACCAAATATTAATTCTTTAATCCTTAGTATTAATGCTATGATTTTTGAAATTAATTCTAATACTTTTTCTGATAAGTCTAACAACTCTAAAGATAATGATAATATTTTAATTAACAAATTTTCTAATAATTCTAACAACTCTAGGGATAATGATAATACCTTAATTAATAATATTATTATTAATTCTGATAATTCTAGGGATAATAATGAAATTATTACTGATAATTCTAATATTTCTGAAAATAATTTTGATAATAATACTCAACCTATTTTTGAAGATAATGGTGAGGATAATAGTCAACCCTTAGTTAATTTTACTGATTTTAAATATAATGCAACTTTATTAATAATTCTGAAAATTATTCTACCTATTATGAAGATAATCATACAATTTCTGAATATAACTCTGAATATGAAGATGAAAATGAAGATGAATTTATTAGAATTAAAACTATATTTATAAGGTTTAAAAAAATTCAAATAAAGCATAAGTATTAAACAAACTTGAAAAATTAAATAAAAAAAATAGTAGATGATTCAAATATTTTTGAATTAATGGAAATGATGCAACTAGACCCAAAATTGTTAACAATTTAAACTTTAATTAATTCTTAATAATTTCAACCTTAATTAAATCTTAACAATTTAACCTTAATTAATTCTTAACAATTTAACCTTTAATTAATTCCTATTAATTTAACCTTTAATTAATTCTTATTAATTTCAACCATAATTAATTCTTAATAATTTAAACATTAATTAATTCGTAACAATTTAAACTTTAATTAATTCTTAACTAATTAAATCATAATAACTAAGATCTTAATTAATTCATAATAACTTAAATCTTAATTAATTAATAATAACTTAAATCATAATTAATTTTTAATAATTTAAAACTTAATTAAACGTTAATAAATTCTACAAATTAAATTAATTTTTAACAACTAAAACTTATATAACTCTTAAAAACCTATATTTTAACAACTAATAAATTCAAATTATATTTAATAAGGTTTAAAAAAATTCAAATAAAGTAAAAGTATTAAACTAACTTGAAAAATTAAATAAAAAAGAAATAGTACATGATTCAGATATTTTTGAATTAATGGAAATGATGCAATTATACCCAAAATTGTTAACAATTTAAACTTTAATTAATTCTTAATAATTTCAACCTTAATTAAATCGTAATAATTTCAACCTTAATTAATTCTTAAAAATTTCAACCATAAATAATTCTTAACAATTTAAACCATAATTAATCTTAATAATTTCAAACGTTAATTAATTCTTAATATTTTCAACCTTAATTAATTCTTAATAATTTCAACCTTAATTAATTCTTAACAATTTAACCTTTAATTAATTCTGAATAATTTAACCTTTAATTAATTCTTATTAATTTCAACCTTAATTAATTATTAATAATTTAAACTTTAATTAATTCATAACAATTTAAGCTTAAATTAATTCTTAACTAATTAAATCATAATAACTCAGATCTTAATTAATTCTTAATAAGTTAAATCTTAATTAATTCTTAATAACTTAAATCATAATTAATTCTTAATAACTTAAAACTTAATTAAACGTTAATAAATTCTACAACTTAAATTAATTTTTAACAACTTATAGCTTAAATAACTCTTAAAAACCTATATTTTAACAACATAAAATCTTAATTAATTCTTAAATCTTAATTACTTAACAATTCAACTTTAATAACAAATTCAATCCTTAATTCAACAAAATCCACGAACTAAATTCCAATTAATTACCTTTAGATATAAAACTAAATAAAATCCTACCCAACTAAAACATCAAACTAAATAACAATAAATATGTCAAAGTGGGTTGATATATTCGCGGGTTCACACGGTCTGTATCAAATCGAGAATTTGATACTTTATTAGAAACTTAATTAAAATATTTTAACTTGATTAACTCATGCATAAATGTCATGCCCATGCATTTGCTTAATTTTAAAATATCTGTCATGTCATTCATGTTTACTTTTCTACATAATTTAGAATGGATAGATAGAAAAAAGATTGGTTGACACTTGCCTAACCGAGTACCAGGGTGGGGCAAGATGATAGTACGTTAGGGAAGCTTGGCCTAGGAAGTCAGGAAGGATAAGGAGTACCCGACCTGGTCGACTTGGCTAAGTAGAACTAGCCGAAGCTACCTCACCACATCCTAGACTAGTTAGACCAAAGTTTTTCAAAGAGTAAATTAAAAATATTCCTTCTTTAAAAGACTTTGTCTAAGGAAAGGATTGATGATCCAATAAGGCTACGACCAAAGAAGGCCCCTGTGCCTCACCAAGACGTGGAAGCCAATTATTGAAATATGCTTTTAAATTACAAATTGTTAAACTTGAATCTAACTCAAGGTCAAGCAATCTATAAATTAAATTGAGAAGAATTATTCAAGCATCTCACAAACACTTATAAGGTAACCGTGCTTGCTTGTACTATGACAATTAGAATGGGTGAGATGTTAAGACTAATTAATTGACAAATATCTTTGAAAATGTTTTCAAAATCTTTAGGATATGTTCTTAAAAATCTATTTTCAAAATAATATTTAAACATAATAATGTTTTAATGAATTTCATGCTTGATTGAGTGTTACTTATAAATACATATTTAAAAAATTATATATCTTTTCGAAAATTGATTGACCTACACTTAGACACAAACCTGCTAGGTCAACACTCAAGTCCCTTAAGATACTTAGGTAGAGGTCATTGTAGTTAACAAGGGTAGCCAGAAGGTGTCAGGTTCAGGGGAGTCTTTATTTTTGCAAATTTTTATTTTTAGAAAACTATTTTTTAAAAAATTATTCTTTTTGAAAATTTATATCTTTTCAAAATGGTTTGCGCTTTAAAAATTATTATCATCTCTTTCAAAATGCGTTTCGAAAAATATTTTTTTTCAAAAACATATTTCAAAATATTTTTTAAAAATTATTTCCTTGAAAGTTATCATATTCTTTTTAAAATACTCTTCAAAAATTTCTTTAATTGCTCTTATGATTTGGATAAACTCTAAAGACACACAGGAAGCTTTCTTTATGATTTACAAGAGTTCCTAAGATTGTGTTAGATTTAGGGGGAGTCCAAGTCAAAAGAAATTAATGTATCATTCATGCTTATTTCAAAAAATCACCATCTTTCTTAAACACTTTTGAAAATATTATATTATCATTTACCAAAATTTATTTTGAAAATCTTTTATCTTTTGGAATACCTTTGAAAATAATTTTTACTTGAGTTTTGGAAAAATTTCCAAGACACTTAGGAAAATTTTCCTTGTAGTTAACAAAGTTTCCTAGGATTTTGTTAGACTAGAAAAGAAACCAAATCAAGAAAGTTAGTATTTTTTTAAAAACTAAATACATTGAAAATATTGATTTTTGAAAAATCCCTAAGACACATAGGAATGTTCTTATGGTCAACAAGATTCCTAGGATTGTGTTAGACGTAGAGAAGTTCAAATTCTTTTTTTTTTTAAATTATTGTTGGTGCAATGTTTTTTAAAAGTACTTAGTATTTTTAGAATATTTTCTAGAACAAGTACTTAGTTTTTTTTTTAAAAAGGAGAAGAGTTTTGAAAATCATTTTTCAAAAAAAAAATCTTAAGTATCTTCAAAAGGGGGAAAGAGATTATCATAAAAGGAGAAGAGAGGCTTAAGATTAGATTTTTTTTCAAAATCTTATTGTTGGTGCAAATTTATTTTCCGTTATTTCCTTTTGATGTGTGACAAAGGGGGAGAGAGGCTTAAGTTAGATTTTTTTTTAATTTCTCCCAAGTGTTAAACCTAGAACCCTTAGACCTAACCTAACTTAAAGATTATTGTCAAACATCAAAAAGGGGGAGATTGTTGTTGTAAAATGCATCAGTGATGAGCAGTCTTCCTCTAGTGTTTCTTTGTTTGACAATATACTAAAGTTAATGACAATATATATGTTAGACAATATACTAAGGGTGGTCAAAGTGATCAAGGGTTAAACCAAAGAGGACCTTATGTTTGGTAGGGTAAACCCAGGTTTGATCAGTTTGACAAAGGGGTTAGCCAAATAGGATCTAATGTTTGGCTGGATGAATAGAACCCAGAGTTGGTCAATTTGACCAAGGGATTAAACCAAATCGGATTTGAGGGCTGGGATTATATTTACCTGAAGATTGGAGGAAGTCTAGTCAGGATTAAGATGACTAGCAAAGAAGTGATTAAGTTGAAAGAAATCCTAGTGAGTGAAGCTAGGTGGACTAAATCCTGGTGAGTGAAGCTGGGTCCTATTGAGTGAAGCTAGGTGAACTAAGTCCTGGTGAGTGAAGCAGGGCACGAAGTCTTGGTCCGGGGCACTGAGCACTAAGTCTTGGTCGGGGATCGGGCAACGGAGTCTTTATCGAGCGAGGATTATGGTCAGAAGTAGAGACGGGTTGAGGTTGGACATCTCGAGATCTAAGTTCTCGAAGGCCGAGCAAAAGTCCAGCCGGAGGTCCCTGTTGGCAAAAGCTTTAATCGAGTGGGAACCGTGGACAGAAGTAGAGACGGGTCGAGGTTGAATGTCTTGAGATTCAGGTTCTCGGAGGCTGAGTGAAAGTCCAACCAGAGGTCTCAGTTGGCAAAAGATAACTTCTCCAGGGTGGAGTAAGTGAGAATGCGTTCCCTGGGAAGGAAACATTAGGTGTCGGTTTAACCTAGGGGTTCGAGTGAAATCCAAAGTCAGAACCAATCAATTAAGACTAAGATTAGTTATGTTGTTGTCTTGTGTTTGTTGTCTTGTTGGTACCTGGAGTTGGAGGCAAGATAGGAGAGCAAACGCAGGAAAAAGGACCTGCGAAGAGGCCTTCCTGGGTGCCTTACTTGAATCAGGCGCTGGGAGCTTCCTAGGTGACTGGGAAGGCTAGGATAATCCACTCCGCCGAGTTTGTTGCTACGTATGGATGTTTGACCACACGTGGTAGGCGCCCAAGAGCCACCAGGCGCCCGAGAACTCAGTATATAAAGGGGTTCGACCCCTCATCTCAGTACATCACTTTTTGTATCCATAAAAGCAGTCTGTGTGAAGCAAATGCGCTCAAGTCAAAGCTCTGTGACCAAGGATGCTCCAGGAGGAAGTGCGTTGCACTTCGGACTTCTGGATTGGCTGAATCTTCAATTTTCTGTTGGTTTGTTTTTAAATTAAAAAGCTATACTTGTTTTATTATTATTTCTTTGCTTATAATTCAAACTGTAAGACGTGTTTCTCCACCTTTGGAAAGTCCGGAAAGGAGACCACTAGTGGACTCACGTTGAGTACTTAAGCCTTGGATGTACTAACCCTTGGATGTACTACAACAAATATGTCTTTTCGCAGCGCGCAATAATTGTATCCGCAGCGCGCATCGAATGCTGTATAACTACAAGCTGTTAAAAGTCACAACATTTTGACAGCGTGCATCTGCGCGCTGCGGAAAAGTTGCATCCATAGCACGCGGCTACACGCTGCGGATAAGTATATCCGCAGCACACGAATATACACTGTGGAAAATTACATCCGCAGCGAGTGGCTACGCGCTACGAATATGTGCATCTACAAATAAGCACAGCGCACGGCCGGCCACTGCGGATGTACATATCCGCAGTGTATATTTGTACGCTGGGAATACTAATATATTCAATATAATTATAATCCCACATATACATAATCCCACATATACACATCTTACACAATTTAATAATACAATAAATATACCACATCATATCTCTCAATTAACAACATCTAAAACTAAAACATTTATATCACAATTAATCATCAACACCACACTTTACCAAAATAGCATTTCACTTACTAGCAAAAACCATTATAAATTAGTCATAAGTCTAAAATAACTGAGTAGTAAAAAAAATTACAAACTAGTCATAAGTCTAAAGTAACTCAGTCAAAAACTATAAACTTAGAAACCAAGCAACTGTGCTTCTTATTGCATCTTCGAGAAACAACATTTCATCATTTGGTCGAATGAGGTCCAACTTGTTCACAAACACCCTATCAATCCAATCTTTCCAACAAGCTCCACCAAGAGGAACGTGATGCACTTTTACTTTGGGATCTGTGGATGCAATTCGACCTTCTGCAACAACTCCGTCAATACTCCAATGAAACAGCTTACATTTAGTATTATCAATGATATCTTCACGACTCAAGTTCTTTAGTTGTAACTGTATAATCAAAAAAAATTGTAAGTTATAGCGGCATGAACTTGATAATTAAATTATACTGCTACATTGAAGTATAAAATTATAGCGGCATGAACTTGCATTAAAATTATATTGTAAAATTATACAACTCCGTCAGAACTTGATAATAAAATTATACTCGGCAATTGAAGTGTTCACCATGATAAAATTATACTGCTGCATGAACTTGTCAAAACTTGAAGAACTTCAATTGGTGATTCAAGTGCTGCAATTCAACAACACATTCTATTGCAGAACTTGCTTTATAGAACTTGCTTTATATTAACTTGTAGAACGTGCTTTATAGTGTTGTACTAGTTGCTTTATAGTAACTTGTAGAACCTGCGGACCTAACTTAATTGTTGAACTTGTTTTATAGTAACTTACATGATAATTATCTAAGCACATTCTATTGTTCGATGCAAATATAAAAAATTAAGGTAGATCGCCAAAATATGAATTGTCTAAGCACATTCCATGAAAGATAATGGATAAATAATTGCTTATATATAAATAATGGCAACAATCCAAGTAGTTATGAAAGATAAATAGCCAAAATAGATGGGATGCTTTATGGAAATCATTAAAATATATGTGATACTTTGATGAGTTTGAAAATAGTATACCAAGGAGCTTGTATCTTGTTACCTGAGTTGTTGTTTGTTGTTGACTAACATTGCAAATATTATCAATTTTTGTTGCACCATGGATATCAACACTTTGCGATCTTGAATTGTTTTGATAATTTGGTTTACTTGAAGCATCCGGAACCTATAAAAAAATATGTAAATTTTAAATATGTGTGATAGCATAAAATAGTATGTGTCACAAAGTTAGTATCAATAAATAGACTTTCACAATAATAATATAGCACCAAAAAAATTCATCATTAAAAAAACTCCATAGCTTTTGTCAAAAAAAACTAAATTCCTAATACATTTTAAACACACAATTATAGGTCTTAACATACCTGTTCAGCTGCAAGTTGTAAGATATTTTGTACATCTTCTTCTGGAAGGCATCTCTCGCCAGTCTGATTTCCAACTCGGGAATCACGGCCAATTTGTGTGCTGGATAGTAAAACCATACGTCACCTGAAAATATTGTACAACAGACTTCACTGTCCCCCTCTCATCAACTAGGAAACTGTCATTCAGATATTCCAGGAACATCAGGCGATATTAATACAACTTCTAGCAATAATTAGTAGATAGTTTGAATAACCAAAGAATTCTTACGTCAGCTCTCTAGTTGCCTGTGATGTAAAACCAGATATGTAGTATTTTCTGCGCATATTCCCCTGGTGAGTGACCTCAACCTTCACACCTCTCAAGGCCTTCTTGATCTGCATGAGCACATAAAAATGACCAGCTACAATAAAACCTAGATTACCATCAAGTAATGGATGAAACAAATAGATATGTAAAGAAAATGGCTGAGATTGAGAAGTGCAAACTAAAATTATTGAAGGAATTATTTTATTGTAAAGCAAATCAATTTGAAAAATAAAAAAGCTAAAAAAAATTATTGACGGTTAAGAAATTAAAATAAATCAAAACCAAACCTTCACACGATCAGCATCAGAAAGAGGTCTTGATTGGACATCCCTATTAAGAAGCTTGGTAATAGATTCAATAACGAGCAATGGCTCAATGAAGGTTGTGGAGGACATGTCTGCATTGCAAAGCAAATTTAGAAAGTTAGTCCAATCAACAACTCTAAATACATAATGAACTATAGCAAAAGAAATAAATTGGTTGTAGGAAGCAGCATTAGCATATTGAATATGAAAGCTTCATCTTCACAAATTTATAATTAGATCTAGCAACATATTAGCAACAATAGAAAAATAGGATAGTGAAATAATTTAGAATAATACGGAATTTAATTGAGTATAAATCAACTCTTAGGCCCAATTAGAAGATTGGGGTCAGACCATGCCGCAAGATGAAAATAAAAGTTGAAAAAAATATATATTTAAATTTGAGAGAACCACACTAACAGCAACTCAGTCATATGGAAGTCTGAATCAACTAGAATTCAATTGAAGATAAGCAGTCAGAACACAAACCAATAAATTGACAAATTTACAAGAAGCTTAACATTGGTAAGGGTTAATTAATGTATATTCACACAAGTCGACATCTCACTAAATCTCAATGATTGACCAATATTTTGCAGTTTTAATCGATAAAATAAGCACTCAATTTAAAGAAAATTCATTATATGATGCATATTTTGTACTATCACTGAAGCTTCAGCCACAAACCTGCAAGTGCATAATTCTAACGGAATGTGTAGCCTCATTTAGCCATGAGTACAGAAAACTTAAAAAATAGTTTCAGTATAAATATAATTTTTTTGTGTGTAGAATATGAAAAGACAAGCTTCAGCATAAAAGATAAATGAATAATTGATTATACTATTTTAGTTTAGAAGATTTCTTTTATTATGCCCTACTCAATAGGATTGCCACTAAAACATGGACAAATTAAACGATGCACTGCAGGAGCACAGTGTCTATGATCATGGTTAGCTATGAAAAATAATGAAAAGAAATGTCAAAAGAAAAAATTGGTGCAAACGAAGTAGCAAAAGTAGAAAACAAAACACAATTAGATTGGCAAATGGACAGGGAAAATACTAGGTTATGCCAAATACCTGGAAGCCCTAGCGCAGCCCGAATAAGCTACCGTGAGTATTTCGGAGAAGATGGCGCAGTCTTTCAAGAAGCCCTAGGGTGGGAGTCTGTCGGCGTCTGTGAGGAGGAAGCGGAGAAGATGGCGCAAACAGAGGCGGCGTCTGTGAGGAGGCGGAGAAGATGGCGCTGAGGAGTTTATGAGGAGGCGGAGAGTCGAGCGATGAGGAGGGCGATGAGTTGAGGCGCGATCGCGAGGGGTTTGGGAAAGAAACGGCGGAAAGTCGAGCAGAGGAGAGGAGGGCGATGAGTTGAGGCGGGATTGCGATGGTTTTGGGAAAGAAACGGCGGAAAGAGAAATAAAGAGGGCGCGATCACGATGAGGAGGGAGGCGCGAGGGTTTTGGGAGAGAAATAAAATAGGGAAATAATGAAAAAGAATAAATAAGGAAAAAAAGAAAAAAAATGGAAAAATAAGAAAAAAATTGAAAAAGAAAATAAGGGAAATAATAAAATAATAAAATAATAAAAATAATAAAACAGAAATAATGAAAAAGAAAAAAAAGAAAAAATAAGGAAAATAAGGAAAATAATAAATAATAAAATAATAAAATAGTGATTATTTGTAATTTTATTTGTAGCATATCACATATAATAAATAGATGCATTAGCAGCGTACCAATTTTTGTATACTGTCATTGTTATTATTTATTCGCAGCGTACGTTAATATGCTGTTAATAATAGCATTAACAGCTTGCTTTTAATGTATGTTGTTGATGCTTCTTCTTTTAAAAAAATGTATGGTATTAACAACGCACATCAATATGCATGCTGTTAATAATATTATTAACAACATGCTTTTAATCTGCGCTGTTAATAACGCACTGCGAAAAAGTATTTTTCTTGTAGTGGGTAGGGGTTCGAGTGAAATCCAAAGTCAGAACCAATCAATTAAGACTAAGATTAGTTGTGTTGTTGTCTTGTGTTTGTTGTCTTGTTGGTACCTGGAGTTGGAGGCAAGATAGGAGAGCAAACGCAGGAAAAAGGACCTACGAAGAGGCCTTCCTGGGTGCCTGACTTGAATCAGGCACCTGGGAGCTTCCTATGTGCCTGGGAAGGCTAGGATAATCCACTCCGCCGAGTTTGTTGCTACGTATGGAAGTTTGACCACACGTGGTAGGCGCCCAAGAGCCACCAGGCGCCCGAGAACTCAGTATATAAAGGGGTTCGACCCCTCATCTCAGTACATCACTTTTTGTATCCATAAAAGCAGTCTGTGTGAAGCAAATGCGCTCAAGTCGAAGCTCTGTGACCAAGGATGCTCCAGGAGGAAGTGCGCTACACTTCGGACTTCTGGATTGGCCGAATCTTCAATTTTCTGTTGGTTTGTTTTTAAATTAAAAAGCTATACTTGTTTTATTATTATTTCTTTGCTTATAATTCAAACTGTAAGACGGGTTTCTCCACCTTTGGAAAGTCCGGAAAGGAGACCACTAGTGGACTCACGTTGAGTACTTAGGCCTTGGATGTACTAACCCTGGGGGGTTGAGAACCAAGTAAATCCCGTGTGTTTTTCTTGTGTTTTTCTTTGTTCTATTTTATTTTTCTACTGCGTACTAACCTTGATAGAAATATGATCAACAAAAGAAGTTTCCGCAGTGAGCCGCTGTGAGTCTCCACAGTGTCTTGCCTATTTGATCAGTGGGGAATGGACATTATGGGTCTATTTCGAATTGGACCTCAATGCAAGAAGTTTTTGCTGGTTCTGGTGGACTATTTTTCCAAATGGATGGAAGCTGAGCCTGTTGCACACATCATGGAGGCTACAGTGATGAAGATCCTGTGGAAGGACATTGTTGTTGATGCAGTCTGGCCCGATTGTTGTTTTGGTGTTGACAACGATTTAAGTTTAGTTGAATGGATTTGGATTAAGTCCAGGTGGATCGGGAGATCGCACGCTGGCATGTGAAAAAGTCCTAGCTTGGAGGGCTAGGTGTGAAAAGTCCTAACCTGGAGGGTTAGGTGTGAGAAAATCCTAACCTGGAGGGTTAGGTGTGGAAAAATCCTAGCTTGGAGGGCTAGGTATGGAAAAGTCCTAATTCGGAAGGGTTGGGTGAAAAGTCCTAGCTTGGAGGGCTAGGTGAAAAGTCCTAACTTGGAGGGTTAGGTGAAAAGTCTCAACTTGGAGAATTAGGTGAAAAGTCCTAGCTTGGAGGGTCAGATGCCTAGCTTGGAGGGCTAGGTTGGATAAAGGTCTAACTCGGAGGGGTTGGGTGAAAAGTCCTAGCTTGGAGGGCTAGGTGAAAAGTCCTAGCTTGGAGGGCTAGGTGAAAAGTCCTAACTTGGAGGGTTAGGTGCAAATTCCCAACTTGGAGAGTTAGATTGAAAAATCCTTAGCTTGGAGGGCTGAGGTGAATGAAATCCTAGCTTGGAAGGCTAGGTCTGTGTCCCTGGATCGGTCTGGTGACCGATCAGGGAGTTGGCACGCTGCTCCTTCGTGGATCGGTCTGGTGACCGATCCAGCGATGTCTGATCGTTCTGGTGACCGATCAGGGAGTGTGTGTTTCACTCACTGCACAGCTCCTGATCGGTCTGGTGACCGATCAGGGAGCCCACAGTGAGTTGAGTTCTCCTGCTGATCTGCTCATGATCGGTCTGGTGACCGATCAGGGATACTGTTCAGATCGGTCTAGTGAACGATCATTTGTCGCAAGGTTCTCACTATCACCGATCAGGATGACTCCTGATCGGTCTGGAAGCAGCCTGATTGGTCTGGTGATCGATCAGGCTGGAGCCTAATTGGTCTGGTGACCGATCAGGCTGGAGCCTAATTGGTCTGGTGACCGATCAGGCTGGAGCCTGATTGGTCTAGGGACCAATCAGGAGTATGCAGAAGACTTCTAGATTGTTCTGGTGACCGATCAGGAGCAGAACTTTAATTCAAATATGCTGTCAGAAGTCTGTTTTCACTGTCGATTCTCTGCTACTTGCTGATTTCTTTTTGATATGCATTGCTAAGCCTCTGTTGGAGTGTGCAGGTGATAGCAGGTGATTCAAACACTCAAGGAGGGTCAATGGGAGGCTTTCCTTGGAGAAGGTTTGGATCTATTGTGTTTTCAGATCTCAACGGCGTCTGGCGCAACTAGCAATTGAGGAAGGCGCGGCTGGCAACTGACGGAGGCTCAGCTGGAGGAGTGTCCAGTGGACTGAGTGCTCAGAGAGGTCAGTGGGTCAGGGTGTGAGTCAGTGGTGCTGATGGAGCTGGCAACGTTGAGCAGGAGCTTAAGAGACAATGCTGGATGCAGAGGAGTGGAGGCGTACAAGACAGAAACTTGGGAAGTTTAGCTGTCTGTGTTCGTGCTCTCTGTTGCTTTGTGCTTGAGCGATCTTGTTACATCATTGTGAGCTTGTCTTCTCGAGTGTCTCTGTGCTTAACTTGTATCTTCTTGAGATCACTTGTGGAGAGGTTTCTCCACCGAGAAAGAGGCTGCTACTATCCGGAGTTCACCGGGGCTTGATCTGCCGACGATCAAGGGATCGCCCACCTCATGGCACGCCAAGGAGTACGGGCAAGTTATCCCCGAACCTTGTACATCTTCGTCTTAGCGTTTGTTTGGTTTGCGTTTCCTTCTCTGCTTTGTTCTTTGTTCTGCATTTGCTTCCGCTGCTAATCTGATCACGCAGAAAATATCAAAGAGCAACTTGTGGGTGTCTGGCTATATTCACCCCCCCTCTATAGCCATCCGATTTCAACAAGTGGTATCAGAGCTTGGGGCTCTGTTCAAGGCTTAACATCCGAGAGCTTACAACAAGATGGATGGAAGAGAAGGAATGAGCACAAACCGACCTCCACTCTTCGACGGTACAAATTTTCAAAATTGGAAATCGAAGATGGAGTTTTATTTGAAGACAAACATGAGCATATGGTTCTCGGTCAAAGAAGGTTTCATCCCTCCTAGAGATGTTAAAGGAAAAGATCTCGATTTCTCAAGTTGGTCGGCTGAGCAAATAAGAAAGAGTGAAGCAAATACCAAAGCGGTAGTCACTTTGCAATGCGGGTTAACCAAGGAGGAGTTGATCAAGGTGGGTCCTTTTACAAGTGCTAAAGATCTTTGGAACAAAATCATTGAGCTCCACGAAGGAACTCAAAACACCCGAATAGCCAAGAAGGACCTCCTTCACAGTCAACTCCAAAATCTGTCTATGGAAGAAAATGAAAAGGTAAGTGAACTCCATGGAAGATTCAAAAAGATCCTCAATGGCCTCCACTCCATCAATGAAAAGGTAGAAAATAGGGATCTAGTAAGGTTAGTTCTAAAAGCTTTTCCAAGGAATACATTGTGGTCATCCATGGTGGATGCCTACAAAGTTTCCAAGGATCTTTCCTTAGTTAAGTTAGAAGATCTATTTTGTGAAATGGAAATACATGAGATCTCTATCCAAAGACCAAAGGAGAAAGGGTTGGCTTTTGTGGCATGTGACAGGAAGAAGAAGAAGGAGAAGGAGGAGGAAAAGAACCACTGTCATGTGGCTCTCGTAGCCTTAGAAGAATCATCCAATGAGAGCAGTGATGAATCAAGTGACTCCTCAACCGCGCCTTCATCATCTTCGGATGATGAAGACGTAATTTCTCCCGAGCTAGATAAGTGCTATAGAACAATAGCTTGCTTGACAAACATGCTTAAGAAATCTAAGGCCAAAGTTAAATTCTTAAAATTAGAAGTGGAAAAATTGAAAACCTCTAAGGATGAGGTAATTGATGATTTACATGCTAATGGTCTTGAAAATGAAAATAAGGATTTGAAGAGCAAAGTTGAAAATCTCAAGAATATTCTTGAGAAGTTTTCAATTGGCTCAAAAACCTTAGATATGGTTCTTAACTCCCAAAGGGCGGTGTACAACAAGGTTGGTTTGGGTTTCCAACCTAAAGAACCTAGTGTCATATCTTTAATGTCAAGAACCCAATTTAGAGCACAAAACAATTCTAGGGTTCAAAAGGTTAAGAAGAAAATGACTAAGGCATGGGTGCCAAAGTCATTCATTGTAGATTCATTAGGTCCCAAAATTTGGGTACCTAAAACCTCCATATTTAAAATTGTATAGCTTTGATTGAGGGGGAGCATCTATCAACATAGGTGGTTGATATTTGGTGCTCCAAACCCATGACCAAGAAAAAACTGTCATTCACATGGTTGGTTATGGAAAATTCGAATTAAATGCTTTGAGCTTCATTTTCTTAGTTCTTATAACAAGCAATCCATTGGTTAGTGATTTATGAAATCTCATTTGGGCAATAAGAAAAGTTTTCATGCGACATTTGATGATATATCCATGTACAAGATTAAACTAGTTTCAAAATAAACATGGAAAATGATATTACATGGATGATTTAGAGAAGCACATAACTTGTCCTTATCATGGATTGCTTAGGACAATTGATTTTATTGTTGCTATTTATAGTTTACTGCAACTCATGGTTTATGATATGCCTTATGTCAAGCCCAAGGTGTATAATTTCTTGTATGAATTGTAGAACATGAATGCATGCTAAAGAACAAGTATGGATACATCAATTAGTATTGATTCAAAAATCACCTTGGAAATTTCACCATACATCAAACTTACAAACTAAGCGAAATTTGGCGATGTGATCATTCATGAAAATTGATGCAACCCTGTTTTCCCATGCTATTCATGATTATGAATTTTATGTTCAAATGGTTGTATGCAAACCTGTCTTGGAATCTTGATACAAACATGTTATAAACATACCTTGAACTGATCAGAATTTAGAAATTGACCATAATATGATACAAATTTGATACAAGCATGTTTTTGAAAGGTTTATCATACTTTTGTTTGTATCATGAAACTTGATCATACCTTGATACTAATGTTATATAGGCATGTTTTGAAATTTAATTATATGTTGATCACTTTCAAATTTACCATGTTTTCTGGAATCATGCTTTGAACTTTGTATTTATAAATTTTACTCTCAAGATATATTGGAGATGTTGCATGATTTGATAATGTACATGATAGTTAAAGAGATGCAAATCATGTTGTTTTCTTTGGGTAAAGAAACATGAATGTTGTTTAACGGAGCACTGTTAGGAGTTGAAACTAATTGAATTAGGGTTTAGATGTATTTCAGAGTTTCTGAACTGTCGTCTATATCAGACCTGATCGGTCCACCGACCGATCAGGACTCACCCTGATCGGTCTGGCGACCGATCAGATCAACTCTGATCAAGGAACTCCCAGATCGTTCCAAAATGATCCAAAAATTTCTTAGACCAATCACTTCTCGTCGAATTGTATTAGTTTAATGATCATACTGATACAAACAAACATGATACAATCCGATTACAATTGAAACATACTTGATCACCCATTAGTACAAACCTGGTACTAAGGGAGCACAAATTTGTTCAAGTGGTACAAACCTGGTACTTAATAGTGTTTTGATACAAACCTATGTTGGAATGTTCAAATTCATAAGAAAGGGTTTGTTGAGCCATGACTCTTGTTCTTGATGTCGTGTTTCAGAAATGTTTCTGAAATGTCGAATATTAATAGAGTCTACACCCCTATTGTGGTATGCAAATTATTAATGCAGTCTGATCAGGAATGTATCAGAGTTTCAGGAATTTTTCTGAAATTTGATCGCTCCCCAGACTAATAAGAAATATTTCTGTATCAAGTAATCAACGAACCTGATTGGTCAGGGAGACCACTAATGTTTATTTGTCGGATACAGATGCATTCCCTACTTGTCACATGAAACATATACATGTTTGACCATGATATAATTCTGTATATGATTTCATGTGCAATTCACACTTATTGACGTATGATACATATACGTTGTTGCCATGATACATTTATGGTATATGCCTCTCATATGCAATTCAAAAATTATCCTTTGATTGTTTTGGGGACACCCTTGATTGAGGGGGAGTTGTGTTCAAACTTAATAACCATACCCTTTTCGATGTTTGACAAAGGGGGAGAGAATGACTGATTAAGTTTATGGTTGTTATAGGGGAAGGATCATGATTCCCTTATGAGAATTGAATTGATTGATAAACTTAAATCGGGTTGTCAAACAATAAAAAGGGGGAGATTGTTGATGCAGTCTGGCCCGATTGTTGTTTTGGTGTTGACAACGATTTAAGTTTAGGTGAATGGATTTGGATTAAGTCCAGGTGGATCGGGAGATCGCACGCTGGCATGTGAAAAAGTCCTAGCTTGGAGGGCTAGGTGTGAAAAGTCCTAACCTGGAGGGTTAGGTGTGAGAAATCCTATCCTGGAGGGTTAGGTGTGGAAAAATCCGAGCTTGGAGGGCTAGGTATGGAAAAGTCCTAATTCGGAAGGGTTGGGTGAAAAGTCCTAGCTTGGAGGGCTAGGTGAAAAGTCCTAACTTGGAGGGTTAGGTGAAAAGTCCAAACGTGGAGAATTAGGTGAAAAGTCCTGGCTTGGAGCGTCAGGTGCCTAGCTTGGAGGGCTAGGTTGGATGAAGGTCTAACTCAGAGGGGTTGGGTGAAAAGTCCTAATTTGGAGGGCTAGGTGAAAGTCCTAGCTTGGAGGGCTAGGTGAAAAGTCCTAACTTGGAGGGTTAGGTGTAAATTCCCAACTTGGAGAGTTAGATTGAAAAATCCTTAGCTTGGAGGGCTGAGGTGAATGAAATCCTACCTTGGAAGGCTAGGTCTGTGTCCCTGGATCGGTCTGGTGACCGATCAGGGAGTTGGCACACTGCTCCTTCGTGGATCGGTCTGGTGACCGATCCAGCGATGTCTGATCAGTCTGGTGACAGATCAGGGAGTGTGTGTTTCACTCACTGCACAGCTCCTGATCGGTCTGGTGACCGATCAGGGAGCCCACATTGAGTTGAGTTCCCCTGCTAATCTGCTCCAGATCGGTCTGGTGACCGATCAGGGATACTGTTCAGATCGGTCTAGTGAACGATCATTTGTCGCAAGGTTCTCACTATCACCAATCAGGATGACTCCTGATCGGTTTGGAAGCAGCCTGATTGGTCTGGTGACCGATCAGGCTGGAGCCTGATTGGTCTGGGGACCAATCAAGAGTATGCAGAAGACTTCTGGATCGGTCTGGTGACCGATCAGGCTCCTTCCTGATCGGTCTGGGGACCGATCAGGAGCAGAACTTTAATTCAAATATGCTGTCAGAAGTCTGTTTTCACTGTCGATTCTCTGCTACTTGCTGATTTCTTTTTAATATGCATTGCTAAGCCTCTGTTGGAGTGTGCAGGTGATAGCAGGTGATTCAAACACTCAAGGAGGGTCAATGGGAGGCTTTCCTTGGAGAAGGTTTGGATCTATTGTGTTTTCAGGTCTCAACGGCGTCTGGCGCAACTGGCAACTGACGAAGGCGCGGCTGGCAACTGACGGAGGCTTAGCTAGAGGAGTGTCCAGTGGACTGAGTGCTCAGAGAGGTCAGTGGGTTAGGGTGTGAGTCAGTGGTGCTGATGGAGCTGGCAACGTTGAGCAGGAGCTTAAGAGACAAAGCTGGATGCAGAGGAGTGGAGGCGAACAAGACAGAAACTTGGGAAGTTTAGCTGGGCTGTGTTCGTGCTCTCTGTTGCTTTGTGCTTGAGCGATCTTGTTACATCTTTGTGAGCTTGTCTTCTCGAGTGTCTCTGTGCTTAACTTGTATCTTCTTGAGATCACTTGTGGAGAGGTTTCTCCACCGAGAAGGAGGATGCTACTATCCGGAGTTCACCGGGGCTTGATCTGCCGACGATCAAGGGATCGCCCACCTCACGGGCACGCCAAGGAGTAGGGGCAAGTTATCCCCGAACCTTGTACATCTTCGTCTTAGCGTTTGTTTGGTTTGCGTTTCCTTCTCTGCTTTGTTCTTTGTTCTGCATTTGCTTCCGCTGCTAATCTGATCACGTAGAAAATATCAAAGAGCAACTTGTGGGTATCTGGCTATATTCACCCCCCCTCTATAGCCATCCGGTTTCCAACAATTGTCTGCAGGTACGACTTCCTCACAAGTTAGTGTCTGATAATGGCCGACAGTTTGCAGGGCGCAAGCTCAAAGAATGGTGCGAAAGGTTGGGTATTCGACAAACCTTCACATCGGTTGCATACCCCCAAGGCAATGGCCAAGTCAAGGTCATTAACCGGGAGATCATCAGGGGGCTCAAGATAAATCTTGATCACATCGGAGGTAGCTAGGTTGAAGAGCTCCTCAGTATTCTGTGGTCCTACTGTACCACTCTAAGAGAAGGAACAGGTGAGAGTCCTTTTCAGCTTGTGTATGGAGCTGAGGTCGTGATCCTGGTGGAGGTAGATGAGGAGTCTGTTCGGAGGCAGCATTATAATAAAGAGGACAATGATCGAGAGTGGCTGATCGACCTGGACCTGGTGGCAAAGGTACGAGACAAAGCAGCTGCTCGGTTATTAGCCTATAGACAGCGTATGCAACAAGCTTTCAATCACTGCGTGATTGCCCATAGCTTTGAAGTCAGAGACAAAGTCTGGAAGAGGATTAAGTCGGTTGGCGACCCCGAGAAGCTGGAGCCGCACTGGGGCGGACCCTATATCGTTGCCAGAAGGCTCACCGGAGGTAGCTACTATCTAGAGCATGACAAGGGCAAGAGGCTAGAGAGACCATGGCATGCCAATCATCTCCGACCCTACCGCACTCGGTGAGATTTTGAGATGTCCAAATGCATTTGTATTCTTCTTGGCACTGCTTTGTAGTTTTAGTATTTAAAGAAGCAAACGAAATGTCTCTTAAAGGACCCAAGTACTTACCTGAATAACACCCTACTAACTCATGGTGCTGTGGATGTCCGAGGTGAGTAGGCTTCGTCGAGGTGCTACGGATGCCTGACCAGGAGCTGATAAAACCCTACTACCTCATGGTGTTGCGGATGTCCGAGGTGAGTAGGCCTGGTCGAGGTGCTGCGGATGCCCGACCAGGAGCTGTTAAAACCCTACTACCTCATGGTGCTGCGGATGCCGGAGGTGAGTAGGCCTGGTCAAGGTGCTGCGGATGCCCGATCAGGAGCTGCATACACCTTACTGCCTAGCGATGTTGCGGATGCCCAATGTGAGTAGGCCTTGTCGAGGTGCTGTTGATGCCCGATTAAGAGCTGCTTAAAACCTACTGCCTCGCGGTGCTGCGGATGCCCGAGGTGAGTAGGTCCGGTTGGGGTGTTGTCGATGCCCGACGGGGGGCCGAGATAGCCCTATTACCTCTGACCGGGAACTTAAGGATGGTTTCTCATGATACAGAGAGGGGAAGAAGCTAGCATGTAAAGGACATGATAGAAAGCAACACCATCAAACATCAAAGGCAAACATAATGGTTAAAGTATTGACTGAGAGCCCATATCACAATGGTAACAAGCTTCCTTGTACCTCCGAGTAGGATACATTTAGGATAACATCCTAAGGAAGTACCAAATGTAAGTGTACATGGGAGGTACAATTATTAAACTGCGTAAAGGAGACTTCTTCTTTGTCCGGGCTCCCCTCCATTGTCTCAGTCTCTCCTTTAGCCATGGAGGTAGAAGTCATTTCTTATGGTTACAACATCAGGTCCCTTCACTTAATGTAGCACAACACCAACTCGGAATACAGATGCAAGCCATTCAACTCCGAGTATGCTTTCGCAAAATGTCACAGAATAAGAGAGAAATGTGGCGAAAGACAAGTATTTCAGAGAAAGATATTCACACAAAGGCTTAGAACAAAATCATGCAAAATTCCTTTTATTCCAAATAGATGTATACACCATGAGTTCAGGAAAGAAGGAAAAACAAGTAAAGATGCAAAGTACACCGAGGCTATAAAATTATGAACGTCTATAAAATTATTAGCTTACCGAGGCTGCGACTTATGCTGGTGGCCTTTGGGCTGAGCTCCACCCGATACATAAGTTCGTCACTTTGCACCAGGCCGGGGCCGCTGAACACCATACCGGCCAGGATTCTCCTAGCCTGCTGGTAACTCAAATCCTACTGGAAGTCACCAAGATCCGGCACGGCTGGCAGACTCTCCTTCCAGCGAATGGGACTGAAGGGTCGCTGAGGTAATTGAACAAAGAAAAAACGTTCCTTCCACACCTGATGGGAGGAAGGAAAACCCCTTATAAACCTATAACTGGGGCGAGCCGTGAAACCAAAAGTTCCCCTAGACGCTTGGGTTGGGAGGAAGAAGAAATGGAAAAAACGGGGGGGGGGGGGGGGGTCAAGGGAATGTCAAAAATTTTGAAAAGGATAAAGGCTCCACTCATCTGAGAGAAGGCATTGGGAGTCATCTAATGAAGCGGAATATCAAAGTAGGAAGAAATGCTCATGAAAAAGGTGTTGGTGAGAGCCCTAGAGCCGATCATGTAATGATTGTATGGACTAATTTGTATCATATTCCTATGTATAAATAAAGGCATGTTTTATGGTTATTATACTTACGTGTATTTGTGCCAATTAGCTAAGTATAATAATGTCCTTGAGTAGAAGGTTCTTATCTATATCAATCGATTGGTTGAATCGATAGTGAGATGATATAGAGAACACTACTCTAAATAATTCCTAGTCAAGTATTAACATTCTAGGACAATGTTAATACATAGAGGCTAGCATGTAAGTCAACATGATGACTTGATCTCACAAGTCATGGATATAGAGATATCAAGTTGACACATGGTATGCATTGGAGAATGTATACTGAATGACCCGCCATGAGAAAGTATCATGGATCGTTATATGAGTGTCATATACTTTCTCATGTGGCTATTAGTATGACTATTAGTCCTTGGACCTGAAGTCACCATGGATTCCTACATAAGGAGTTACGTACTTTGGCTTCGTCAAACGTCACCCGTAAATGGGTGGACTATAAAGGCGATTACTGGGTATGTAACAAATTATGGAGAGGGATGTGAGTGATGTAGATGGGATCTATCCCTCCTATATGACGGGAGCGATATCGTATTCTTGATAGAGTTAGACCACAAAGTGCATGGCCATGCCCAAGTGAGTCAATATGAGATATTGAACTCATTTGATTAGTGTGAGTCTACTTGGAGTTCAAGATATAGATTGACTCGAGGATGACACGGTCTATGCCTCAATTGAGTCAATCTAGATATCATGGATAGAGGGACATTATCATATATTGTGAGAGTCACAATTATTAGTCACAAGGTGATGTTGGATCTCAACATTCTTGTAACTTGGGTAGCAATGATGTGTTGCTAGATACCGCTCATTGCTTATGTTTCTAAGAGGTTAGAAGCATTGCCAACGTTACAAGAACCTATAGGGTCACACACAAAGGACAAATAGATGGAGAAAAATTGAAGTCAAGTTTGACTTGACTAAATATGGAAAGTCCATAAAAGGCAAGTTTGACTTGACCTAAATCCAAATCAAGTTTGACTTGACTTGGTTCCACTTCAAGTTAGACTTGACATGGGAGAAGAAATGGAGTCAAGTTTGACTTGACTAAATATGGAAAGTCCATAAAAAGGCAAGTTTGACTTGACCTAAATCCAAATCAAGTTTGACTTGACTTGGTTCCACTTCAAGTTAGACTTGACATGGGAGAAGAAATGGAGTCAAGTTTGACTTGACTAAATATGGAAAGTCCATAAAAGGCAAGTTTGACTTGACCAAAAACCACCTCACCTTGAATTGACCAAGTGATGACTTGGCTTGGTTTTTGACTAAATGTGTATGCCACATCATTTCCAAGGTGGTAACCCCTCCCATTTGAATTTGAATTCAAATGGAGGAGGTTATGGCATGTTATGGCCGGCCATTTAATGGCCATTAATGGCCATTAAGTGGCCACCAAGGGTGAACAAAAAGGGATTTTGGTTCCCTTTTTGTGTGTGGCTCTTCTTCTTCCTTTTGAGATTTTCTTTTTGAAGATCTTGCTCTACTTCTCCTCTTGTCGAAACCGAGAAGGTGCTAGCACACCTAAGGTTTTGATCCATCTATTTTGTTCGCGTGGATACATATAGAGGAGTGTCTGCCTTGATACTCTACGAGATCCGGCGGCTTTTGGACAAGCGGGAAAGCGAAGGGCTACGCATCAAGGGTAATGGTTCTATCATGTAGATCTAATGTAGATTTAGTAGTGAAACTCGTACTCGTAATTTATTTTATGTTCGCACGGATCCCGTGGCCGAACTTCTGGGGTTTCCGCAACGCAAAAAGCGGTTTTTGCGGCCTAGAATGTCTAACAAAAGGGTGGAATGGGAAAGTGAAGCCCTAACTCTACCTGTCCTAAGAAAAAAGTAAAAAACCCTAGGGGAGGTTCTACCAGAGATTGGTTTACCCTAGGTGCTACTACTTGTAGTTCTTCCGGGATGCCGTATACCTCCAGGGTGGCTTGAAGGGCCTCTATCTTAACCTTGGAGGAGGAAGTTTCATACCATTCCGGTTGCTAGTTCTCCTCCTTGTCGGTTGTCGCCTACTTCCGTTGGTCCTTTTTTCCTTCCTTGCCCATGACTCCTATGAGAGTAAGAGGAAGGGGATGGAGGAAGAAGGGAATTTACAAGTAGGGAGGAAGCCTTACCGAAACGGAAGCTTAGCAAGCGGGAACGGAGAACGCGTGCTCTGTTGAACGATAGGGCAAGAAGGTGGACGAATGTTGCATCTCCCTCTTTTATAGGGAGGAAACTGCCCTCGTGCGGGCAATAGGGGCTTAACACATGGACGGTGATGGTTGCACATCTTGAGGAGCCGCCCTTTTTAAAGCCATTGTATGATGTGACTCTACGGTGCGCGTTAGTTGGAGATCGCGAAGGAGATAACTGGACACGTGGCGCGGAGACATTTGCGGGGTTATTTTGTCGCCATTAAAAGACCCCATGCGCTTTTAATTGGTAATTGACAGCTATCATTACCCCACTTTGAAACTCGCGGGGACTTTTCGTTCCATTCAAAAGATTGCCTAGGGTCCAGAGTCGAATGTTGCGATTCCTCGGACTCAACAAGATTGTCAGCAGGGAAATTATGGAAAAATGGGGCCGCAGACGCATGTTTCCCCTTCCCCGTCACATTATTAGTCAAAACAGTCAGCCACAATTCCTTCGATTAGACTTGAAGGTGTTGGTGCAAGATGCATCAGTGATGTCCTCCTCTAAGTGTTTCAATGTTTGACAATATGCTTAAGTCAGTGATACATTGAAAAAGGGAAAGGTAGTCAAGTAAACTGGACCAAAGTGATGAAAAGTCCTAGTTAACCTAGGCACGAAGTCCTGGTTCGAAGAATTGGGCACTAAGTCCTGATCATAGATTGGGCACTAAGTCCTGGCCGAGGTCTGGGCACCTAAAACCTGACCGAGGGTTGGGCACTAAGTCCTGGTTCGTGGAATTGGGCACTAAGTCTTGGCCGAGGGTTAGGCACCTAAGACCTGACCGAGGGTTGGGCACTAAGTCCTGGTTCATGGAATTGGGCAATAAGTCCTGGTCATGGCGAAGTCCTGGTCGTAGGATTGGGCAAAAGTCCAACCGGATGGGTCGGGTGGCAACCGTCTCCTGAGAGGAGTAGGTGAAAGGCGCGTTCCCCGGGATGGGAACTTAGGCGTCGATTCGACCTAGGGTTTCGTGGAAATCCAAAGTTATAACCAAGTCCTTAAGGTTAAGATTGTATATGTGTTTGCCTTGTATTTATGTACCTTGCAGGTACCTAAATTGAAGACAAAGCAGGCAAACAAACACACAACAAGGCTACAAACCTGGCTGCTAGGCGCCCCCATTAACTACAGCACCCTAATGAAACAGGCACCTCAATGGGTTAGGCGCCTGAATGAATCAGGCGCCTCCTTCAACACAGGTGCCCTGGATTAAAGGGTTATCTACTGATGCGAGTTCGAAGCGAAGATAAACTTTGACCAAGCTTTGTGAGGTGCCTCCTTCATCACAGGCACCCCAGACAAAATTATAAAAGGGGCTTCGACCCCTCAACTCAGTACAACATTCCAAATATCATTCTGAGCTTTCCGAGTGACGACAAAGCGCCAAAGACGAAGCTCTGTGACCAAGGAGGCTCCGGGAGAAAGTGCGCGACACTTCGCAGTTCTAGATCGGCCGAGTCTTCGACCTTTTATATTTTGGTTTGGTTTTATTTTTCTGCACTTAATTTCTATATATTATTGATTGTACAAACGTGCACTGTAAGACGAGTTTCTCTGCCTCCGGAAAGTCCGGAAAGGAGACCATTAGTGGACGGGCGTTTCCCGTGCTTAGGCCTTGGATGTAATGACCCCTGGGGGGTTGAGAACCAAGTAAAATCCGTGTGCACTCTGAGTTCTGTTTTTGTTCGTTCTTTCTATTTTCCGCTGCTACTAACTCTGTGACCAGAATGAACAATCAAAAGTATACGAAGTTTCCGCGAAGTTTTTACGGTCGATATTCACCCTCCTTTATCGACGACACCGACCCCCACAGAAGGGAGGCACTTGTGATGGGGATGAGCACCCCAGCGGTGACACGTGTCACAGGAAAGCTATGTGTCTGGGTCTAGTGTACTTAAAGGTAGAAGTCAAGCCCCCGAGATCAACTCGGGAGGGCCTACGCTCGAGATCAACTCGAGGTGGCCCGAGATCGAGACTAATTCGGGAGGGCATACCACTGAGATCCCTTCGGGAAGTCGAACCCCCGAGGACAACTCGGGGTGGCCTACGCCCGAAACCAACTTGGGAAGGCATACGATCGAGATTCCCTCGAGAGGTCAGATCTCGATTGGGATCCCCTCGAGAAGTCAGATACCTGGATTAACTTGTAAGGGCCTACGCCCGAGATCAACTTGGGAAGACAGAGCCCTGATGCCGATACCGCCTCGGGAGAGTAGGTCCTCGAGCTCACCTAAACATGGTATACGTTCGAGACCCTTTCGGGAGGACACACCCCTATGGCTGGCCCGGGAGGGGATTCCCCGAGAACCACTCGAGAGAGTGGAGCTCAAAGACCAATACGTCACACAGCCCGACCTCAAGTAACCGTTCCTCTTGCCAGAGTGGGAAAGTTGGCGGATATTTATTATCCATTATATGCGACAATTAAGACCCTAATAATCGTTACGGTCATTACCTAAAATTTATCTAGAAACTGATGAATTCGGAGCAAGGAGGAGAACGTGTAGACACGTCTGACCATGACCCTAGGTATATAAAGTGCTTCGCCGCACAGGTAAAGGGGGTACGTTTTCTGAACTGACATTCTCCTTCCTGATTTTCGTCCTGCAAGCGACTTAAGTTTTGACTTGAGCGTCGGAGTGGGCTTCGTCGGAAAATCTCCGACGTGTTCCTATTAACGCTCGTGTTGATCTCGTAGTGTGTGATCTACTTCCCTTCGCCACCATCCTTGTGGATGGACTCTGGTGACTCGTCCTCCGCATTGATTCCTTCTAGAACATCATGCATTAGAATCTACAATGGTATCATAGCGGTAAGGTTCTAAATAGCATGAAATCACTTCGCCTAGAAATCGCAGCTTTGTGTTAGCGGATTTCTTTCGAGTCAGCAAAATATATGTTAGCATGACGAATCGATGATCCCACTCGGTCGTGTTGCACGCTAGCTATTGCCTCATGCGCCGGCAACCGTGTTCATCGTGGTCAGAAAAAAATCGGGGTGGTGTTGACGATCATTGGGACTGACTCTTGTGTTGGTCCTCTCCCTTGGCCGACGTCTGCATCACAGTGGAGGTCGTGTGGGTGTGGGCAACGGTGGAGAAAAATGAAACACAAGTTTCGTTGGTGTTGAAGAAAAAAAATTCTAATCTTTGCTTTTATGCTTTAAATAAAAAAAATCGTGTTTTTTTTCATGATACAGGATGGCATTTAAAATAATAAAGATTAGGATTTTTTTATGCATTATATCAAATCACTTTGGATTTGAATTAAATTAGATTTGGGTCTTATTTAATTAAATAGGTTGGATTTATTCTGATTAGAATAAGTTGGTTCAATTGAACCAGACCAAGTTGATTCAACTGGACCCAATCGAGTTCAAGCCATTAGTTGCTTTGACTAGACCTAATTGGTCCAATCAAACCTAATCCGCAAATCCTTAGTTGGTTTAACCATATCAGTCTGATACAAACCAGAACTGATTTGTTTGGTTTGATCAATAGATTTGACTTTGAATTAAATGAGCTAACGTTTAAACAAGAACAACTAAGTTAAGTCATCCTTGTCCGATTAGATTAGTTCTAATAAGGACAATGAACCTAGACTAAGGATTCGATTTCCTAATCGACCAGCCCAGTGTGTTAGTCAATAAAGCTCATCAAATTAAGAAAATTTATTTTTCTTATCTGTTTATGACTCTATGGGTTTATGCATATATGTGAATTGAATTGCACTAGTTTTGTTACTAGTTTGTCGATTTTGTACTGACATTATGATTTTCAATTCCAGATGCCGAGGTTTATTACCACAATGACCCGTCGCGATGTATGATGGAATGAGCTGAGGGAACAGATAAAGGATATTGACTACCACCCAAGTCTTGGAATCCAAGGACATATGGGAAGGCTGGATCGACTATTTTGGAAACTTGAGCAGGAAGAGTTTCCAGTCCTAGATAACTACCGGATTGAGGCATTGATTCGTTCGTTGTTGAGGTGTGGTAGAGTAGCTACAAGATGTATCTAGGGATGCTTTGAAGGGCATATCTCATATACCGAGTTGTGTAGAGAACTACTTCGCCAAAATTTTTCTGAAGATGATCTAGAAGGTTCTGAGGATGATCTGGAAGAGGATCCTGAAAATTCGAAGAGGATCCGGAGGAAGCAAAAATGGATCCAATTGTAGAATTTGAGGAGGATCCTGAGGAATTCGACATGGATCCAATTGAAGAAATCGAGGAGGATCCAAAAGATCCTATAGAATCTATGGAGGATCTTGAAGTTGATTTGTTTCATATCATGTCTGGGATGAGAAGGATGGTGTTTATCACTGTGCTAGTGTTTGTACTAGTAGGAGTGGTGCTGGCTTATCCAATTTATTAGTGTCTTATCTTTGTTACTGTTGTTATGTACAAACATTATTTGTTCGTTTAGTTTTTAAGAGTCATATAGTCGTTACTGTCGTTATGTACTAACAGTTTTACTTTATGAAAAGTTATGTTATGTATTAATAAACTTATTAATGATTAGTTCATTTCATTTAAATGATAAGTTCATTATGATTAGTTTATATGATGGGATGTATGTAAAATAACTAATCAATATTTATTAGATTGGATATACGGAGGATGAGTGGGAACGTAGTTACCACTTGATTTTGTAAACCAACTCTAATTTACAATGAGTTAGTTATTAAATACATGAATATGAGTTACACTGAATAACTAAATAATGCGTTTATTTATGTTAGATCATGACAACGAAGAATATATAGCCGAACTCAATAAATGAGAAAAATTAAATGGGGACAACTACAAAATATGACACCTTAAGATACAATATGTACTTGAGGAACAAGAAGTTCTAGAAGCTGTAAATCAATTTATGATATAACCTGCAGATGGTTCTATAGCTCAGCATAAATGTGATCTTGATGCCTATAAGGCATGGAAGAAAAAGGACTCTACTGCTAAGGGTATTTTGATTAGTTCAATGGTAGATGACATGGAATATGAGTATGAGCCATTACGATCAGGTCATGCTGTCTGGGTTGCCCTGAGAGATAAATACAGTGGAGTTAGCTTAAGCAAGCTTTATCGCTGACAATCAAGTTTGACAGCTAAGGGAAATGGGGAATATTATTCAAGAGCTAAGAACTGTTGGTTATGAGTTGACTGATGAACAACAGGTTCAGACAGTTATCAGTTCCCTTCTTGATTCTTGGGAATCAATGAAACAGAACCTTACACATAGTGAAAGTATTAAGACTTTCATTGATGTCTCACGCCATGTTGAACTAGAGGCAGAGAGAATTGAATCCGCAAGGATTTTTGGATAGGCTTTTGTAGCTGAAGGTTTTGGATCCATGAATAAGATAAGGTGGTTCAAGAAAGGAAAAGGAAAGGGAAAATGAAAAGAAGCTACTGATGCTGGGCAGGGCCCAATCATGAAGAATGTTAAAGGAAGAAGTATGGACAGAAACCTAAGAGCAAGTTGACTTGCTATAACTGTGGCAAGAAGGGTCATTTTGCTCGAGAATGCACTTAGCCGAAAATGGTAGATCCATATTTATCTTCTTTTCATGAGTATTATGTTGCTAGTTCAGTGTTAGCTGATTCTTATCCTTTGTGGATTATAGATTCAGGAGCAATGAACCATGTAGCTCGTGATCGAGCTACATATGTGGAGTACCGTCGGGTACCAGCTAGCAACAAATGGATATATGTGGGAAACAATGCAAGGATTGAAGTCAAAGGAGTTGACACTTGCAAGCTCAACCTACGTGGTGGACATATCCTGTTTCTACATAATGTCCTTTATGCTCCTGAAATTCGACGGAATCTAGTTTCTCTAACTAGTCTCCTTGATTTGGGCAATTGTATAAACTTTTTTAGTTATTATGTGGAACTTTGTATTAACTCTGTGTTGATTGGATGTGGTTATATAATGAATGGTTTCATGGTTCTTGATGTAGAACAAGATATTAATTGTGGAATTAATAGTTGTTTTTCAAACATTGCTCTTACTAGTGATGCTAATATTAATGAGGAAATTTGGCATACTAGACTAGGACATATCAGACAAGAACAGATGAATCGATTAGCTAAGGAGGGTCTATTGGGCACTCATGCTAAGATTAACTTGTCCATATGTGAGCATTGTCTTGCTGGAAAAGCAACAAGGAAACCATTTGGTAAGGGTATTAGAGATGATTCACCATTGCAATTAATTCATTCGGATGTATGTAGTCCAATGTATGTGAAAGCTAAACATAGAGGTTCCTATTTTGTTACATTTATTGATGACTTCACACGTTTTAGTCATGTGTATTGATTTCTCATAAATATGAAGTATTAGATTGCTTTAAACGTTATTTGAACGAAGTTGAGAATCAATTGGATCGTAAGGTTAAAACCTTACGCATAGAACATGGAGGTGAATATTTGTCTGATCAGTTTAAGACAATATGTAACGAAAAAGAGATTATTAGACATCTAACGATCCTTGGAACTCCACAGCAAAATGGGATGTTGGTTCGTGGATTCCTAGTCGCGTATGGGAAACCTCTCCATGTCCCCGGATTAAAATTTTTCAATCCGAATGGAGAAGTATTTCCCACACGACCGACTCATCATCGTGCTAACCGATTCGAGTGACAACTTGAACAACCAAGTTATTCTAGCAATCAAACTCGTCCAACCAATTAGCCGCGGAATAGACGATGAGTGGATCGCCGATTTTTGTATTTGTCATCGGGGTCCAAGATAATTAATTAACATAATTAATTAAACAATATGATAATACAAACAAGATCAAATGAAAGGAACCAAACAAGAAGATATACCTCTCGTTTACCTCGCGATCGTCTATTATATGACCCAATCCCTTCTTGGACGTCGTGTGGGCGATGATCTACGAAGAACCAAAGTCACCAAACTGTAAAGCCCAAAAATTTCCTCAAATAGTTTTAGAAATATCCTAGGATTTTTCTAAAATTTTTAGATATTCTTATGGAATTTTTCCATAAAAAGAAGTGCCAAAAATAATGAAGATGAGTTGGTGGTCTTAGGTGAGTTTTGAACCCGCAACCTCTAACTAGAGCAAACCCTTAGCATGGCTCCACGAACCACCAGGCCAATGGGAGTTTCGTTGAAGGAAATAATCGAGTATTCTAGATATGTATTTAACTTAGGATTTTTTTTCAACTTAATATAAATAACGAATTAAAGAATTAGAGGAGGAGATTTTTGGTTTTCGTGAGCCAAGGGTGCAGCGCCGACGCCCCTCCTCCTCTCCTCTTCCTCTCTTTCGTTTTCTTCCTCTTCTCCTCTTCTCTTGCCGCCCAAGACAAAGGGGAAGCCAAGGGAAGGTCTCAAGAGGCCCTATTCTCTACGGGGACCCTCGTAGATGCGAGGAGAACACCAAGAAGCAAGAAGAACGTTGTAGTTCGACGTTTTCTCAGGAATTTCAGAGTTTATTCGTAAGAAAAACCTAGCGCAGGAAGTAAGTATCCCTCACCTGCAGTATAAGTAGTTTCGGTTGACGTTTCGTATGCCTAATTCCTTATATGTATGTTCTACGATTAGAAATCGTAAATTATGAACAAGCACGCACGTTAGGTGTTTGTTAAAATGTTCAGTTCAGTTAATGCTATAGAAAGCATTAAAGAATAGAAATTCTTGCTCCAGTTTATGATTGGGACCAAGGTCCAACGGGATGGGCTCCTAGTTGCCTCTAGGTTTAGATAACCTAGTAAAAGCAAGAATTAAAAAAGGAAAGAAAAGTATAAAGGACTATTTTATTTTCAGTGGCATTGTACCGGACTCCGGCCCAGGGATAGGATCCAAGTTGCCTCTAGGTTTAGATAACCTAGTATGGGATGGGCTCCTAGTTGCCCCTAGGTTTAGATAACCTAGTAGAACCCTAATGGATTCGGGATTTGCTACCTCGGGTTTATTAGGGATGCGCGCACAGTTGGTACATTGCCGGGCCCACAACAGTTGATTATTATTTTCACCTACTATATGTATTTAGTTTTCAGAAATTCATATTAGCATGTGGTGAATTTAATAATTAGTTTTATGTTAGTTAGTTCCAGTTCCAGTTCAGATATGTATGTCATGCTATAGCTTACTTTTCAGTTTTAGTTCAGTATGTGCCATGTCTCAGCTATATGCCATGACATCCTATGATATGTATTTTAGCATGAGCCTAACATGATTACTTATGGATATGAGCATGTATGTGCATAGCATGTTTTACAAAAGCATAATTCGAGTTTTCATGGTTTTGTGAGGCTAGATGGTACTTACTAAGCTTTATGCTTATTAGTTTGCATTTCCTTATACTGCAGATACAGGTAAAGGAAAGCACTAGTAGCGGAGGCGGCGGGCTTGATGCAAAGTGTGTGTGATGGTGGAGTTGGAATAAAAGTCTTCGGAACTTGCAAAGCATAGAATAACCCTCTTTATGCTTCTTTAGTTATTCCGCAATATATTATGTGAACCATATATGAACTTAAGTAGACTTGTATTCGTGGTGTCTAGTATGCTTCTTTAATTTTCTTGTTTATGCTTCTTCAGTTATTTCGCGATATATTATGAGAACCATGTATTAACCTGTTTAGACTCGTTATTTGTGGTGCCTAGTATATTAAAGTAGTTTATTTACTTGTGTTAATACTTGCTTAGCGAATGTTGAATGATATGAGTTACTACTTGTAATATGGTAATTTAGACCCATGCTTAAGCTTTAGAGATAAGAACTTGATACTTTTGATTTACATGCTAAATACATAGGATATGCTTGTTTTAAGATATATGCACCATATAGAATGACATGTAGTAGCTAAGAATGCCCTTAGATATGAATAATGAATGGTTTCAATAAAGAAGTTGATACCAACTTGGCACGTTTATGTTTATGCTTTTACATATCGTTGTTGAAATTTCTAAGTTACTCAGTCAGAAATCAGGTAGATATATTTAATTTACGTAGCAATCCGCCTTAAAGCTTAGTGTACTAGAAGGTGGGTCCTTACAGAGTGGTATCAGAGCAAGTTCTATCTTTCCTCCCCACACACATCAGCATCAGACCTGCAGCTTCCAATTAAGAGTATCTCTCACATTACCATATTTTCTTGCTTCCAGATTTATAGTATTTTCATGTTATTCATGCTATCTGTGTTCTAGCCAGTTCTTGTTTACAGTTAACGGAAGCATGTTTAATACCTTAGTTTATATCTGATAGCATGTTTTAGAATTAAAATATGAATTGTATGATCCTCCTCTATTTTAGATAATGGCAAGAGGACGCTCAGTTAGAAGAGCACCAGTTACTGAGCCTCAGCAGGAGGCAGACCACTCAGTGCCTCCAGCGGACCTGACAGAGGTAGTAGCACAACTGCAGCGACAGGTAGCGAAACAGCAGCAAGTAATTGCTGCTCTAACCGCTAATCAGCAGGCTACTCCCACTGTTACCCCAGAGCCCCAGGGGGAGACGCCGATAGTGACGGAGATCCCACCTGTGGCGCCGGTCCCACCAGACATGCCAGTAGCCCCAGCAACAGGGGCAAAAAGAGAAGCTTATCTGATCCAGTGGCAGAAGATCAAGCCAGAGACCTTCTCAGGCACCAGTGAACCATGGGATGCCCAAGCTTGGTTCAAGACCCTAGAGAGTACCATGGAGCTCCTAGACTGGCCAGAGCATGAGAAAGTAAAGTGCGCCTCCTTCTGCCTAGCCGGAGACGCACGTATGTGGTGGGAGCGTATCAAGATAAAACGCCCAATCAATCAGATGACCTGGGCTAGCTTTGAAGAAGAGTTCTTTGAAGAATTCTTCCACATGCGGGTCACAAACCGCCACTACGACGAGTTCACTGAATTTCGGCAGGGCAACCTATCAGTAGAGGAAGCCGTGAAGAGATTCAACAGACTGGCTCACCTGTGCCCTGAGCTGGTCAGTACTGAACGAGAGCGAGTCAGGCTAATGCTCAAGATGCTAAGGCCAGAGATAGCACTAAATGTGGCCAGTGGCGTCCATAGGCCGCAAACCTCAGAGGAACTAGTTAGCAGTGCTCTGATCACCGAGCATTACTTGAACAACATGCGACAGCAGAAGGCAGTCGTGACAGAGAATAAGGGCCAAGGCAGTAGCACATGAACTCAGAAACCCCAGGGCTCTAACTCTAACTGGAAAGGAAAGAATCAAGGCGAAAGAAAGTAGTGGAACAATCCAAAATGGGAGCCAGCTAATAAGCAAACCAAGTATCCCACTTGTTCCAACTGTGGGAGACAACACTCAGGAGTCTGCCGCCTGGGCACGCGAGGGTGCTACACCTGTGGTCAGGAAGGGCATATGGCCAAGCAATGCCCTAACAAGGCCAACTTACCTCCCCCACCGCCTATTCAGTATGGAGGTAAGCCAGCTCAGCTTCACCTGATGCAGACGACACTAGAGGGTCCTCAGATCAATCAAGGCAGATTAGAGGCTCCACCGGCTACTACAAATGCACGGGTTTTCTCACTGACCAGAGAGGATGTAGCCACCGCCTCTACAGTTGTTACAGGTCAGATTAGTATTTTAAATCTGCATGCATCTGTACTTTTCGATACTGGGGTAACCCATTCATATGTATCCAGGGCATTCGCTGAAAAACTAGCAATACCTCCAGACGTACTTAGTGGTCAGTTTCTGACTACCCTGCCCTCCGGAGACATCATGACATCCACACACTGGCTCCGTGCCATACCAGTCGGCATTTCAGACAGAGAGCTTTACTGTGATCTGGTAATACTGAATATGTCTGACAATGATGTCATTTTTGGGATGGACTTCCTGAGCAAATACGACGCTTCTATAGAGTGCCGAAAAAGGAAAGTCGTATTCCAACTAGAGGCAGGAGAGCAGTTTGCATACATCGGAGAACCGAAGAAGAAGGCCAAGAAATTTCTCTCCGCCATGAAAGCACGGAAACTACTGAGTACAGGGTGTGCTAGATTTCTAGCACATGTAGTCCATGCCGAACAAGTCAAGGACCAAAAGCTAGAAGAGGTCCCAGTGGTATGTGACTACCCATCAGTCTTCCCTGACGAGTTACCAGGCTTAGCACCAGACAGGGAGATAGAGTTTAAGATAGATCTCATTCCAGGTACCAACCCCATTTCAAAAGCACCATACCGTATGGCTCCAGCATAATTAAGAGAACTTTGGGAGCAACTACAGGAGCTGCTCGACAAGGGCTTCATACGCCCTAGTCATTCACCAATGGGAGCTCCAATGTTGTTCGTGAAGAAGAAAGACGGGTCCATGCGCTTGTGTATAGATTACCGAGCTTTGAATCAAGTCACCATTAAGAACCGGTACCCTCTACCTAGGATCGATGATTTGTTCGATCAGCTAAAGGGATCCACAGTTTTCTCAAAGATAGATTTGAGATCCGGCTATCACCAGGTCAAAGTCAGAGAGGGTGATATTCCCAAGACAGCTTTCAGAACCAGATATGGGCACTACGAGTTTGTAGTCATGCCTTTTGGGGTCACAAATGCTCCAGCGACATTTATGGACCTCATGAACCGAGTATTCAGGGAGTACTTAGATAAGTTTGTCATCGTCTTCATTGATGAAATTCTTATCTACTCAGGAACTCAGGAGGAACATGCTGAGCATCTCAGGACAGTATTGCAGATTCTTCAGCAGAGCCAGCTGTATGTAAAATTCTCTAAATATGAATTCTGGCTCGATCAGGTGTCTTTTCTAGGTCACATCATCTCCAAGGAAGGGGTGATGGTAGACCCCAGCAAAATAGAAGCAGTAAGTAACTGGATCAGACCGAAGAAAGCCAGTGAGATCAGAAGTTTTCTGGGTCTAGCCGGTTACTACAGGAAGTTCGTAGAAAATTTCTCCAGAATAGCCTCCCCACTGACATCTCTTACCAGGAAGAACAGAAAGTTTCAGTGGACAGAGGACTGCGAGAACAGTTTTACAGAATTAAAGAGAAGATTGACTAGTGCTCCCATCCTGACTCTTCCAGAGATCACTGACAGCTTCGACATATATAGTGATGCTTCTAAATTAGGACTTGGAGCAGTGCTGATGCAGAATGGCAAGGTTATCGCCTATGCCTCTAGACAACTCAAGGATTATGAAAAGAACTACCCTACTCATGACCTTGAGCTAGCTGCAGTAGTGTTTGCTCTCAAGATCTGGAGGCATTACTTATACGGAGCTCAGTGTAGGATTTTCACAGATCATCAGAGTCTGAAGTATTTCTTTACTCAGAAGGATCTGAACATGAGGCAACGCAGATGGCTTGAGCAGGTCAAGGATTATGACATTGACATCCTCTACCACCCAGGTAAAGCTAATAAGGTGGCAGACGCGCTTAGCAGGAAATCTAGTGCCACCCTACTAGCTTTGTCCACGATGTCACAGCCCCTTCGGAAAGAGTTAACAGAGTTCGGACTGGAAATTTTAGTTGGGCAGCTCTCCACTTTGACGTTAGTGTCAACCCTGATTGAAGACATCCAGACAGCACAGGATCAAGATCCTGACCTTCAGAAAATCAAGCAGGGGATAGCAGAAGCCGAAAATGGAGAATTTCGCCTATCAGATAATGGGACACTGCACTACGGTGACCGCTTATGTATTTCGAACCAAGAAGAGCTTCGAAGGAATATCCTAGAGGACGCACATAGATCTCCTTATGCAATGCATCATGGTTCCACCAAAATGTACCAAGACCTCAGGGGACGTTTTTGGTGGCCTGGGATGAAGAGAGACATCGCCAGATATGTCAGTACCTGTCTGACATGCCAAAGGGTCAAGGCAGAACATCAGAGACCAGGTGGAGTTCTGCAGCCTATTCAAATTCCAGAATGGAAATGGGAAGATATTTCCATGGATTTTATAGTGGGACTACCCCGAACAACGAATGGATATGACGCAATCTGGGTAATAGTAGACAGATTGACTAAGTCTGCCCACTTCCTAGCTATCAGGATCTCCTATTCTATGGAATAGCTAGCTCAGTTATACCTCAAGGAGATCGTCAGACTACATGGGGTCCCTAGGAGTATCATCTCAGATCGGGACAGTAGGTTCACTTCACACTTCTGGGAGTGCGTACAGACAGCACTAGGCACCAAACTGAAGTTTAGCACAACTTTCCATCCTCAGACAGATGGTCAGACAGAGAGAGTTAATCAAGTACTAGAAGATATGCTCAGAGCTTGTGCTCTAGATTTCAAGGGCAGTTGGTGCAGATACCTGTGCTTAGTAGAATTCGCCTACAACAATAGTTATCAAGCCACTATCGGCATGGCACCCTATGAGGCCTTATATGGGCGGAGGTGTAGATCTCCTATCTGCTGGTATGAGGGTGGTGAGAGGCAAGAGTTAGGCCTACAGACAGATCTTATAGATGATACCACCGTAGCCATACAGTAGATCCGCCAGAGAATAGAAACAGCTCAGAGCCGCCAGAAGAGCTATGCTGATACACGGTGCAGACCATTGGAGTTTGAAGTTGGGGATTCAGTATTCCTCAAAGTGGCTCCCATGAAGGGAGTAATGCGTTTTGGGAAGAAGGGCAAGCTGAGTCCCAGATATGTAGGACCATACCCCATCACTAGAAGAGTTGGCAAAGTAGCTTATGAGTTGGAGCTACCTCAGGAGATGTCAGCTATCCACAATGTATTTCATGTTTCCATGCTAAAGAAGCATATCCCAGATGCCACCCAGGTGATAGAGCCACAGACGGTACAAGTTCGCGAGGATCTCAGTTATGATAGTCGGCCTATCCAGATAATAGACCGAGCAGTTAAGAAATTGCGAAACAAGGAGGTACCATTAGTGAAAGTCATATGGCAAAATCACAGAGTAGAAGAGGCAACCTGGGAACAAGAGGACAGCATGAGACAGAAATATCCAGAGTTGTTTTAAGTTCGAGGACGATCTTTTTATAAGGTATGGGGGATTGTAAAGCCCAAAAATTTCCTCAAATAATTTTAGAAATATCCTAGGATTTTTTTGGAATTTTTAGATATTTTTATGGAATTTTTCCATAAAAAGAAGTGCCAAAAATAATGAAGATGAGTTGGTGGCCTTAGGTGAGTTTTAAACCCGCAACCTCTAACTAGAGCAAACCCTTAGCATAGCTCCACAAACCACCAGGCCAATGGGAGTTTCGTTGAAGAAATTAATCGAGTATTCTAGATATGTATTTAACTTAGGATTTTTTTTTCAACTTAATATAAATAACGAATTAAAGAATTAGAGGAGGAGATTTTAGGTTTTCGTGAGCCAAGGGTGCAGCGCCGACGCCCCTCCTCCTCTCCTCTATCTCTCTTTCGTTTTCTTCCTCTTCTCCTCTTCTCTTGCCACCCAAGATAAAGGGGAAGCCAAGGGAAGGTCTCAAGAGACCCTATTCTCTACGGGGACCCTCGTAGACGTGAGGAGAATGCCAAGAAGCAAGAAGAACGTTGTAGTTCGACGTTTCCTCAGGAATTTCAGAGTTTATTCGTAAGAAAAACCTAGCGCAGGAAGTAAGTATCCCTCACCTGCAGTATAAGTAGTTTCGGTTGACGTTTCGTATGCTTAATTCCTTATATGTATGTTCTACGATTAGAAATCGTAAATTATGAACAAGCACGCACGTTAGGTGTTTGTTAAAATGTTCAGTTCAGTTAATGCTATAGAAAGCATTAAAGAATAGAAATTCTTGCTCCAGTTTATGATTGGGACCAAGGTCCAACGGGATGGGCTCCTAGTTGCCTCTAGGTTTAGATAACCTAGTAAAAGCAAGAATTAGAAAAGGAAAGAAAAGTATAAAGGACTATTTTATTTTCAGTGGCATTGTACCGGACTCTGGTCCAGGGATAGGCTCCAAGTTGCCTCTAGGTTTAGATAACCTAGTATGGGATGGGCTCCTAGTTGCCCCTAGGTTTAGATAACCTAGTAGAACCCTAATGGATTCGGGATTTGCTACCTCGGGTTTATTAGGGATGCGCGCACAGTTGGTACATTGCCGGGCCCACAACAGTTGATTATTATTTTCACCTACTATATGTATTTAGTTTTCAGAAATTCATATTAGCATGTGGTGAATTTAATAATTAGTTTTATGTTAGTTAGTTCCAGTTCCAGTTCAGATATGTATGTCATGCTATAGCTTACTTTTCAGTTTTAGTTCAGTATGTGCCATGTCTCAGCTATATGCCATGACATCCTATGATATGTATTTTAGCATGAGCCTAACATGATTACTTATGGATATGAGCATGTATGTGCATAGCATGTTTTACAAAAGTATAATTCGAGTTTTCATGGTTTTGTGAGGCTAGATGGTACTTACTAAGCTTTATGCTTATTAGTTTGCATTTCCTTATACTGTAGATACAGGTAAAGGAAAGCACTAGTAGCGGAGGCGGCGGGCTTGATGCAAAGTGTGTGTGATGGTGGAGTTGGAATAAAAGTCTTCGGAACTTGCAAAGCATAGAATAACCCTCTTTATGCTTCTTTAGTTATTCCGTAATATATTATGTGAACCATGTATGAACTTAAGTAGACTTGTATTCGTGGTGTCTAGTATGCTTCTTTAATTTTCTTGTTTATGCTTCTTCAGTTATTTCGCGATATATTATGAGAACCATGTATTAACCTGTTTAGACTCGTTATTTGTGGTGCCTAGTATATTAAAGTAGTTTATTTACCTGTGTTAATACTTGTTTAACGAATGTTGAATGATATGAGTTACTACTTGTAATATGGTAATTTAGACCCATGCTTAAGCTTTAGAGATAAGAACTTGATACTTTTGATTTACATGCTAAATACATAGGATATGCTTGTTTTAAGATATATGCACCATATAGAATGACATGTAGTAGCTAAGAATGCCCTTAGATATGAATAATGAATGGTTTCAATAAAGAAGTTGATACCAACTTGGCACGTTTATGTTTATGCTTTTACATATCGTTGTTGAAATTTCTAAGTTACTCAGTCAGAAATCAGGTAGATATATTTAATTTACGTAGCGATCCGCCTTAAAGCTTAGTGTACTAGAAGGTGGGTCGTTACACAAACAAAAGCCTTGCATCACCTCTTTCCTTCCTACTTGCGCCGATCAAAGAAGGAGACATTCTCTCCTCTTCCTTCTCCCTTTTCCTCTTTTACCAAGTTGCTGTTCACATTTTCAGAAAATGCAGCAACAATAGGGAGTAGGAAGAATAGCCAACTCTCTTCTCTTATTGGCCGGAGGAAACTGCCAACCCGAGACTTGGTTTAGAGCAAAACTCAACAACAAGGAGTAGGAAGAATAGCCAGCTCTGTTCTCTTATTGGCCGGAGGAACAACCAACCCGAGACTTGGTTTTGAGCAAAACTCAACAACCGTGAAAGGGAAGAACAACCAGCTCCCTCCTCCTATTGGCCGATGAAACAACCAACTCCATGGAAAAACAACCGGCTGGAAGTCCTTTTATGGTCGGCGCCGCACACCCAAGAGAGATGGAGAGAGAGGAGAGAATAGAGAGACTTAGGATATATTTCATGATGAATTCATGGGGTATTTATAGGCTACAATAGGGACCATGAGAAGAAGTTGGATCTTGGCCACCCAATGGATCAAGGTCCGATCCATTAATGATGATCCATTCCACTAGAGGATCACCATTGATCTACCTCACTAACCCCCATATTTAAATATGAGCTCCACATATTATGAGTATAAAATTCTCCCCATGTTTAAGATAGCGAATGCTCGTTAATTAATTAAATTACTGATAATTTAATGAATTAACATCTAACTCAATGAGTAGTACCACTCAACCTTATCATCATGTCGGACCAAGTCCACCTGCAGGATTTAACATGATGAGCTTTATGAGCTCCTCAAGGGGATATCATCAACCTGACTCATCAGGATATGGTTTCCTTCTATAATCAACGGCATACCATATAAATAATATTATTTCCCAACTT
Organism: Boesenbergia rotunda; assembly: GCA_024364735.1. Classification (NCBI taxonomy): domain Eukaryota; kingdom Viridiplantae; phylum Streptophyta; class Magnoliopsida; order Zingiberales; family Zingiberaceae; genus Boesenbergia; species Boesenbergia rotunda. Next base: position 393,953 of record JAGFNQ010004008.1, on the reverse strand, counting down.
ACCGAGCCTATTGATTTAATAAATAAATCTGCTAGGTTCATAGATCATCGCTTGCACAACATTTTCCTAGCTATTTCCTGTGCTATTCAAAGTCTATAAGAGGCTACTCTGCCTATAAATGAAGGGCATTTTGATAGTGGATCTTTCAATTGCCTTAGATTAGTAACCACCCTAGTTGTAATTAAGTAAACCCTTTCTGTCTCTTACTAGTTTGTTTCATTGTCTATGTTTATAATTAACTACTGCAACTACCGTCTATCTTTGTAAACATTTGTAAAACATTGAAGTATTCTTTGCAGGGCAATTCACCCCCTTTTGTCGGCCTACCAATGGTCCTACAATTAGTTAATTAGAGTGACATGCCATGAGACTTCATATGGTTCTATACATATAGAGATATGTCGATGAAGATCTCATTACAACTTAAGTACGAGTTTCCTTTGACTTGTAGTATTCAAATCATCTTGATAATAGAGGTTTATGCTTTGACATCTTAAGCAAACATCACTGAGGAGGTGTGGACCTGGGATGATTGGATATAAGTTGAAGTATCTGAAGGTGTTTGGATAACCCACAAAGAATTCGCCGCTTCTTGAGAAAGGAGATGTGTAACTTGCGGCTGCTTGATATGATTGCTATTCAAAGTCTTTGGCCAATGTATTACATGTCAAGAGTAAGATACTGTTGAACACATGTCTAAGTAACTTGAATTTATAGGACAAGGAAATATGACTTGGGATTGGTGTGACATAGTCATCCAAATGGGGACTAGCACGTAGACCATGTCTTAAACTAAGTGAGTATAAAACGGTAAAAGGAACGAAACATGATTCAGTGTAGCCGCTGAAGGGTTCAGAAAGTGGTTCTGAGATCAACCTTCAATTTTTCGATCAATTAGGGCTCATGATATTCTACTAGGTGTCACTTATGATCTATTTGTAATTAATGATTAATTATGAATAACCAACATAATCGGGAACCTATTAGGCCATATACACTATAAGTTCATCTCAAAGACTTAAAACGAGTTTGAGAAATGAATTCTCAATTAGAAAGAGACTGAGTCTGGTTGGACCAAACAAAGAGCAAATATGGAAGATATTTCATCAAAATGGAAGTGTGGATGGGCAATGTCTTTTAAATACGAAATAAACCAAATTGGTCTAGTTCTAATGAGAGGAGTTTTGGTTATTAAATCAAAGGGCTTATTCTTGAACTAAACTTAAGTTAAATGGTTTGGGTTTGGATTGGGTTGTGGATTGGATCCAAACCCAATAAAGAGGAGGTATATAAGCTAAAATTAGCATAGAGAGAAAACCTAATTGATTAACCTAGGTTTCTCTCTTCCTCTCCTCTCTCCACCATAGTCGCCACCCTCCACCTTGCCTGACGCCGCCGCGCACACGTCGGAGCTACAGCCATCCATTGGTGTTGGACGTCAACAACTTCTTATCTTGTGGCGTGTTCATCGTCGGAGAAGACCACTAGGGATGGCAATTTTATGCGAATCTGACGGAGGATCCGACATCCGACCCGAATGGAGGAGGATATAGAGGGACTACCAATACCCGATATCCGACCCGAATATCCGATTAAAGAAAAGATACATATATACATTAAAGAATTTTTTTGCCAAAACCTACTAATAATTTGTGTTAATGTTAGAAATAGATTATATATATGTTTAATCTATTTTTAAAATTATATATATATATATATATATATATATATTTTAACTATGATGTTAATTCTAATGTACTTTTGTTGAATGATATAGTTCGATAGAAAGAAGAAAAATTATTAGTATACAAGATATCCGATCGTTTAATGGGTATGAGTATTCCGATAGATATCCGATACCTGATGGGTATGGAGACGGAGGGTATAGAATCCGACCCATACATGACCCATTGCCATCCCTAAAGATCAACTCATGAATGCCCATTGGAAGGGTTGTCTGACCATCCATTGGATACCTCTGATTGTTTGATGATCGCAGAGGCTCCAACTCATCCTGGAGTACCGGACAACTAGGAGAACTATTCTCCTAGCTATTGTAGTGAGCTTTCGTTGTCGGAAAGAGTTTCCAACCACCTTGAGCTAGCACAGTTGTTACAGTGAGTCATCAGAGTGCTACCGTCATCTGCCCTTATTTCGATAGTCAACAGTTGACCACCTGAGATTTTGCTTCTAGTTGGACCGCTGACGATAGTTTCCTTACGCCTGGAACCACAACCATCGTTGTTGTTATTCACCTTGCTTGTTTTCGCCTAGTTGCTACAAGCCGCTGGACACGTAGCGAGTGGGTAACTTTCGGTTTTGGTATCATCTGGTTGCGTATGCCGCTGAATACCAAAATTGGGAGGGATCCTCTATTGGATCGATCTATAGCCGATCGTCGACTAGTACTGAAGACAGAGATGTGACTAGTGTCTTCAAAAGCCACCTGGACGAGAGTTTGCATGGATATGGACAGAGGTGGAGCTGGTCAATGCTACTCGGTTGATGTCATTCTCACTCCACATCATTCATCAGGTATACCTAAAATAAGTGTTGTTCGTACATTTTTAATTTGCTATGTCTTGGACGTGCTGTATCTTGTATGCATGTGTTACATTGTTACAATAATTAGTTGTAATTATTATTTGAATTTTGCTATGCACGTTTGCGAAAAGTGTCAATGTGCACAACACATCAGGCTCTACCTAACAGTATACCCTCGAGGCATGATAATAACCAACAATAGATTCTGCATTCAGTAAAAAAAAATCCATTATCTTGACAATCTCTCATAATTGTCCTATTCTATTGGAAGAGAGTAAATTAGAAAATCAAAATAAGTCATTGCATGAAAAAATAATTCATCGGCTTTTCCGGGAATTAACAATAGATGAAACAACATAGTGATGTCATGAACAACAACATTTTGGTTAAAATTGTAACGACAGTAGATTTGAAATAACTTTCTCCTCTTTTGAGGACAAATGATAATGATTTGAAATTAATAATGATCCCATTTTTATTATTCTTCACTATTTAATTTTTTTTAAAAATAATTTTACTAATAATTTCACAACACTTTGTAAAATTTCCCAAAATTATTTTTCCACTCCAAATTTATTTTTACAGTTATTACAAAATTAACTTGGGGTGTTTAAGTTTAAACTAAAAATTCACTCAACCTGTAATTAATTTTAAATTTTGACCACTCAAATTTTATGACACAAATTAGCGCTTAACTTTGTAATCGCTCTCTCAAATTTCGTTGAATAAATTGCCATTTCACGCAAAAAAAAATGATTAGAAGCGATTTTAGTGACGGATTTCTTATTCATCACTATTAGCAACGACGAATATGTTATCTGTCGTTATTAGCAACGATAATAAATAATTCATTGCTGTATAGTTGATTTTCCAATTTATTTCCAATAGTTGGGACTGATTATTTTATGTCTGTTGCTAATAGTGACAGAAAACTTATTCACTATCACTATTAGATACAGAGTAAATATTTTGTCGCTATATTTGGGATGAAATTAGGGTTCGCGATCCTGATCTTCCCCTTGCGCGCTCAATCCCGGTGACTAACCGCTACCCTCCGGCAACTGGCGATCTCTCCTCCTCCAGCGTGCAAGTACTTCTCTCTTCTCCCTCTCCAGTTTTCTCAAATCACCGCGGTTGTCGGCATCGAGCACCACCTCGCTCAGTAGTGCTCAGCCGACGTAGAGAACTGCCACGCACACATGATTCAGTGTAGCCGCTGAAGGATTCAAAAAGTGGTTCTAAGATCAACCTTCAATTTTTCGATCAATTAGGGCTTATGATATTCTACTAGGTGCCACTTATGATCTATTTGTAATTAATGATTAATTATAAATAACCAACATAATCGGGAACCTATTAGGCCATATACACTATAAGTTCATCTCAAAGACTTAAAATGAGTTTGAGAAATGAATTCTCAAATAGAAAGAGACTGAGTCTGGTTGGACCAAACAAAGAGCAAATATGGAAGATATTTCGTCAAAATGGAAGTGTGGATGGGCAATGTCTTTTAAATACGAAATAAACCAAATTGGTCTAGTTCTAACGAGAGGAGTTTTGGTTATTAAACCAAAGGGCTTATTCTTGAACTAAACTTAAGTTAAATGGTTTGGGTTTGGATTGGGTTGTGGATTGGATCCAAACCCAATAAAGAGGAGGTATATAAGCTAAAATTAGCTTAGAGAGAAAACCTAATTGATTAACCTAGGTTTCTCTCTTCCTCTCCTCTCTCCACCATAGTCGCCACCCTCCACCTTGCCTGACGCCGTCGCGCACACGTCGGAGCTACAGCCATCCATTGGTGTTGGATGTCAACAACTTCTTATCTTGTGGCGTGTTCATCGTCGGAGAAGACCACTAGGGATGGCAATTTTATGCGAATCTGACGAAGGATCCGACATCCGACCCGAATGGAGGAGGATATAGAGGAACTACCAATACCTGATATCCGACCCGAATATTCGATTAAAGAAAAGATACATATATACATTAAAGAATTTTTTGCCAAAACCTACTAATAATTTGTGTTAATGTTAGAAATAGATTATATATATGTTTAATCTATTTTAAAATTATAGATATATATATATATATATATATATATATTTTAACTATGATGTTAATTCTAATGTACTTTTGTTGAATGATATAGTTGGATAGAAAGAAGAAAAATTATTAGTATACAAGATATCCGATTGTTTAATGGGTATGAGTATTTCGATAGATATCCGATACCTGATGGGTATGGAGACGGAGGATATAGAATCTGACCCATACATGACCCATTGCCATCCCTAAAGATCAACTCATGAATGCCCATTGGAAGGGTTGTCTGACCATCCATTGGATACCTCCGATTGTTTGATGATCGCAGAGGCTCCAACTCATCCTGGAGTACCGGACAACTAGGAGAACTATTCTGCTAGCTGTTGGAGTGAGCTTTCGTTGTCGGAAAGAGTTTCCAACCACCTTGAGCTAGCACAGTTGTTACAGTGAGTCATCAGAGTGCTACCGTCATCTGCCCTTATTTCGATAGTCAACAGTTGACCACCTGAGATTTTGCTTCTAGTTGGACCGCTGACGATAGTTTCCTTACGCCTGGAACCACAACCAGTGTTGTTGTTATTCACCTTGCTTGTTTTCACCTAGTTGCTACAAGCCGCTGGACACGTAGCGAGTGGGTAACTTTCGGTTTTGGTATCATCTGATTGCGTATGCCGCTGAATACCAAAATTGGGAGGGATCCTCTGTTGGATCGATCTATAGCCGATCGTCGACTAGTACTGAAGACAGAGATGTGACTCGTGGCTTCAAAAGCCACCTGGATGAGAGTTTACATGGATATGGACAGAGGTGGAGCTGGTCAATGCTACTCGGTTGATGTCATTCTCACTCCACATCATTCATCAGGTATACCTAAAATAAGTGTTGTTCGTACATTTTTAATTTGCTATGTCTTGGACGTGTTGTATCTTGTATGCATGTGTTACATGTGTTACAATAATTAGTTGTAATTATTATTTGAATTCTGCTATGCACGTTTGCGAAAAGTGTCAATGTGCACAACACATCAGGCTCTACCTAACATTATACCCTCGAGGCATGATAATAACCAACAATAGTTCTGCATTCAGTAAAAAAAAATCCATTATCTTGACAATCTCTCATAATTGTCCTATTCTATTGGAAGGGAGTAAATTAGAAAATCAAAACAAGTCATTGCATGAAAAAATAATTCATCGGCTTTTCTGGGAATTAACAATAGATGAAACAACATAGTGATGTCATGAACAACAACATTTTGGTTAAAATTGTAACGGCAATAGATTTGAAATAACTTTCTCCTCTTTTGAGGACGGATGATAATGATTTGAAATTAATAACGATCCCATTTTTATTATTCTTCACTATTTAATTTTTTTTTAAAAATAATTTTACTAATAATTTCACAACACTTTGTAAAATTTCCCAAAATTATTTTTCCACTCCAAATTTATTTTTACAGTTATTACAAAATTAATTTGAGGTGTTTAAGTTTAAACTAAAAATTCACTAAACCTGTAATTAATTTTAAATTTTGACCACTCAAATTTTATGACACAAAATAGCGCTTAACTTTGTAATCGCTCTCTCAAATTTCGTTGAATAAATTGCCATTTCACTCAAAAAAAAATGATCAGAAGCGATTTTAGTGACGGATTTCTTATTCATCACTATTAGCAACAACGAATATGTTATCTGTCGTTATTAGCAACGATAATAAATAATTCATTACTGTATAGTTGATTTTCCAATTTATTTCCAATAGTTGGGACTGATTATTTTATGTCTGTTGCTAATAGTGACAGAAAACTTATTCACTATCACTATTAGATACAAAGTAAATATTCTGTCGCTATATTTAAGATGAAATTAGGGTTTGCGATCCTGATCTTCCCCTTGCGTGCTCAATCCCGGTGACTAACGGCTACCCTCCGGCAACTGGCGATCTCTCCTCCTCCAGCGTGCAAGTACTTCTCTCTTCTCCCTCTCCAGTTTTCTCAAATCACCGTAGTTGTCGGCATCGAGCACCACCTCGCTCAGTAGTGCTCAGCCGACGTAGAGAACTGCCACGCCCGACAGTGCTCTGTCGTGCCCGGTAGTGCTCGGCTGCATAAGGCAATGCTCGGTCGTGCACGATAGTGCTTTGTCGTGCACGCAGTCCTCTACCTCACGCAATAGTGCTAGGCTACCATCGAGAAGTGAAACATTTCTAAAAAACCATGTCATAATCATTAAGTCATCGTTAACGAATTTATGTTACTCAAAAGTCCTCTAGGCAAAGGTAAATTATTTCATTATTGAAGTCATATTTTGATGTTAAGTAAGGTCTTCAATGTAGATTTGGTAGACTCTCCTACAATAGACCTATGTCTAATTGTTGTATCCTCTAAGGAAGTAGCCTAATATGCTAAAAAAAAAGCTAGAAGCAAATAGAGGTGGTTAGATCAAATGTAGAGGCACATGCAATATGGAGTCATTGTCTTAGCACCATATCAACTTATTTAGGTTAAGCATACGACAATTTACCAAAAGGCGCACCCAAAAATGGGTATTTACCAAAAGGCGTCCCATGATTTCATTTTCACCAAAGGGCGCACTAATTTTAGTGAACTTCCTCTTATACCCCTCCTGCTATACACTGCCTTTCTCTTTCTCTCTCAATAACAAATTCCGAGACGCCAGCACGTGATGTTTCATACTTTTATTTTAAAATAATATATTTGGAATCGGCGCTAAAAAAACATATAAATAAATAATTTTTATCCTAATGTGCACGCATGCAAATAGAAATTCCTAATGTAAGGTCTACAGTAATTGAAAAAAAACGTAAGGTCTATAGTAATTAAATCATCTAACTTATTTAAATTTAAATAAATAATTTTTATAATTAATTAAATGAAATTAATATATTAAATAATATTTAATAAATTCATTAATGTAAAAAAAAATTGAAAAAAAAAATTGAAAAAAAGAAAAGAAAGAGTGTGGGCCTGAAATGTTGATTTCAGCCCACGCTGGGCCTGAAATCAACATATTTCAGGCCCAGCGTGGGCCTGAAATAAATTATTTCAGGCTCACGGTGGACCTGAAATAAAAATATTTCAGGCCTAGCGTGGGCCTAAAATTTTTTATTTCAGACCCACGTCGGGCCTGAAATCTTATGATTCAGGCCCGACGTGGACTCAATTTTTTTTCTATTTTAAAAATATAATAATATTACAAAAACATATCAAAACACTTAATTTCAGATACAAACACAGGGCCTGAAGTCATCCCAAGAGGGTCTGAAGTCAAATAACTTCAGATCCTATAAATAATTAATTTAATAAATAACAATTAAATATAAAAAAATATTGTTAAAATTAAAAAATTTTCAGTGCCCTGGGGCCTGAAGTCATCCGACTTCAAGCCCAAGGAGGGCCTGAAGTCATCAGACTTCAGGCCCTCCATCATTGATATAAAATTTTTTTTATAAAAATGTTTAATATATAATTACATATTATATAGGAGTAGTTTAGGTATAACAGTGAGTTTAGGTGCCGAAACATCTAATAGGAGTGGTCTAGGAGATGAGATTTTGGGTGCCGAAACATCTAATCTTGTTATATCACCAATGCTATAGGAGTGGTTAGGTATATCAGTGAGTTTTGAGCAAAACTCACTGATGGACCTACCATATTAGGAATTCTGAAAACCCTATATCAGTAGACAGGGTTGAGATAGGAGATGAGATTTTGGGTGCCGAAACCTCTAATCTTGCTGTATCACCAATGCTATAGGAGTGGTTTAGGTATATCAGTGAGTTTTGAGCAAAACTCACTGATGGACCTACCATATTTGGAATTCTGAAAACTCTATATCAGTAGAAAGAGTTGAGCTAGGAGATGAGATTTTGGGTGCCGAAACCTCTAATCTTGCTGTATCACCAATGCTATAGGAGTGGTTTAGGTATATCAGTGGGTTTTGAGCAAAACTCACTGATGGACCTACCATATTTGGAATTCTGAAAACTCTATATAAGTAGACAGGGTTGAGCTAGGAGATGAGATTTTGGGTGCCGAAACCTCTAATCTTGCTGTTTCACCAATGCTATAGGAGTGGTTTAGGTATATCAGTGCGTTTTGAGCAAAACTCACTGATGGACCTACCATATCTGGAATTCTGAAAACTCTATATCAGTAGACAGGGTTAAGCTAGGAGATGAGATTTTGGGTGCCAAACATCTAATCTTGCTGTATCACCAAAGCTATAGGAGTGGTTTAGGTATATCAGTGAGTTTTGAGCAAAACTCACTGATGGACCTACCATATTTGGAATTCTGAAAACTCTATATCAGTAGACAGGGTTGAGCTAGGAGATGAGATTTTGGGTGCCCAGACCTCTAATCTTGCTGTATCACCAATGCTATAGGAGTGGTTTAGGTATATCAGTGAGTTTTGAGCAAAACTCACTGATGGACCTACCATATTTGGAATTCAGAAAACTCTATATCAGTAGACAGGGTTGAGCTAGGAGATGAGATTTTGGGTGCCCAAACCTCTAATCTTGCAGTATCACCAATGCTATATGAGTGATTTAGGTATATCAGTGAGTTTTGAGCAAAACTCACTGATGGACCTACCATATTTGGAATTCTGAAAACTCTATATCAGTAGACAGGGTTGAGCTAGGAGATGAGATTTTGGGTGCCCAAACCTCTAATCTTGCTGTATCACCAAAGCTATAGGAGTGGTTTAAGTATATCAGTGAATTTTGAGCAAAACTCACTGACGGACCTACCATATTTGGAATTCTGAAAACTCTATATCAGTAGACAGGGTTGAGTTAGGAGATGAGATTTTGAGTGCCGAAACCTCTAATCTTGCTGTATCACTAATGCTATAGGAGTGGTTTAGGTATATCAGTGAGTTTTGAGCAAAACTCACTGATGGACCTACCATATTTGGAATTCTGAAAACTCTATATCAGTAGACAGGGTTGAGCTAGGAGATGAGATTTTGGGTGCCGAAACCTCTAATCTTGTTGTATCACCAATGCTATAGGAGTGGTTTAGGTATATCAGTGAGTTTTGAGCAAAACTCACTGATGGACCTACCATATTTGGAATTCTGAGAACTCTATATCAGTAGACAGGGTTGAGCTAGGAGATGAGATTTTGGGTGCCCAAACCTCTAATCTTGCTGTATCACCAAAGCTATAGGAGTGGTTTAAGTATATCAGTGAGTTTTGAGCAAAACTTACTGATGGACCTACCATATTTGGAATTCTGAAAACTCTATATCAGTAGACAGGGTTGAGCTAGGAGATGAGATTTTGGGTACCCAAACCTCTAATCTTGCTGTATCACCAAAGCTATAGGAGTGGTTTAAGTATATCAGTGAGTTTTGAGCAAAACTCACTGATGGACCTACCATATTTGGAATTCTGAAAACTCTATATCAGTAGACAGAGTTGAGTTAGGAGATGAGATTTTGGGTGCCGAAACCTCTAATCTTGCTGTATCACTAATGCTATAGGAGTGGTTTAGGTATATCAGTGAGTTTTGAGCAAAACTCACTGATGGACCTACCATATTTGGAATTCTGAAAACTCTATATCAGTAGACAGGGTTGAGCTAGGAGATGAGATTTTGGTTGCCGAAACCTCTAATCTTGCTGTATCACCAATGCTATAGGAGTGGTTTAGGTATATCAGTGAGTTTTGAGCAAAACTCACTGATGGATCTACCATATTTGGAATTCTGAAAACTCTATATCAGTAGACAGGGTTGAGTTAGGAGATGAGATTTTGGGTGCCGAAACCTCTAATCTTGCTGTATCACTAATGCTATAGGAGTGGTTTAGGTAGATCAGTGAGTTTTGAGCAAAACTCACTGATGAACCTACCATATTTGGAATTCTGAAAACTCTATATCAGTAGACAGGGTTGAGCTAGGAGATGAGATTTTGGGTGCCGAATCCTTTAATCTTGTTGTATCACCAATGCTATAGGAGTGGTTTAGGTATATCAGTGAGTTTTGAGCAAAACTCGCTGATGGACCTACCATATTTGGAATTCTGAAAACTCTATATCAGTAGACAGGGTTGAGCTAGGAGATGAGAATTTGGGTGCCCAAACCTCTAATCTTGCTGTATCACCAAAGCTATAGGAGTGGTTTAGGTATATCAGTGAGTTTTGAGCAAAACTCACTGATGGACCTACCATATTTGGAATTCTGAAAACTCTATATCAGTAGACAGGGTTGAGCTAGGAGATGAGATTTTGGGTGCCCAAACCTCTAATCTTGCTGTATCACCAAAGCTATAGGAGTGGTTTGAGTATATCAGTGAGTTTTGAGCAAAACTCACTGATGGACCTACCATATTTGGAATTCTGAAAACTCTATATCAGTAGACAGGGTTGAGTTAGGAGATGAGATTTTGGGTGCCGAAACCTCTAATCTTGCTGTATCACTAATGCTATAGGAGTGGTTTAGGTATATCAGTGAGTTTTGAGCAAAACTCACTGATAGACCTACCATATTTGGAATTCTGTAAACTCTATATCAGTAGACAGGGTTGAGCTAGGAGATGAGATTTTGGGTGCCGAAACCTCTAATCTTGTTGTATCACCAAAGCTATAGGAGTGGTTTAAGTATATCAGTGAGTTTTGAGCAAAACTCACTGATGGACCTACCATATTTGGAATTCTGAAAACTCTATATCAGTAGACAGGGTTGAGTTAGGAGATGAGATTTTGGGTGCCGAAACCTCTAATCTTGCTGTATCACCAATGCTATTGGAGTGGTTTAGGTATATCAGTGAGTTTTGAGCAAAACTCACTGATAGACCTACCATATTTGGAATTCTGAAAACTCTATATCATTGGTGATACAACAAGATTAGATGTTTCGGCACCCAAAATCTCATCTCCTAGACCACTCCTATTAGATGTTTCGGCACCTAAACTCACTGATATACCTAAACTACTCTTATATAATATGTAATTATATATTAATCGTTTTTAAAAAAAAATTTATATCAATGATGGAGGGTCTGAAGTCTTATGACTTCAGGCCCTCCTTGGGCCTGAAGTCAGATGACTTCAGGCCCCAGGGTACTGAAAATTTTTTAATTTTAACAATATTTTTTTATATTTATTTGTTGTTTATTAAATTAATTATTTATAGGATCTGAAGTTATTTGACTTCAGACCCTCTTGGGATGACTTCAGGCCCTGTGTTTGAATCTGAAATTAAGTGTTTTGATACATTTTTGTATATATTATTATATTTTTAAAATAGAAAAAAATTGAGTCCACGTCGGGCCTGAATCATAAGATTTCAGGCCCCACGTGGGCCAGAAATAAAAAATTTCAGGCCCACGCTGGGCCTGAAATATTTTTATTTCAGGTCCAGCGTGGGCCTGAAATAATTTATTTCAGGCCCAGCGTGGGCCTGAAATATGTTGATTTCAGGCCCAGCGTGGGCCTGAAATCAACATTTCAGGCCCACGCTCTTTCTTTTCTTTTTTTTCAATTTTTTTACATTAATGAATTTATTAAATATTATTTAATATATTAATTTCATTTAATTAATTATAAAAATTATTTATTGAATTTTTAAATAAGTTAGATGAATTAATTACTATAGACCTTACATTTTTTTTTAATTACTGTAGACCTTACATTAGGAATTTCTATTTGCATGCGTACACATTAGGATAAAAATTATTTATTTATATGTTTTTTTAGCGCCGATTCCAAATATATTATTTTAAAATAAAAGTATGAAACATCACGTGCTGGCGTCTCGGAATTTGTTATTGAGAGAGAAAGAGAAAGGCAGTGTATAGCAGGAGGGGTATAAGAGGAAGTTCACTAAAATTAGTGCGCCCTTTGGTGAAAATGAAACCATGGGACGCCTTTTGGTAAATACCTATTTTTGGATGCGCCTTTTGGTAAATTGCCGTTAAGCATATGATTCCCGAGATAGAATATGCCTCAAAAGAGTCAAGAAAAAAAAATCTTTATGGTGACAATTAAGGTACAATGCAATTTTGTATTTCATGAAAGGAAAAAAAAATAGAGATTGATTATCACTTTAATAGAGAGAATGTGCAATATAATGACATCATGATTTCTTTTGTTAGTTTTAACAGCTATTAGCTTATTTGTTAACAAATGACTAAGGGAATCTAGATTTGAATATGTAACAAAATGAGTTTCTATAATATACTCAAACCAAGTTAAAGGAGAGTGTTAGGGTCTATTTGTAATTATGTAAAATACAGAGGTGTTTCTATCAAGGTCATTCTAAGGAGCAATAATTTTTCTATGATAAAAATGTACCAGCGAGATTATGAGTATAAAATATTAAGCATGATGATAAGACTTGTAAACATCAAAGGTTATCACAATGAAACAACATCAAACGTTATCATGTCTCCTCTCATTCTAAATGCAATTATAACTAAAAAATAATTTATACTTATATAAATAAGTGTGATAATTTTATCCTATGATCAAGAATAGCTTCTAATTGAGTCATATAATCAAAGTTGAAAGTTGAATTTTTACCAAGACTAAAAGTATTGAAATTATTTCACAATGTGTCAAGTGCACGCTAAGAATCATGATTTGTATTCAAAATGTTTTCCTATAATATAAAAGTATATAGCTATGATAAAATACAATCTAGATAAGAATGTAAATCATCTAAATTACTCAAGTGAAACATATACCTAGAATGTGCCAATTATAGTCCCTTATTTTTATGCATTAAAGCTCATGACTAATTGATCACTTTTTTTTTTATTAGTTTTCATTAATATATTCATGTTTCCTTATCATTCTAGTACATATGTATTGCTTGTGTTCTTGTTAGAAGTGGGCAACGTGTGCAGTAATTGCACACGTTGCCCAGGGAGTGGGGCTCGTTGCCCCTCCTTCTCCACTACTTCTAACCCCTATCCTCTCCTATATCAGGAGGGGATAAGGTCTTCATTCAAGTGCAAGTGTGAGTGAGAGCAAGAGAAGAGCTCTAAGAAGAGAAGATCATCTTGCCAGTGGGATTTGATTTGTGGAGGCTGAAGGACTTTCCGACACGTGATCGTTCTTCCGACGACAAGCGCGACGAACAACGAAGGACGAGCGAGAATCACTGTAAGTGTTTACCGTTTTATAATTTTGTAGATTCGTTAATGGTTTCATGCATTAGAATCTACATTGGTATCAGAGCCATAAGGTTCTAAATAGCATGAAATTGCTTCGCCGGAAAATCACGACTTTGTGTCGGCAGATTTTTTTCGAGTCGGTAAAATAATTGTTAGCGTCGCGAACCGACGATCCCACTCGGCAGTGTTGCACGCTACCAATTAACCGCGTTCGTCGCGGTGAAAAAAAAATTTCTTCAGTGGATGGAAAACGAAATTTAAAGTTTCGTTAATTTTAATTCATCTGATTTTTTTTTGCATATACATCGTAATACGTGTTTTTTTTATTAAATCAAAATGGTAAAAAAAACCGGTGAAAAAAAAACTTCAAATTTTTTTTTGCATGTAGATGCAGTTAGAAAAAAATTGCATGTTTTTTTTTCATTAAATTAATTAGCTTTGTGCTTTAATTACTATCTTATTGCTTGGTTGAATTTGTATTAAGATTTAGCTATTGGTTATTGGAACTAGACCAAAATTTGATTAAATGGATTGGATTTTAGTTAGAATTAATTAAATCCGATTAAGTTGGTTCATTTCAACTGGAATTTAAATTATTAGTTGATTTAATTAGACCAACTTGATCCAACTATGTTTATGTCTAATTCGAACCATTAGTTGGTTTGACTAGACGAAATTGATCCAATAAAATCAGGATCTAGTTCAAACCACTAGTTAATTTAATCAGATCAGTTTAATACAAACCAGAACCATTTTGTTTGGTTTGATCAATAGATTTGACTTTGAATTAAGTGAGCTAACGACTAAGATAAGTATCCCTGTCTGATTAGATTAGTTCTAATGAGGATCATGGACACAGACTAAGAATTCGATTTCCTAATCGATCAGCCTAATGTGTTAGTCAATAAAGCTCCCCAAATCAAGAAAAATTGTTTTTCTTATTTGTTTATGACTCTGTGGGTTTATGCATAATTGTGAATTGAATTAAACCAGTTTTATTACTGGTTTGTCGGTTTTGTACTGACGTTGTGTATTTCAATTCCAGATGCCGAGATTTATTACCACAATGACTCGTTGCGATGTGCGACGGAATGAGCTAAGGGAACAGATAGAGGAGATTGACTACCGCCCAAATCTAGGCATACAAGGGCATATGGGAAGGCTTGATCGTCTATTTTGGAAACTCGAGCAGGAAGAGTTTCCAGTCCTAGATAACTACCGGATCGGGGCATTGATTTGTTCATTGCCGAGGCGTGGTGGAACAGCTGCAAGATGTATCTGGGGATGCTTTGGGGGGCGTATCTCATATACCGAGCTGTGTACAGAACTACTTCGCCTAAATTTTTCGGAAGAAGATCTGGAAGACTCTGAGGATGAACTAGAAGAGGATCCAGAAATGGATCCAATTGTAGAAATTGAGGAGTATCCTGAAGAATTCGAGATGGATCCAATTGAAGAATTCGAAGAGGATCCAGAGATGGATCCAATTAAAGAATTCAAGGAGGATCCGGAGGAATTCGAGATGGATCCAATTGAGGAAATCGAGGAGGATCCCATAGAATCTGTAGAGGATCTTGAAGTTGATAACCTACCTCTCATCAAGTCTGGAATGAAAGGGATGAAGTTTACCACCGCGCTAGTGTTTGTCTTTGTGGCAGTGGTGCTAGCTTATTTAGTTTATTAGAGTTTATCTTTGTTACTGTTGTTATGTACAAACAGTATTTGCTCATTTAGTTTTTATTCATGTAGTAGTTACTGTCGTTTTGTACGAACAGTTTTTTTTAACAGTTATGTTATGTGTTAACAAAACTTCTTAATGATTAGTTCATTTCATTTGAATGATAAGTTCATTTATGATTAGTTCATATGATGGGATGTATGTAAAATAACTAATAAATGTTTATTAGATTGGATATACGGAGGATGAGTGGGAACGTAGTTACCACTTGATTTTGTAAACCAACTCTAATTTACAATGAGTTAGTTATTAATTACATGCATATGAGTTACACTGAATGACTAAATAATACGTTTATTTATGTTAGATCATGGCAACGAAGAACATAATAGCTGAACTCAACAAAGGAGAAAAATTAAATGGGGACAACTATAAAATATGACACCTTAAGATACAGTATGTACTTGAGGAACAAGAAGTTCTAGAAGCTGTAAATCAATTTATGGTAGAACCTGCAGATAGTTCTACAGCTCAGCAGAGACGTGAACTTGATGCCTATAAGGCATGGAAGAAAAAGGACTCCACTGCTAAGGGTATTTTGATTAGTTCAATGGTAGATGACCTGGTGTATGAGTATGAGCCATTACCATCAGCTCATGCTGTCTGGGTTGCCCTGAGAGATAAATACAATGGAGTTAGCTTAAGCAAGCTTCGTCAGCTGACAATCAAGTTTGACAGCTGTAAGAAACGCCCGAATGTCTCCATGACCCAACATTTGAGGGAAATGGGGAATATGATTCGAGAGCTGAAAACTGCTGGTCATGAATTGACTGATGAACAACAGGTTCAAGCAGTTATTCATTCCCTTTCTGATTCTTGGGAATCAATGAAACAGAACCTTACACATAGTGAAAGTATAAAGATTTTCATTGATGTCTCACGCCATGTTGAATTAGAGGCAGAGAGAATAGAATCCGCAAGGATTTCTGGACAAGCTTTTGTAGCTGAAGGCTCTGGACCCAAGAATAAGAAAAGATGGTTCAAGAAAGGAAAGGGAAAGGGAAAGGGAAAAGGGAAGGAAGCTGCTGCTGCGGGGCAAGGCCCAATCAAGAAGAATAGTAAAGGAAAGAAGTATGGACAGAAACCTAAGAGCAAGTTGACTTGCTATAACTGTGGCAAGAAAGGTCACTTTTCTCGGGAATGTACTGAGCCGAAAAAGGTAGATCCATATTTATTTTCTATTCACGAACATTATGTTGCTAGTTCAGTGCTGTTAGCTGATTCTTATCCTTTGTGGATTATAGATTCAGGAGCAACGAACCATGTAGCTCATGATCGAGCTACATACGTGGAGTACCGTCGAGTACCAGCTGGCAATAAGTGGATATATGTGGGAAACAATGCAAGAATTGAAGTCAAAGGAATTGATACTTGCAAACTCAACCTTCGTGGTGGCGTACCTTGTTTCTACATGATGTCCTATATGCTCCTGAGATTCGACGGAATCTAGTTTCTGTAACTAGTCTTCTTGATTTAGGCTATTGTATAAATTTTTTCAGTCGTTGCGTGGAACTTCGTATTAACTCCGTGTTAATTTGATGTGGTTATGTAATGAATGGTTTCATGATTCTTGATGTAGAACAAGATATTAATTATGGAATTAATAGTTGTTTTTCAAACATTGCTCTTACTAGTGATGCTAATATTAATGAGGAAGTTTGGCATGCTAGACTAGGACATATCGGACAAGAACGGATGAATAGATTAGCTAAGGAGGGTCTATTGGGCACTCATACTAAGATTAACCTGTCCATATGTGAGCATTGTCTTGCTGGAAAAGCAACAAGGAAACCATTTGGTAAGGCTATTAGAGCTGATTCACCATTGCAATTAATTCATTCGGATGTATGTGGTCCAATGAATGTGAAGGCTAGACATGGAGGTTCCTATTTCATTACATTTATTGATGACTTCACACGTTTCGGTCATGTGTATTTGATTTCTCATAAATATGAAGTATTAGATTGCTTCAAACGTTATTTGAACGAAGTTGAGAATCAATTGGATCGAAGGTTAAAACCTTATGCACTGATCGTGGAGGTGAATATTTGTCTGATCAGTTTAAGACAATATGTTACGAGAGAGGGATTATTAGACAACTAACGATCCCTGGAACTCCACAGCAAAATGAGGTCGCTGAAAGAAGAAATAGAACTCTTCTAGATATGGTTAGGGCTATGATGGCTCAAGCTAATTTACCTATTTCCTATTGGGGAGATGCATTATTAGCTGCTACCTATATACTTAACCGAGTGCCTTCTAAGTCTATTCCATCTACACCATATGAACGTTGGACAGGCAGAAAACCAGATTTGAGTAATCTGAGACCTTGGGGGTCAGCTGCCTACGTTCATGATAAGACTCACAAATATGGAAAACTAGGACCAAGGGGTAAAAAGTGTATCTTTTTAAGGTATTCTGATACCTCTAAGGGTTATGTTTTTATTGGTGAGTAACAAGATGGAACCATCTCTGAAATAGATTCAAGAGATGCGATTTTTCTCGAAACTGAGTTCCAAACAAGAGGTGAAGTTGATAAATCGATTCCTCTATTTGCTATAGAGGAGGAGGATATTGTTCCTTTATCAACAAATCAGGAATCACAGGAGAAACCTGAATCTAGTCTACCCAGTGGGAGTGATTTGCCAATGAATGAATCAGTTTCAGTTTCTCAACAGTCAGACCTACGGAGGAGTAATCGCAAGATTATTCCTAAAAGAAGGTTTGACATTGAGAATGAGGCATTAATGATTCTCCCTATTGACGATGAGGAACCTCGAACGGTTGAGGAAGCATCGAGATGCTCAGTTAGAGAAAAATGGAGAATTGCAATGGATGAAGAAATGAAGTCTATGAGAAAGAATCAAGTTTGGGATTTAGTCGATCTTCCTCCGGGCCGAAGGGCTATTGGGAATAAGTGGATTCTCAAAATCAAGAGGAAGGCAGATGGATCGATTAATAGATACAAAGCTCATCTGGTTGCAAAAGGATATACCCAAATGGAGGGTATTGATTTTGAAGAGACATTTTCCCCTGTTGTGAAGTTTGTGTCAATACGTGTCATTTTAGCTATAGTAGCACATTATGACTTAGAATTACATCAGATGGATGTAAAAACGGCTTTCCTTAATGGTAATCTTGACGAGGAAATCTATATGGCACAACCAGAAGGTTATATTGCTGAAGGCCAAGAGGATAAAGTATGTAGACTTAAAATGTCTATATATGGGCTAAAGCAAGCGTCGAGACAATGGAACATAAGATTTAATGAAGTCATTTTATCTTATGGTTTCAAAATGATCAATGAGGATCATTGTGTATACCTCAAGGAGAATAAAGGAAAGATTGTCAAATTATCATTATATGTTGATGATATGCTAATAGCTGGAAATGACATATAGTTTGTGATAGAAATCAAATCGTGGCTTTCATCACAATTTGACATAATAGATATGGGAGAAGCTGAGTACATCTTAGGGGTAAAGATCATTAGAGATCGAACAAAAAGACTTTTGGGTTTGTCTCAAGAGGCTTATATTACTAAGATGTTACAACACTTCAATATGTCAAACTGCAACATTGAACAAACTCCTATAGCGAGAGGCACTGTTCTGAGCAAAAGTATGTATCCCAAGACTCCTAATGAAATAGCCGATATGAAGAAAAAACGATATGCCTGTGCCATTGGTAGCTTAATGTATACTATGTTGTGTACACGCCCAGATATCAGCTATGCTGTTGGCTTGGTTAGCCGTTTCCAGTCAAACCCAGGATCGAGACACTGGAAGGCGGTGAAGAGAATATTCAGATATCTCAATGGGACGGCAGATAATTATCTCTGCTTCCAAGGATCAAAGTTGAGCCTGAAGGGCTATACAGATGCAGATTGGGCAGGAGACCTTGATGACAGAAAATCCACATCGGGTTATGCTTTCTTACTGAATGGTAGCGTCATCTCATGGAATAGCAAGAAACAGGCTTGTGTAGCACTGTCAACAATGGAAGCCGAATATGTGGCTTGTGCAGCGGCTGTACAAGAAGCTGTCTGGTTAAGAAGGTTCCTGAAGCATTTGAAGATTGCTGAGGATAGTGGGAGTCCCGTTACATTGTATTGTGACAATCAAGCTGCAATAGCTTTTTCCAAGGATCCCAAATATCACAGTAAATGCAAGTATATAGAAATTAAGTATAATTATGTAAGGGATATTGTGGACAAAAGAAAGGTAGTCCTTGAGTATATTCCTACCTGTGTTATGCTTGCAGATCCTTTTACTAAGCCATTGACTGAAGAGTCATTTCTTGGTTTTGTGAAGTCTTTGGGACTTCGTAAAATGTAACACATTGTAAAACAATCAAATATATGAAAGTGCCATGATTTATTCAGTGTTTATTGGTGTTACATTTTGGATAAAGTCTCGATAAGCATGTTGGCAGGTTGAGATTGGTCCACTCACATGGACAATTATCTCTATTTGTTGAGTATAAATAGAGGTAAGACTATTACTTATGGGATAGCTTATGTAGTTATAAATAGAGACATACTCATAAGTTGGAGTCGCCTTGATTTTGTATCAAGATGAGATCATTTATGTAATGATCGGAGTAAATGAACCCACCATTTACTGAATCTGCTGAAAGCCAGAATAAAATTCATAAGTTGAATTCAGGATTAGACATTAGGTATGTCTAGATCAAATCTGTACGATGTTAATTTTGAAAAAACATGCACTTTTTTTGTTAAAAGAGAAAAATATCGTAGCATGTAATTCATACCACATGTGCTATAGCGACAATAAGGGTAGTAGGAGAATGGATCCCTGCTTCTCTACTATGTGAGACCCTTGAGATTATAAGTTAATCTCAGATTTACCCTATGTGACTATTTAGCTGTCTACTTGAAATTTTAATCAATGTCTGCTACCTTAGCATGTATCCTATTGGCTATGGATGATTCGGTCTATGGAGCATAACTAGGAAAGCAACTGATTAGAATGAATAGATTCAAGCTAAATAGGAAGACTAAGAAGATTTACATTATTAACACTTATTTACTGGTCGACCAATTACATTTTTTTGTTGAGTACTTAAAATGTGATTGTGAATAATTGTATTGAATGGATATACTGAACATGCTCTTGACTTAATGGTCATTTTGAGGGATTATAGATGTTCATATTGATGTAAATGTTTTAGTTTGGGGTAAAAGCAAGTAATTGATGTCTCTGATTCATGTGATAGAGCGACTAAGTAAAGTGTAACAACTTTCTTGGTATTGATCACTCAGAGAGCAGCTAAGTTAAGTGTCACAACTTTCTTAGCAATGATTGCTCAGTATGCTTGCTGTCGCACGAATCATTTTCCCTAAAGTATGAATTGGATGATCTATTAGTCTATGTGACTATATGGTCTTTGTGACCTGATTCTT
The DNA here is from genome assembly GCA_024364735.1 of Boesenbergia rotunda. Lineage (NCBI taxonomy): Eukaryota > Viridiplantae > Streptophyta > Magnoliopsida > Zingiberales > Zingiberaceae > Boesenbergia > Boesenbergia rotunda. The sequence continues at coordinate 373,051 of JAGFNQ010004008.1, read as the reverse complement.
GTATTAGTCTATGTGACTATATGGTCTTTGTGACCTGATTCTTGTATTGTCTATGTGACTTGACTTGTATGAGTGGGAGATGTTAGAAGTGGGCAACTGCACACGTTGCCCAGGGAGTGGGGCTTGTTGCCCTTCCCTCTCCACTACTTCTAACCCCTATCCTCTCCTATATGAGGAGGGGATAAGGTGTTCATTCAAGTGCAAGTGTGAGTGAGAGCAAGAGAAGAGCTCTAAGAAGAGAAGATCATCCTGCCAGTGGGATTTGATTTGTGGAGGCTGAAGGACTTTCCGACACGTGATCGTTCTTCCGACGACAAGCGCGACGAACAACGAAGGACGAGCGAGAATCACTGTAAGTGTTTACCGTTTTATAATTTTGTAGATTCGTTCACGGTTTCATGCATTAGAATCTACAGTTCTATTACTACCAAGAATAAGAAACCAGTAGTTATTCATAATAAGTTTTTGTAATAGGTCTTTCAGTCTATTTACAATGTTGGAAATTTTATTTTCATTAGGATACAATATATATGAACAAGACTCAGATGTACAGTAGGCTAGACAATTGATTTATTAGTCAAGAATTTTGTGTTGGAATTGAAGAGTTTGTAAACTTCGCTAAGTCTCATCTAGAATGCTTAAATGGCACCGAGTTAAAGTGTTCATATAATCAACACAAATATAGAAATACAGTTTTCCATAATGAGAATACAGTGAAAACACATATATGTGTTGGAGATCTAGGACCCGGTTAGAGGGGGTGAATAGTCAATTACCCACTAATTATGGTTCTTCCTATACTTTGTTAGTGCGTAACAAATATAAAATAAACTAAGTGATAGGTTCTTAAAAAGCCCTTGGTAAGTCCAAGTGTAGGGGGAGTCTTGGATAGGTTTTAAAAAGCCCATGTGAAAAATCCTAACTCATGGAGAGTTTAGGTGTTGGGGATCCTTGTGATAGGATTCCATATATTGTTTGTATTGTATTTGCATATGCATTGTCAATATAAGTCCAAGGTGTAGCTTTGGCATCGTAAGTCCAAATGTTATTAGTATGTTTATTTGCTATTTGTTTTCCTTAACTTAAATGTATTGTCAAACATCAAAAAGGGGGAGATTGTTGAGGCAATCCTGATGGTCTATAAGACTGTGTTTTGATATTGGGCAAAGGATTTAAGTTAGGGTCACCCTTGTATTTGAAATGCGTATGTAAGTGTGCATGTTTACACATAAGACTCAGCTTGATGACTTCGGGTCTGATGAAGGATGGTGCATCTGAGGGACTGTGGACAAGGCAGCAATGATGAGCCGAGGGAAGTACACTTCGAGGTATACGTGAAGGATGACATGAGGACGAGCCACGAGCTTGTATGCATCCGAGGGAAGAGAGCCTAAGGCATACGTGAAGGATGGCATGGAGACGAGCTGCGTGCTTGTATGCATCCGAGAGACGAGAGCCAAAGCGAAGAAGACTTGAAGGGAATAGTCAAGGCTGTAAAGAAAAGTCAAGTGAGTCGTGAGGGCCAAGTGCGAATGAAATGTACTTGGGAAGGGAAATCCTATGTTTAGGGTTTTACCAGCCAACTGGTATGGGATCAGTCGACTGGTTGAGGTCATAAAATAATTAGTCGACTGATCTTTCTGTGCAATCGACTAGTGTCAGTTGAATTCGAATGTTGGGTTGTAATGTTCGAATTTGATTTCTATCTTATATGCAGTCACTAACTTTGTTAACATGTTTGTAACATTGTTTGCAGTGTGAACTTTCTCAAGTTGAATTTCCCCTAAATCAATCAACTCTCTGATCTAGTGAAACCTCACATCAATGTGCTTGGTTCTCGCATGATACACCTGATTCTTCGCCAAATAGATAGCACTCTAACTATCATATAATAACTTCACTTCACCTTCCTAAACACCCAGATCTCTGACTAACTATGTATGCCATAAAGCTTCCTTCGATGCTTCAGCTACTACCATGTACTTTGATTCGCAATAGACAATGCAATAATAGATTGTATCATAGACTTCCAATATATAGGTCCTCCCGCCACAATGAATATGTATTCTATATTAGACCTCCTATTATCTAAATCTCCTTCATAGTCTGCATCTACCTACCTAGACACTGAAGATCTTCTGATTGTCTATTGAACATGATGGCATAATCAGTTGTATTTCTCAAGTATCTGAAAATCCACTTCACTGCATCGCAATGAGATCAACTAGGATATGAGGGAAACTTGCTCATCATACTAACTGCTAACACCAAATCCAGTCTCATGTAAACCATGACATATATCAGATAATCAACTGTACTTGCATAAGCATCTTTTGACATCTCTTGGATCTCCTCATCCTTCTTTAGGCACTGTGTACTGGATAACTTGATGTGATGCGCCAGAAGTGTGATCACTGACTTTGCAAGGATAACTTGAACCTATCCAATGTTAGGACCGTGACCGTTAAGCTAGAGGGGGGGGGGGCGGTGAATAGCTTCTTTCGATTTTCTTCCTACAATCATTAGTGCGCAAGCGGAATATACTAAATAAAACAAAAACTAACGAATAAGAACGACACACCGATGTACGTGGTTCGGAGATGATGCTCCTACTCCACGGTAGTTCGTAAGGTCGACGATCCCTAATCCTTCGGTGGATGACTCCCCGGAGCACCTCTAGCTAGATCTCGTCATTCCTTGTGGGTGGAGAAACCTCACCACAACTTCTGAACACTACCTGAACAATAGAGGCTACTAACAAGCTTTTTCCAAGCAAATTTCGCCAAGAAGAAAAGCCTTAAACGAGCTCCCTTAAATAGAACTCGAGACTGAATATGACCGTTACCAGTAGACTGCCCTAGGGGCAATCGACTGGCCTCACTTGAATTCGAATTTCACCTCGTGACCCTTCGAATTCTAGCCATATCAATCGACTACCCCAAGGGCAGTCGACTGGTCCTTCCCTAAGCCTAGGATTACCCTTCCCGAGTACATTTCTCTCCGCACACGAACCCTCCCGGCTTAGTTCCCGAGTACAATCACTCAACACTCGGACCCTCACGACGTGGTTGACTCTTCAAATAGCAGTCTCGATCTGTTGCCTTCACACCCTCTTCATCTTCAGCTCCCGTCCCTCATATGCGCATGCAAGCCCTCGGCTTGCCTCCATGCCATCCTTTACGTATGCCTCGAAGTCCGCATCCCTCGGCTCATCGTCTCTGCTCCAGCAGCCTCGATCTACCGCCTTCAAGTCTTCTTCGACTTTGGCCCTCGCCCCTCAGATGCGCATGCAAGCCCACGACTGGCCTCCATGCCATCCTTCACGTACGCCTCGAAGTCCGCTTCCCTCGGCTCATCGTCCCTGCTTCGTCCATGGTCCCTCGGATGCGCACACAAGCCCACGACTTACCTCCATGCCACTCTTCACCTGAAGACATCCAACCAAGTCTATGTGTACATGCAAACCTGCACACTCACATACAAATATTAGTCCAACATGAAACCCTAACTTAACATATTGACACACACATCAAAACACATGATTCTCTAGATCATACTTGACCTGATTACCCCAACAATCTCCCCTTTTTTGATGTGTGGCTATATGTTTTAGTTAGGTAAACAAAAAATAACAATAGCAATTGAAAATTAACAACATAGCAAACAAGAGGTAACCTCCCCCTTAACCTATGTCTTCTCCCAATTTTCAATTCTTACTCACAACACCAAGTTATGTTATATCCAACTTAACACCACAAGTTCTCCCCCTTTGACACCATCAAAAAGATTGCCCCAAGCAATCCTACCCCTAGTGCCAATGAGAACCCAAACCAATTCTGAAAAACCCTCAGAAATCACAAACCCGAAAGATCAGTCGACTGATCCAACATCAGTCGACTGATCCAACATCAGTCGACTAGTACCCTTAATTCGCAAGCTTACCGAAACATCAGTTGACTGCCCCAAGGGCAGTCGACTGATACAGTCTAAACCTGAAATTCCCAACCGAATTTCAGAAATCCCTAGAAATTTCTACAAAATTCAGAAAAATGTAAAATTTTGCAAGCATATTTGTTAGGATGTAACCTACCCTAGAAAAATATAGTTTAATAAAAAATACCAAATATGCTTGACTTTTGGGACAAACTCCAATTATTTCATAGTGTATCATTTTGTATCAACTCTCAAGTCTATATATGATTCTATGTGTTTGCCAAACCCATCCATTACCATTATACACATAGAATTGTCCTCAACTCCCTCTTTTTCCTTATATATATTCTCAATATGATAAGACCACCTCCCTTTTATCTCTTAACCTTTAGATAAACATGCATCTATCAAGTTTGTCTTACCTTTCATGACATCAATACAGCATTATTTTAATTATCACATCATGAACTGAAATAAAAGTAATATAAAACATGAATTCATACATAATTTAGAGTAAAGCATAAAAGTAGCACAAGGGTGAAGTTTTAAAGTGTTACAATTCCAAAATAGTTGTTTTAGAGATAAAACATAGATCTAAGCAAAACACTCTCAACACTAAAATCATCACATAAGCTCCACTACATGTCGTCGCCCGGAGGAGGAGGAGGACGCTGGTATGCCAGATGCCACTGTTGCATCATCGCGTACATCACTTCCTCCTGCTGCTGCATGTCAATTTGGCGCTGCTGGAATGTTTGAAAATCCTCCCTCAGCCCGTGTACCTCAGACTGTAGCTGGGAGAACTGCTCCTATGTAACCCCTCCAGCAGCGACCTCCTCATCATCCTCTGAGCTTGAAGAATCAGGACGACGACGCCAGATGATCTCCCCCTCACGTTTCTCGATCCCAGCTAGAGAGAGTTGTCTAGACCGTATATGGTCATAGTCCTTAGACAACTCATGAACTTTACCCTCGGTGACTCTAACCGCTTTAGACCAAAAGAATTCGATTAAAACATGATCGAACGACATGTACAACTTCCTATTGACATCATGGGAAAAATAAATAATCGATGCAAATACCTGGCGGGCTATGTCGATGTCCAGTCTCCATTCTAGGGTATACATTATCACCAAGTGGGGAAGTCGAATATTCGACCTCCCCTTGGTGACAATCGAAAAAATGCAGTCTAAGACAACCTTATACAAGATATTACTAACCGGGCTCATGTTTTTGGCTTCGAAGATACGGTCTCGAGTACATCGAGACCTGTTAAAATAATACCGATGGATCTGATCTATGGTGACACCCGATAAAGTTAAAGGCTCATCAACTTTGGGGAAACATGTAAACTGGCTATTTGACACTCTACATCCTAAAAATGATCATAATACGTTGAGTGTGAATGGAATGGTAATCCCTTGTACCATTGACTCGTATACATCGTTCTGGGCACTAGTAGATGTAAGGTTTGATAGATGTGTATACTAAAAGATTTGCTCTTTTATATATAAGATCATCTTTATTTTGAAAAGAGAATCACAACAACACTAGGTGCTTGTTTATATTAGTACATGCATAAAAGTCCTTTACTTTGCATTGTAGATAACATGGTGTGTGGTGTCACACGGAAGATCATGTTATCAGTTCCTTGCTTAGTATAAGTAGAGACTCACAGCCGAGATGGAATTGGACAAACCATCGGGATGATTGTAGTGTAATTAGGTGTGGTTGGTCTTGACCATAGAATTATACTAGTGTGCTTTGAGTACATTGAGCAGGACCAAAATCAGAGATAATCCAATTTGTACTGACTTGATAATTGGATTGGATCTCAAATTTTATTATGGAGTACGCTCCCTAAATCCCGATATAATAACGGGCACATATGATTAATAATTATTTCATTAATTTACCAATGGGCGAGATCTATTCTGTTAGATCGATAGACCCGGTAAGTTGGGAAATAATATTAATTATATGGTGTGCTGTTGATTATTGACAGAATCCATGTCGTGGTGAGTTGGGATGATGATGCCCCCTTGATGAGCTCAAAAGGTTCATCATGTTAAACCCTGCAAGTGGATTTGATCCGACATGATGATAAGGTTGAGTGGTACTTATCAAGGATCCAGAAGTTAATTAATTTAGATTGTCAGTAATTTAAATTAAGTGACGGGCATTCGATATCTTAAACACGGGGGGATGGACGACTCATAATAGTTGGAGCCCATATGAAAATATGGGTCTTGGTGAGGAAGTTCAATTGAGATCCTTTAGTGGAATGGATCTTAATTAATAGATTGGTTTTAGATCCATTAGCGGGCCAAGATCCAACTCCTCCTCTTGGTCCCTACCTTAGCCCTATATATACCCCATAGATCCATTATGAAACAAGACTAAGACTTCTTATTTTCCTCTCTCTCTCTCTCTCTCTCTCTCTCTCCAAGGGCAAAAGAAGGAGGCTGACGGGTGGAAAATAGAAAAGAAGCCATCTCTTCTCTTCTCCCTTGCTCTCTCTATTTGTTGCGTGGTGTAAGGAAGGTAGGAGAGCTCTCCTTTCTCCTTGTGGCCGGACGCAACAGGGAGTGGAGAGAACAAGGCTGGCAACTCCCTCTTCTCCTTCCTCTTGAGTTCCGGCGCCTCCACCCTTCAAGCAAGGTGACCGGCGGCTAGTTGAGGGAGGGGCTCATCCTCTTGCCTTCTTCTTGAGTCGGCAGCAGTTGTAGGAGGAGGAGGAGGTGTTTTCCAGCGAGGTGAAGGAGAGGAAATCTCTCTTTGTGGCCGGCGGCATCTAGGGTTTAACCCTTGGTGGTTGGCGCGTGTGGAGAAGAAAGAAGCGGGATTTAGCTCTTATTTGGTGATCTCGGTTCTCGGTAGCTCGTCGCCCACACGACGTTTGGGAAGGGAGGGACATAAGGTAGAAGGCTATGATGTAATAGGGAAGGTATAATCTCACCCTAAGCTCCTTATGTTCTTTTGTGCCTTATTACTTTGTTTCATCATTTTATGTGTTTTAATTAATTATTATGATTGCGAATCATAGCTAATAATTAATTAATTGGACCCCAACCATAAACACAAGAACCAATGATCCACTCGTCGTCTCTTCCACGGTCGTTCGGTTAGGAGAATTACAAGACACGATTTTTGTGATTGGCCAGGTTGTAATTCGTACCGAACGATACGATGACGAGATGGTCGTTGGGAGACGAGTCTCTATTCGGATTAAATTTTAATCCGTAGACATGAAGAGGTCTCTCAAGGATGACCAAGTATTTGGTAGGGAAACCCGCCAAGCCATACCCAATAATTGGTATCAGAGCAGAGGTTTCCGGTTTTGTGTGTTTAGGATTGGTTATTTTTTTACATTTTTCATACATTATATTTTGCTGGATGATATGTGGATGTGCGTAGGCTAACTTTTTGTTGCAGGCACTGGATTCCAACTTATCATGGCCAAATATTTTATGTGTGTGAATGTTTATGCAATTTTTATAAATTAATTAATCCTCGGGGTTGACGAGGCTAGGTAGTATTTAATTTTTGTAATTAAATACGACACATGTTTAGCCGAGCTTTTTGTTTACATATGATCTAGATTTTATGTACACTCCTTTGTGGAGTATAGGATCAATGATGTAAATAATTAGCTAGTCATCTCAGCTTGGAGATCCCTCAAGGTGGCTTGCACATAAGGAAGGGAGGAGCGGACGAGGTGACGATACGACTGGAAGCGCATTGGAGACCAAGGCCATGAAAAGTTGGAAAATCTAGGATTTTCTTTTTCATTATGTTGGTTATGTGCTTGTTGTGTGCATGCTAGTTAAAATTCCTCATAATAAATTACTAAGTGGGAGAGAGACCTTAATGGTCCCATGGCCTCCATTACAATCCGTTAAGTGATGCGAACAAGTCTGTTCGTCGGTTCTGAGTGCCTTCCTCCCCATCAGATGGACTTGTTTTGTGGATCACTGGGTCAGAAAAAACTATAGAAAATTATTAAAGAGCGTGTGTACTTCCCCATCGGAAGGCACATAATCGGAAATAATTTTCTTAGTGTAGGGCCCAAGTTAATAGTATCCTCCCCATCGGAGTCACTGCTATTATTTTGTAGGGCCGAAGTTAACCAACTATTAATCGTACTTGTCAAAAAGTTAGGTTGACGAGATAGTAAGATTAATGGGTAAAACCTCCTCTTACGAATGTAGAAACTCGTATATGTCCACACCATCGTGGCATGCGAATTTCTAGGTGTATTGGGGTGTTGGTTGATTTCGAAAATTTATTGTTTTGAGGAATTAATTTATTTTCATTTCTAAGGTAGTGAATGCTGTGATTCTCAGGATTTTCAAAATGGCCTTTAACCCACTAGCAACAATAGTTAAGGAGAATAAATTTACTGGACCCAACTATATTGACAGGAAGGGAAACCTTGAAATTGTCCTTACAGCTGAAGAGTACAAATTTGTACTGACCGAAAAATGTCCTGATAAGCCTAGCGACAAATCTAGTGAAGAGCAGAGGGAGCATTACAAGAAATGGGTTAAGGTAGTTGAGATGGCGCGGTGTTACATTCTGACATCCATGTCAAATGTATTGCAACATCAGCATCAGGCTATGACCACTGCTTGTGACATTATGCTGAACCTTCAGGAGCTCTTCGGACACCAGAGTCGTGCCGCTAGGCAGCTGGCGATGAAGAATCTGATGACGACCACTATGGTCGAAGGGACACCGTAAGGAATCATGTCCTGAAGATGATGGCCCACCTCAATGAGATTGAGGCTCTTGGAGGACAAATCGACGGGGAAACCCAGGTCGATATAATACTCCAATCTCTGCCTAGGAGTTTTGAACAGTTCCGGCTCAATTATAACATAAATAAGCATGAGTATACGTTGGGAGAACTCCAGGCGGCAGAGGGGCTTTTTCGTTAGAGTTCGCAGGCCTTAGTGACTCAAAGGGTTTCTGTTTCTGTGCCGAAAGGTAGGAAGAAGAAGAAACAAGGAGGGTTTAAGAAGGCAGCGACATCGCAGGGACCTCGAACTAGCGTGAAGATGCCGAAAGGCAAGTGCTTCACGTGTAAGCAAATTGGACATTGGAAGGCGGACTATCCCCGTCGTCAAGACAAAGGTATTCCTTCGTGCTTAGTCGTTGAAACATGTTTAGCGATGCTATCTACCAGTACCTGGTGTGTAATATGGGAGCCACTGACCATGTCTGCAATACTCTGCAGGGTTCCAGGAAACCTAACGGCTAGCTGAAGGAGAAATTGCGGTCTACATGGGCAATGCTACGGAGGTGGCAGCAGTTGCAGTGGGAGATTTTTATTTGTCTTTCAAAAGAAATAAAGTATTGGTTTTGAGAGATTGCTTATATGTACCCTCATTTAGAAAGAATTTAATTTCAGTTTCTAAGTTAATAAAGGATGGATATTCTATTGCTTTTAATAACAAAGTTGTTATAAAGAGAAATAGAGAGATTATCTGTTCGGGTACTATGGTTGGCAATCTGTACACTCTAGAACCAAAGACTCCCACGATGCAAACAGAGGTCAATAGCTCATCATCTAACCTAAATAAGAGAAAGGAGCCTTCTAAGATGAATCAGACGTATCTTTGGCACCTTAGGCTAGGTCATATTAACCTTAGTAGGATTTAGAGGTTGATAGCCGATGGGCCCTTGGGTTCATTGGTGGTGGAAGACTTCCTGACCTGTGAGTCATACTTGGAAGGAAAGATGTGTTAGTGATATGAGAGAAGTGTCCTAAGGCAATCGCCTTATGATTGTAATCATTTATTTTAATAAATGAATATTCACTATTTGAGTATACATGATTATTTGATTAAGATCTTAAGCTCATTTACTGAATGCCCGCAATACAATTCACAGCATGAGAGAATTTGTGATGAATTCACAACTAGTGATTATCTCTACATGTGCAATTGTGAAGTATTGAAATTGTCCCTAGTCGATGAATTGATAAATACGGACACTATCAATTCTGTTAAGACTAGCATGGGTTATTCTCTAATCAGCTGATTCTCACTGGCTGGTGACACTGAGATGTCCGGAGATAAACATGAATGCTAGTTAAGGGAACTAGTTCATTGGAGTGACTAGCTGTAAAACTTCATATGGTAGTCTACATATAGATATGTCAGTGAAGTTCTTACTGCAGCTTAAGTGCGATGTTCCTTTGACTTACGGTGTTTTAGTCATCTTGGTCATGGAGACTTATACTTTGACATCTTAAGCAAGCATCTCCAAGAAGGTGTGGACCCAGGATGATTGGGTATAAGCCGAAGTGCCCGAAGATGATTGAACAGCCTACAAAGGATTCACCACTCCTTGCGAGGAGATGTATACCCGAGGTCTATCGTCGGATTGTTACTCGAAGCCTCTGGCCAGAGCATGACATGTTCAGAGTATGAATCTCTTAAATACATGAGAGTAATTAGAATCCATAGGACGAGGAAACGTTACTCAGGCTAGGAGTGATGTAGTCAGCCTAGTGGGGACTGACACACATATACCATGTCCTGAACCAAGTGAGTATAAGATGGTGAAGGGAATGGGGCACGATTCATTATAGCTGCTGAAGGGTTTCAGAATCATTTCTGAGGTCAACCATTGATCTTTCAATTAATTGGGGATCATGATGTACTACTAGGTGCCACTCATGATCGTTCTATAATTAATTAGTTAATTATGGACGGCCAACATAAATTGAAAGCCTATTTAGTCACACGCATAACGAGTAATTCGAAGGATTTAAAACGAGTTGAGAATTGGATTCTCCAATCGAGATAGACTATTTTTGGTAAGTCCAAACAATAGTTAAAACTGAATTTATTTCAGACGCATCGGAAGCATAGAATGGCTAAGTCTTTTAAAGACTTAATGGGTGAATTAAATAAGTTTAATTCATTAAGGGATTTGATCCAATTGGGGTTAGATGGGCCGGCCAAGGAGGGTGCCTCCTCCCTTCTTGTCATGGCCGGCCACCACCATAAGAGGATAAGGCTATTTTGGTTTGTTTTATAAAATAGACCAAAGGTTGGTTTATTTTATAAAAGAATATATAAATTTTTATATAATGAACCATGAGTTGGTTTGTTTAATAAAATTTATATAATGAACCAATGGTTAGTTTGTTTTATAAATTTTTATATAATGAACCAAGGGTTGGTTTGTTTTATAAATTTTATATAATCATGCCAAAAGAAAGAGAGTCTTGATTATAGATTGATTGAGAAATTATTCCATAATCAAGAAGAAGAAGCTTGATCATGAGAGCCTTGATTATGGATTGATTGAGAAATTATTCCATAATCAAGGAGAGGTTTGCTTGGGAATTAAGAAACCTCTCCCTATATAAAGGACCCAAGGGGTGCCATGGAAGATGATCCATCCAAGAATTACTTGGTCTCTCTCCTCTTCTTCTCTCCCTCTCTCTTGGCCGGCCATAGGCCTTCCTTCTTTCTTCTTGCCGTGAGCACAAGGAGAAGCATCAAGGCGACGAAGTTCTTCCTTGTGACGTGAGTCTTTCGATTTGATTACTCTCTCGGTTTTCGTCGTGTTCACGGAGAATCTAGTAGTTCTCGTGAACACGAAACTCGTGGCTTAGCGAAGTCATCCCGACGATACTCGGCGTGGATACGAATAGAGGCGGAGCTTTCAAGGGACGCTAATGGTTGGATCTCGTCCCTTCTTCCAAGTTACGCAAGGTAATTCGTAGAGTAATTTCCTTTTCTGCAAAAACTTTATATTACGATTATGTGAACACATTGCATGCTTAGGATATGTGTTAGAATAATTTAGGAAATTATTCATGCTTTTGTTTCCGCTGCATGTAATTATGTAACAATTACAATACGTGTCTGCGTCGACATGCACCCGGTCCTAACAGTGGTATCAGAGCCGGTTAGTGTTCGACACAATCATATAATTGTTTTGCGAAAAACTTTGTCATGATCTCAATTTTGGAAAAATTTTCAATTATGGAAACTTTCCAATTATGGTAAATTTTAGATTTAGGAATTTCAAAGTTTGGAAATACTCATGAAATTTCGCAAACTTTTGAAATATCTCTGTTTCTGAAATTTTATGATAATTGTGAAAACTTTCCATTTTTGGAAACATTCCAATTTTGGAAATTCCCTAATTTTGGAAAAATTTTCAATTTTGGAAATACGTAAGTTTTCTTTGTACCAGAAACTTACAATAATTCTAAAAACCTTTTAATTTTGGAAACTTTCCATTTATGGAAAGCTCGTAATTTTGGGCACTTTCTTTTCATGAAAGTCTAGACATTTTATGGAAACATTAATTGACAATTAAATTCAAATTGGTTTTTAAATTATTAACAAAATTCTTTACTTTGGGGAGTGCTTCGGGGAGCCACTCAAATTAAAGTTAGTTGTTATAATTTAATTTCCTATTTTGAATATGAATTGTTAAAATTGATTTGGGTAGGCCTCAGGGAGCCATCCAAATTATATTATTAACAAGTTCTTTAATTGTCAAGTTTAATTTGGTTATGTCTCGAGGAGCAGACCAAATTAGATTTACAACAAATTTCTTTTCTTTAGGGAGTGCCTCGGGGAGCCACTCAAAGTAAATAATTTGTTGTAATTAATTATATTATCCATAAATAAAATATGTGATCAAATCTTGGAAATTTTTGAGGTGATTCTCAAATGATAATTTTCTTATTTGATTTATGAGGTGATGCTCTTACATATTGTTGTCTCCAAAATTAATTAGGAAAAATTGTTCCTATAGAGTTTATTTCCTTAAATAAGATTTTCATGAAAATAATATGTGGTTGAATTAAGGGAATCTGTCTCTTAATTTAATAAGATTTGATTTAGAGAAATTAAAGTCTTAAACATATTATTTCCGAAATTGATTATGACAATTTAGGAAATTGTTTCCCAAAACAATTCCTTGAATAAAGTGTGAAATTAGAATTAGGAAATCTGGTTCCTAATTCAATTAATGAGACTTGATAAATTAAGTCACATACATGCTTTATTAAGGAAATCGTTAGAACATGACATAATTATATGTCATGAATGTGCTTAAAAGAAAAAGGATGAGACCCAAAACCCCTTACAAAATATTAAGGCCAACACCTTCCATTAATATGGTTGGAACCAGAGTTTTATTTCTCGTTTGGGTTGATGGACACATCTATGCCCGGCTTGAACCTCAACATGTTCAAACTATAGAATTAGTTTATGATTAATATAGTTGGAGTCAGAGGTCAATCCTTAGTTTTGGTTGTTGGACACATCCAAGCCTGACTAAACGGTTGAATGAGCTCCAACCATATTAAAACTATTTCTTGATTAATGGGTCAGCCTTAAGCTTGGAGCATCGATTTGTTGTGCCACAGCCAAGGTCGATGTAAAGAGAGGTGCAGTTGGGTGCTATGTATATTGTTGCATACTTGTTAATGAGTTAACAACCCAATGATTTATGTAAACATTCAATTAGTTGATAGCATAATGTGATAGTTACATATGTGTAATATGTAATCGGTATAATTACCTACCTTCACAGCTAAGAATAACTTGATGGACTCTAGCCATGGTTGTTCTTATCTATGGTTAGATATCAACCTATTTGGAGATGTTCCTACGATCTCCCGGATTGATAAAAGGGTTATTCAATTCGAAAAATAAATATGATTTAATTAATGTATATTGATGCATTCTTTATCATTCTTCTCACATAAGCTCAATTAGTATTTCTAGGATAATCACTTGATCATGTATTCTCTGAATTTGCGTTCCATTTTGGACACCAATAAGCTAACTAGGCCAAACTTCATGGACTGGCTTCGAAACCTGAGGATAGTCCTCAAGGCAGAAAAGCTTGCTTATGTCTGTGAAGAACAACTTCCCAACCATCCTCCAGAAGATGCAACTCCAAACCAGTTAGTGGCCTATCAGAAACATGTGGCCGATTCTGAACTTGCGAGTTGCATCATTGTAACGCCCGCTTTTTTTTTTCATAGCGGCGTTACGTTAACATACTTAAGGCATGTAGACATCATAAGGCAGCGGAATAACTTTAACTTATACATGCCCTACTAACATCCTTAACATAATGACATAGGAACCTTGGCATATTGACTTCATACTTAAACATCATATCATGTTATACTTAACATCATATCATAGAGTTCCATAAGTCATTATTCAAGCATTCAAGCATATAAGAGACCAAAGTCAAGTTCTAGCATAAACGATAAACATAGGGTTTCCTGGGCCAAGTCACTACCACACACATGATTTCTTGCCCTCCTGCTGCTTCCATCATTGTCCCCTTGAATGATCTGCGGTATAAGGAAATAAGACTATAAGCACATAGGCTTAGTAAGACTCTTTCCTACTCACAAAAACCATTCATCATCTCATAATGAGCACATAAAATATCAACATACTTAGTGCTCTACTTAGGACATAACAACTTGAATCATTTATCATATATTGAACATGGCATGATCATAAACATAAGTGAACATTCCTATCATGGCATGAGACATGGCATAAATGTAAACATAGTAAACATTCTAAACATGGCATGCTACATGGTATAAACATAAACATCATAAACGTTCCTAGCATGGCATGATACATAGGCATACTTCTTATCATAGCATATGAGCATCCTTTTAACATAATCATGGCATAGATCAATTCTTCTCATGCATCTTTCTTAACATAAAGAGTAAGCATCAAGTCTTGTTACCATAGCATAATGCATAACATGAATGAATGCATGAGGGGAATGCATATACATAAGGATGCTTAACTTTTTTTCTAAAACATACTTTTAAATACTTAAACATATTCATCATATCATTGGGCCCTGGCTTGTACCACATACATACATCATAAGCACGCATCCCTAAGTAAGTACGAAGTAGCTAGCCTCGACCTACTAGGGTAAGGACAGCATAGTCGGTAGTCCCCGAACCGAGGCGTTCTTAAGGTGCCCATCCCTGTTGCACAGCTACGGTAGTGCCAGAACCGTGGACAACATAGTCGGTAGTCCAGAACCGGGGCGTTCTTAAGGTGCCCATCCCTTGGACCCATACTTCGGTCAGGTACAAGCCCATTCATAAAGTAAAATACTTTACATGCTTCATCATTCATAAGACATTCATGGCATTTTTAACATAACATAACTTGTTACGGCTCGGCCCGTCTACCGGCCCATTTACCGGTCCTCACGACCGTCGTACCGTCGACCATCGACCGTGCCGTTTAGCATATTTATGCCTTAAAGACATAAGCATCATCTTTCATTCATAACATGGCATGCATCTTCCTTCATAAAACATGGCATGCATCATCATTCATAAAACATGGCATGCATCATCCTTATCATGAACATAAATATAACATACTTATCATGGCATCATTCTTATCATGAACATAAACCTAACATAATTATCATGGCATCATTCTTATCATGAACATAAACATAACATACTTATCATGACATCATTCTTATCATGAACATAAACATAACATACCTATCATGGCATCATTCTTATCATGAACATAAACATAACATACTTATCATGGCATCATTCTTATCATGAACATAAACCTAACATAATTATCATGGCATCATTCTTATCATGAACATAAACATAACATCCCTATCATGACATCATTCTTATCATGAACATAAACATAACATACTTATCATGGCATCATTCTTATCATGAACATAAACCTAACAAAATAACATAGCATGGTTCTTAACATAACATGAGCATATAACAATAGCATGGTTCTCTACCTAACATAAGCATACATAGGTAGGACTTCCATAAACATGCTACCTACCATCCAAGTACATGGCATAAACATAAGACATTCATAAATAACCCTATTAAGCATGACATCCAATCATAAACATAAGACATAAAACATAAAACATGGTGCTTAAACTTAGGGTTATTGGTAACATGATTTCTACCACATGCTTGAACCTATACATATATATACTTCATGGTAAGCATAAACCATCATTCTTTGAACCCTAACTCCTTCCAAACCCTAAATTCCTTTGCTTGGCCGAAACCTATAGGGCTAGATTCCATCATTCCATTAATCATGTAACATAGCACAAGGTAAGGAACCAACCATACTTTACTTATAAGACCATGGGAGGTCATTAGGGCTCATAATTAGGATTATCCCTAACCTTTAGCCCTCTTTCCATGTGCTGGCCAAAACCCTTAAAGGCCATGGGTTCATGGAAAAATTTCATAAAATCCCCAATCAAACATTAACACCAAACATACTCTACCATGAAGCCATTGGGACCCTTGCTTGAGGGAAATCCCTAACTTATTGCCCTAGGTCCAACTTGGCCGAAACTTGTGGGGGTCACAATGCCTTGTAAAAGTTCACATAAGCCCCCCTCAATCTCCCTTATATCATGATAACACACAAACCACATGCTTGAGGGTTTAAGTTCAACTCTACCCATGGATTCATGGGATGGCCGAAACCCTAGGGGATCCTAGGGTACCCCAAAAATTCTCAAAAATTATATTTAATCTCTAAACATCATGAGAACACATTAGACAACATTATGAAGATTTTTATCATCATTATAGACCAAGAACCCATGGTGGCCGAAACCTATAAGGTTAGGTTCAAGGGTTTCCTTTGGTTTTCCAACATAAACATCACATACAAGACTTTCATATCATGTAAATCTTCAAGAAAAACCATTATACCACAGGTGAGGGAGTATTATATTGGTTGATCTTGATTATAAACCTTAGATTTGAGAGAAGGATGGAAATCTTGTTGCCTCTTGACTACCCTTAGCCCTTGTACTCTTGTGAAAACCTTAGATCTTGGAGATGAAGCCTTGGTGGAACTTTTCCAAGGGAGAACTCCCTTTGAGGTGTTCGGCTAGAATGAGGAAGGAGGAGGAGAGGAAATACAATTGAAGGAAGAAAGAAAGAAACTCCCAAACCCCCCTATTTATCACCCATTAAGGAGGTAAATGAAGAGTCTCTCCATGACCCTTCATCTTCTTCTAAGCCTTAACCGATCTCCATTTCATTCCCTTATAACATTCCCTTGCTAGATGAGTTGGTTAAAGCATGCATGGTTGTACAAGAGGTCCAAGGTTCAATCCTTGGTAAATGCACAATTTTTTTCCACTTATTTTATTTTCCTAGTAATTTTCAAAAATCCTTAAAAAAATTCCCCCATAATTATGTTAATATTTCTTATTAAAATCCCTTCATATTTCTATAAATTTTCACCTAAAATTCACCAATAATCATGGTACTAAAAAGCCCATACAAGGCCCATTAGTACTTAGTTTTCTCAATTTAATTGAGAAAATATGGATTTCTAGGCCAAATTTTATATAAATATTTCTAGGTCCCTCGGAAAATTATTTAGACATGCTCAATATTTTAAGAAAATATTAAGAGAATTTTTCGGGTCTTTACAATCATGCTGGCCGCTATGGTACATGAGCTGCAAAAGCAGCATGAGCATATGGATGCTCATACCATCATCTTCCATCTTCATGAGCTGTTTGACGAGCAGGCGAGATCCGAAAGGTTCGAGGTCTCCAGACTCCTCTTCACCTCTAAGATGCAGGAAGACACTTCTGTCTCACAATTTGTGTTGAAGATGTTGGGGTACATTGAGCGACTAGGCACACTCGGATTTGCAATGGATCACGAACTAAGTGTTGACTTAATTCTGCATTGTTTGCCCAATAGTTACTCACAATTTGTGATGAACTATCGGATGAACAAGCTGGAGACTACCATTCCTGAGTTGCTCAACCTGCTGAAGACTGTATAACATTCTGTAAAGCAGGATCAGAAGACGGTACTGTTAGTTGGTTCCTCAAAGAAAGGCTCTAAGAGGAAGCCCAAAGAATAGAATAAGGGAAAGAAGAAAAAGGCCAAAAAGACTGAAAAGGCACCAAAAGGCACTTGCCATCATTGCGGCAAGGAGGGTCACTAGCGAAGAAACTGCAAGGTTTATCTTGAGTCCTTGAAGAAGAAGGCATCCGATGCCCCATCCTCTTCAGGTATCTTCGTTATTGAATGTCACTCTATTTCCTCGTCCACCTGGGTACTTGATACTGGCTGTAGCTCACATATATGTAATGACATACAGGGGCTAAGGAATAGAAGAAGACTCGTCAAGGGAGAAGCGAATTTGTGAGTTGGAAATGGAGCAATGATTGCTACTGTTGCCATCGGAACATATTTGCTAAAGCTCCCTACTGGACTTGTCTTAGAATTGGATAATTGTTATTTTGTTCCTTCATTAATAAAGAACATTGTATCTATTTCATGCTTGAATGAAAAGGGTTATCATTTAACTTTTAGTAACAATTGCTGTTTATACAATGGTATCTACACGTTAGATTTATCCGGTGACGTTTTCAATATCGAAGTTAGCAACAAACGTGCTCGAATAGATAATCAAATAGACTCCTATACTTGGCATTGTCTTCTTGGCCATGTATGTAAGAAACGCATGACCAAATTACACCGATGTGGAATTCTGGAATTATTTGAACCCGGTTCATTTGATACATGCGAATCATGCTTAAAAGGCAAGATGACCAAATTATCCTTTTCCGGAAAAGGTAAACCTATGGGAGAATTGCTTGGTCTAATACATACTGATGTATGTGGACCAATGTCAACTCTTGCACAAGGAGGTTATAGCTACTTCATTACCTTTATCGATGATCACTATCGATTCGGGTATGTGTTCTTAATGAAACACAAATCTGAAGCTTTTGAGAAATTCAAAGAGTTCAGAAGTGAAGTAGAGAAACAGCTTGGCAAAAGTATTAAGATACTTCGATCCGATCGGGGTGGTGAATACTTGAGTCAAGAGTTTCAAGATTATCTTAGGGACAATGGGATATTGTCTCAATGGACTCCGCCATATACACCACAGCATAATGGTGTATCTGAGAGGCGTAACTGAACCTTGATGGACATGGTTAGATCTATGATGAATCATGCAACTCTTCCAAAATCCTTTTGGGGCTATGCGCTTAAGACAGCTGTTTACTTACTAAACAGAGTCCCGACCAAGGTAGTCTCTACTACTCTATATGAGACGTGGAATAGTAAGAAACCTCATTTAACTCACCTTAAAATATGGGGTTGTCCTGCTTATGTAAAGTGGACTGTATCAGACAAATTGGATGCTAAGTCTGATAAATGTCTATTTATTGGATACCCTAAGGAAACGAAGGGTTACCAATTCTATCATCCCTTGGAACAAAAGGTGTTTGTTTCAAGGCATGCTGTATTTCTGGAAAAAGAATTTCTTTTACAAGAAAACAGCGGGAGTAGCATTGAACTTGAAGAAGTTCAAGAAACTCCAATAGACATTACAGAGACACCTAGTCTAGACCCACAACCAATAACTCATAATGATGAGCTATCAGTTGAATCTAAAATAACACCACTTCTTCGTAGGTCTGATAGGATACGCAATATTGCAGAGAGATACGGATTTCTCATAAGTGAATCGAACGACGTGTTACTCGTTAACAATGACGAACCTATCAGTTATGAAGAAGTTCTGATAAATTCAAAAAGGGATAAATGGCTTGAAGCCATAAAGTCGGAAATGGATTCCATGTATGAAAATCAAGTATGGGACTTGGTTAACCCGCCTGAAGGGATTAAGCCCATAGGGTGCAAGTGGGTTTTCAAGAAGAAAACTGATATGGAAGGTAATGTTGTTACCTTTAAGGCTAGATTAGTGGCAAAAGGATATCGTCAGAAACAAGGAATTGATTATGACAAAACCTATTCGCCAGTAGCTATGCTCAAATCCATTCGGATGCTCCTGGCCATAGCAGCTCATTATGATTATGAGATATGGCAAATGGATGTGAAAACAGCTTTCCTTAATGGAAACTTGCTTGAGGATGTATACATGATACAACCTGAAGGTTTCACATCGGTTAATAAAATCAAAGTATGCAAGCTTCAACGATCCATATATGGACTAAAGCAAGCATCCAGGAGCTGGAACATCCGTTTTGATGAGACAATCAAAGAGTTTGATTTCTCACAAAATCCTGACGAACCTTGTGTATACAAGAAGGTTAGTGGGAGTGCAGTCGTAATCCTAGTGTTATATGTCGATGACATTTTACTTATAGGAAACGATATATCAGTCTTATAGTCAGTTTAAATTTGGTTGTCCAAAACTTTCTCCATGAAAGATCCTGGAGAAGCAACCTATATCTTTGGGATTAGAATCTATAGAGATAGATCAAAACGGTTGCTTGGTCTTTCACAGTCTACATATATAGACCGAGTGCTAGAAAGGTTTAGCATGTCGGAATCCAAGAAAGGTTACCTTCCCATCAGGCATGGGATCAACCTTTCAAAGTCTATGTGTCCACGCACACAAGACGAGAGGATTTGCATGAATAAGATTCCTTATGCATCCGCGATAGGATCTATCATGTATGCTATGTTATATACTAGGCCCGATGTATCATATGCTTTGAGCGTCACAAGCAGATACCAGTCTGATCCAGGAATGAATCATTGGGCGGCTGTCAAAACAATCCTCAAGTACTTAAGAAGAACTAAGGATGTGTTCGTAATATATGGAGAAGGTGATATGATAATACGTGGATATACAAATGCCAATTTCCAGACAGATAAGGATGACTCCAAATCTCAGTCCGGATACGTATTTATTTTGAATGGAGGCGCAGTAAGCTGGAAAAGTTCCAAGCAAGACACCGTAGCGGATTCTACCACGGAAGCGGAATATATTGCAGCTTCGGAAGCAGCAAAGGAAGCAGTCTGGATCAAGAAGTTTGTCTCAGAACTTGGTGTGGTTCCAACCATTGATGAAGCAATACCGGTTTATTGCGACAACAATGGAGCTATTGCACAAGCAAAGGAACCAAGGTCTCATCAGCGATCCAAACATGTGCTTCGCCGCTATCATCTGATCAGAGAGATTATAAGTAGGAATGATATACAAATTGAGAAAATTCCCACTGAAAGGAATTTAGCGGATCCTTTAAATAAGGCCTTGCCTTAAAGTAAGTTTGAGGGTCATGTTAGAGCCTGTGGTATTGGGTACCGTAGTGATTGGCATTAGGCCAAGTGGGAGTTTGTTAGTGATATGAGAGAAGTGTCCTAAGGCAATCGCCTTATGATTGTAATCATTTATTTTAATAAATGAATATTCGCTATTTGAGTATACATGATTATTTGATTAAGATCTTAATCTCATTTACTGAATGTCCACAATATAATTCACAGCATGAGAGAATTTGTGATGAATTCACAACTAGTGATTGTCTCTACATGTGCAATTGTGAAGTATTGAAATTGTCCCTAGTCGATGAATTGATAAATACGGATACTATCAATTCTGTTGAGACTAGCATGGGTTATTCTCTAATCAGCTGACTCTCACTAGCTGGTGACATTGAGATGTCTGGAGATAAACATGAATGCTAGTTAAGGGAACTAGTTCATTGGAGTGACTAGCTATAAAACTTCATATGGTAGTCTACATATAGATATGTCAGTGAAGTTCTTACTACAGCTTAAGTGCGATGTTCCTTTGACTTGCGGTGTTCAAGTCATCTTGGTCATGGAGACTTATACTTTGACATCTTAAGCAAGCATCTCCAAGGAGGTGTGGACCCAGGATGATTGGGTATAAGCCAAAGTGCCCGAAGATGTTTGAATAGCCTACAAAGGATTCACCACTCCTTGCGAGGAGATGTATACCCGAGGCCTATCGTCGGATTGTTACTCGAAGCCTCTGGCCAGAGCATGACATGTTCAGAGTATGAATCTCTTAAATACATGAGAGTAATTAGAATCCATAGGACGAGGAAACGTTACTCAGGCTAGGTGTGACGTAGTCAGCCTAGTGGGGACTGACACACATAGACCATGTCCTGAACCAAGTGGGTATAAGATGGTGAAGGGAATGGGGCACGATTTATTATAGCTGCTGAAGGGTTTCAGAATCATTTCTGAGGTCAACCGTTGATCTTTCAATTAATTGGGGATCATGATGTACTACTAGGTGCCACTCATGATCGTTCTATAATTAATTAGTTAATTATGGACGACCAACATAAATTGAAAGCCTATTTAGTCACACGCATAACGAGTAATTCGAAGGATTTAAAACGAGTTGAGAATTGGATTCTCCAATCGAGATAGACTATTTTTTGTAAGCCCAAACAATAGTCAAAACTGAATTTATTTCAGACGCATCGGAAGCATAGAATGGCTAAGTCTATTAAAGACTTAATGGGTGAATTAAATAAGTTTAATTCATTAAGGGATTTGATCCAATTGGGGTTAGATGGGCCGGCCAAGGAGGGGGCCTCCTCTCTTCTTGTCATAGCCGGCCACCACCATAAGAGGATAAGGCTATTTTGGTTTGTTTTATAAAATAGACCAAAGGTTGGTTTATTTTATAAAAGGTTATTTAAATTTTATATAAATTTTTATATAATGAACCATGAGTTGGTTTGTTTAATAAAATTTATATAATGAACCAATGGTTGGTTTGTTTTATAAATTTTTATATAATGAACCAATGGTTGGTTTGTTTTATAAATTTTATATAATCATGCCAAAAGAAAGAGAGCCTTGATTATGGATTGATTGAGAAATTATTTCATAATCAAGAAGAAGAAGCTTGATCATGAGAGCCTTGATTATGGATTGATTGAGAAATTATTCCATAATCAAGGAGAGGTTTGCTTGGGAATTAAGAAACCTCTCCCTATATAAAGGACCCAAGGGGTGCCATGGAAGATGATCCATCCAAGAATTGCTTGGGCTCTCTCCTCTTCTTCTCTCCCTCTCTCTTGGCCGGCCATAGGCCTTCCTTCTTTCTTCTTGCCGTGAGCACAAGGAGAAGCATCAAGGCGATGAAGTTCTTCCTTGCGACGAACTTCCTCGTCGGCCAACCTTGGTGGTGAGTCTTTCGATTTGATTACTCTCTCGGTTTTCGTCATGTTCACGGAGAATCTAGTAGTTCTCGTGAACACGAAACTCGTGGCATAGCGAAGTCATCCCGACGATACTCGGCGTGGATACGAATAGAGGTGGAGCTTTCAAGGGACGCTAACGGTTGGATCTCGTCCCTTCTTCCAAGTTACGCAAGGTAATTCGTAGAGTAATTTCCTTTTCTGCAAAAATTTTATATTACGATTATGTGAACACATTGCATGCTTAGGATATGTGTTAGAATAATTTAGGAAATTATTCATGCTTTTGTTTCCGCTACATGTAGTTATGTAACAATTACAATACGTGTCCGTGTCGGCATGCACCCGGTCCCAACAAAATGAACAAGAGGCCTTTCAAGGCTAAGGGGTATAGGGCCAAAGATGTGTTAGAACTGATTCATTCTGATTTGTGTGGTCCTATGTCCATCCAGGCTAGAGGTGGCTTTAAGTACTTCGTCACCTTCATTGACAATTATTCAAGGTATGGATACATTTACCTGATGCACCGCAAGTCTGAATGGTTTGATAAGTTCCAAGAGTTCAATGCTGATGTGGAGAAACATCGAGGTAAAAGTATCAAGACACTACGATCTGATAGTGGTGGCGAGTACCTCTTTGGAGTGTTTATGACCTACCTATCAGAGGCTGGGATTCAGTCCCAGCTGACTGCACCCGATACGCCCCAACAGAATGGTGTGGCAAAAAGAAGGAATAAGACTCTTATGGAAATGGTTAGGTCAATGATGAGCTATTCTGGCATACCTGATTCGTTCTGGGGATATGCTCTGAAAACGGCAGCGTATATACTAACCTTGGTTCCATCTAAGTCAGTACCTTCTACTCCCACAGAACTGTGGACTGGGTGCAAGCCTAGTCTAGGACATGTTTGGATTTGGGGTAGTGCAGCACATGTGCTGAAGGGAGATACTGATAATTTGGAATCTCGTATGAAGTACGTTTGTTCGTAGGCTATCCTAGGGGAACGAAAGGTGGTCTGTTCTATAGTCCTAAGGATTAGAAGGTAATCGTTAGCACGAATACCAAATTCTTAGAAGAGGACTATGTGATGAACCACAAGCCCAAGAGTAGACTAGTGCTTGAAGAATTAAGAGGGGCCGTTCCGACCTTAGGACCAATTATACAAGAGGACACACCACAAGTGACTACACCATGTATCATAGAGGATACACAGGTGGTACCTCATCGCAGTGGGAGGGTTGTCAGACAGCCTGAGAGGTTCATGTTTTTGGGAGAGTCTTCGGACTTGGTCTCTAGTAAACATGAACCAGATCCCTGGACCTATGACGAGGCCCTCCAAGTTAAGGATGCAGATTCTTGGCAAAGGGCAATGAACTCTAAGATAGAATCTATGGATTCTAATTATGTCTGGGAGCTAGTAGAACCACCTGATGGTGTAAAAGCCATTGGATGCAAGTGGATCTACAAGAGAAAGAGAGGATTAGACGGGAAGGTTGAGACCTTCAAAGCTAGGCTTGTTGCGAAAGGGTATACTCAGAAAGAGGGTATCAATTATGAGGAGACTTTTTCGCCGGTAGCCATGCTTAAGTCTATTTGGATTCTCTTATATATTGCAACTCGTATGGACTATGAGGTATGACAGATGGACGTCAAGACAACTTTCCTAAATGGAAGTCTTGAGGAGACCATTTACATGAAGCAACAAGAAGGGTTCATTGAAAAGGGCAAAAAGCATCTAGTATGCAAGCTTAATCGATCCATTTATGGATTAAAGCAAGCTTCACGATCTTAGAACATCCTCGTTGATGAGGTACTCCAGTCCTACGGATTTATTCAGAGCCCGGATAAATCATGTGTATATAAGAGGTGTGACAGAAACGTAGTGGTGTTTCTTGTACTTTACGTAGATGACATTTTGTTAATTGGCAACAATGTCAAAGTGTTATCAGACGTGGTTTGGTTGTCGAAACAGTTTGATATGAAGGACTTGGGAGAGGCGGGACACATCCTTGAGATCAAGGTCATAAGGGATCGCCAGAAAATGATGTTGTGCTTATCCCAAGCTTCATATATTGACACTGTCCTGGCTCGTTTTAGCATGGAAAACTCCAAGAAGGGGTTTCTACCCTTCAGGCATGGAGCTCCTCTATCCAAGGAGATGTGTCTGAAAACATTAAAGGAGATAGAGGAAATGAAGGCAGTTCCTTATGCATCGGCAGTAGGAAGCCTCATGTATGTTATGTTGTGCACGAGACCAGATATCTATTTTGTCATAGGCATGGTTAGCAGATTTCAGAGTAACCCTAGATAGGGACATTAGACTGTGGTAAAGCATATATTGAAATACTTGAGATGGACTAGGGATTATATGCTGGTTTACCGGGTAGACCAATTAGTCACTGTGGGTTATACGGATTCAGATTTCCAGTCAGACAGGGACAAGAGTAAGTCTACCTCGGGGTCTGTGTTTACTTTAGGAGGAGGAGCCATAGTTTGGAGGAGTGTCAAGAAGAAATGCGTGGCGGACTCTACCATAGAAGCTGAGTATGTGGCAGCCTCAGAGGCAGCCAAGGAAGCTGTACGACTCAGGAACTTCATCATAGACTTGGATGTGATTCCTGGTTTGCCCAGATCTATCATAATCATTTGTGATAACAGTGGTGCAGTTGAAAACTCGAAGGAACCATGAGCCCATAAGGCGAGTAAACACATAGAGAGCAAGTACCACCTGATACGAGAAATTGTAAAGCAAGGAGAAGTGGTTGTCGCCAAGATTGCATCAGAGGATAACTTGGCAGATCCTTTCACTAAAGCTCTTCCAGCTAGAGCTTTTGACCGGCATGTGGAGGATATGAGAGTCAGATGTATAGCAGTGAGAGAACAACAAAGTCTTTGAGTATATGTGGAAGATTGATAGATGTGTATACTAAAAGATTTGCTCTTTTATATATAAGATCATATTTATTTTGAAAAGAGAATCACAACAACACTAGGTGCTTGTTTATATTAGTACATGCATAAAATTCCTTTACTTTGAATTGTAGATAAAATGGTGTGTAGTGTCATACAAAAGATCATGTTATCAGTTCCTTGCTTAGTGTAAGTAGAGGCTCACAACCGAGATGGAATTGGACAAACCATCAGGATGGTTGTAGTGTAATTATGTGTGGTTAGTCTTGACCATAGAATTATACTAGTGTGCATTGAGTATATTGAGCAGGACCAAAACCAGAAATAATCCAATTTGTACTGACTTGATAATTGGATTGGATCTCAGATTTTATTATGGAGTACGATCCCTAAATCCCGATATAATAACGGGCACATATGATTAATAATTATTTGTTAGATTTACCAATGGACGAGATCTATTCTGTTAGATCGATAGGCCGGTAAGTTGGGAAATAATATTAATTATATGGTGTGCTGTTGATTATTGACGGAATCCATGTCGTGGTGAGTCGGGATGATGATGCCCCCTTGATGAACTCAAAAGGTTCATCATGTTAAACCCTGCAGGTGGATTTGATCTGACATGATGATAAGGTTGAGTGGTACTAATCAAGGATCTAGAAGTTAATTAATTTAAATTGTCAATAATTTAAATTAATTGACGGGCATTTGAAATCTTGAATACGGGGGGATGGACGACTCATAATATGTGGAGCCCATATGAAAATATGGGTCTTGGTGAGGATGTTCAATTGAGATCCTTTAGTGGAATGGATCTTAATTAATGGATTGGTTTTAGATCCATTAGTGTGCCAAGATCCAACTCCTCCTCTTGGTCTCTACCTTAGCCCTATATATACCCCATAGATCCATCATGAAACAAGACTAAGACTTCTTATTTTCCTCTCCCTCTCTCTCTCTCTCTCCTAGGGCAGAAGAAGGAGGCCGGCGGGTGGAAAAGAGAAAAGAAGCCATCTCTTCTCTTCTCCCTTGCTTTCTCTATTTTTACGTGGTGTAAGGAAGGAAGGAGAGCTCTCCTTTCTCCTTGTGGTCGGACGTAGTAGGGAGTGGAGAGAATAAGTCCGACGGCTCCCTTTCTCCTTCCTCTTGAGTTTCGGCGCTGCCACCCTTCAAGCAAGGAGACCAGTAGCTGGTTGAGGGAGGGGCTCATCCTCTTGCCTTCTTCTTGAGTTGGCAGCAGTTGTAGGAGGAGGAGGAGGTGTTTTCCAGCGAGGTGAAGGAGAGGAAATCTCACTTTGTGGCCGGCGGCATCTTGGGTTTAGCCCTTGGTGGTTGGCGCGTGTGGAGAAGAAAGTGTTAGTGCAGAATGCACCCAAGTCAAACCTGTGTTTTGATATTGGCAAAAGGGTTCAAAAGTTAAGGGTTAGTTGTTGTCTAACAAAGTTCTTGAGTGTACAGGAAAAGCCCTAGCGAAGGAATGCTAGGCACTGGCGAAGGACTGCCAGACAGGAAAAGCCCTAGCAAAGGACCGCTAGGCTCTGGCGAAGGACTGCCAGAATGGACAAGTCCTAGCGAAGGAATGCTAGGCACTGGCGAAGGGCTGCCAGAAGAAAAGACCTAGCGAAGGGCTGCTAGGCACCAAGCGAAGGGCAGCTTGGCAACTCAAGACCTGGCGAAGGACTGCCGGGCAAAAGTTCAACTGGAGGAGCCGGTTGGCACCAGGTAAATTCTCCCGAGAGGAGTAGGTGAGGACGCGTTCCCCTTGAGGGAACATTAGGCGTCGGTTCGACCTAGGGCTCCATTTTGGAGACCAAAGTCAGAACCAAGACAGCCAAGGCTGTATAATTCATTATGTTATTGGTTTATTGTGTTTTGGACTAACCCTGGATGCAGGACCAAAGGAACGTGTGTCTGCAGCTCAGAATGCCTCAAAGGAAAGAGGCGATCGCTGACCAGGGCGCCCGGAGTGTCCCGGGCGCCCCCAAGGTGAACACAAAATACAACACAACCAGAAGAACCTCGACAGTACAGTCTGAGGGCGCCCCCGCTGTCCCAGGCGCCCCCATTGCAAAACAACTCTGCCGCGTCTGCGCTACACGCCCAGGGCGCCCCCGCTGACCCGGGCGCCCCCGCTGTCCCGGGCGCCCCCAGCCAGACTTGCCGAGGAGACCTCAGCGCTGCGGATAAGAGCTGGCCGAGTCAACCAGGGCGCCCCCAGCGTCCAGGGCACCCCCGTCAAAGGGTTATCCCGAGTTCTTAGGGATAAACCCTTGACCGCGCCTTTTGGGGATCAAGCGCCACGTGGGGGGGCGCCCCCGTCGACCAGGGCGCCCCCAGGCCCTATATAAAGGGCCCTCGACCTCCTTCTTCAAAGCATCAATTGCTTCGACACTTCTGCGCTCTTCTGCTTCCGCGACGCGCTCCAGAAATCTTCCAACTCGAGCTGACGACGTCCCGCTGCTCCGAAACTTCGATCTACACCGGACGTCGGTAACGAAGAGCTGTATTTAAAGTTTACTAAACTGTTCTTGTTATAATCTTTCTTGTAAACTTTTACGAACTTATAGAATTGCCCGCAGAAAACGGTCAACGACCGTGGGCCTTGGAGTAGGAGTCGACACATGCTCCGAACCAAGTAAACCGACTGTGTTTGCATTGTTCTGTTTTTCTTTTATTTCCGCTGCGCACCCGCTCTTTTTAAATCCGAACGATTTGCGACATTCACCCCCCCCCCTCTATCGCATCTCTCGATCCAACAGAAAGAAGCGGGATTTAGCTCTTGTTTGGTGATCTCGGTTCCCGGTAGCTCGTCGCCCACATGACGTCCTGGAAGGGAGGGACATAAAGTAGAAAGCCGCGAGGTAATAGGGAAGGAATAATCTCTCCCTAAGCTCCTTACGTTCTTTTGTGTCCTATTACTTTGCTTCGTCATTTTATGTGTTTTAATTAATTATTTTGAATGCGAATCATAGCTAATAATTAATTAATTGCACCCCGATCATAAACACAAGAACCAGCGATCCACTTGTCTTCTCTTCCGCGGTCGTTCGGTTAGGAGAATTACAAGGCACGATTTTTGTGATTGGCCATGTTGTAATTTGTACCGAATGATACGATGACGAGATGGTCGTTGGGAGATGGGTCTCCATTCGGATTAAATTTTAATCCATAGACATGGAAAGGTCTCTCAAGGACGACCAATTATTTGCTATGGAAACCCGCCAAGCCATACCCAACAATTGGTATCAGAGCTGAAGTTTCCGGTTTTGTGTGTTTAAGATTGGTTAATATTTTGCATTTTTCATACATTATATTTTGCTGGATGATATGTGGATGTGCGTAGGCTAACTTTGTGTTGCAGACATTGGATTTCAACTTATCTTGGCCAAATATTTGATGTGTGTGAATATTTATGTAATTTTTGTAAATTAATCAATCCTCGGGGTTGACGAGGCTAGGTAGTATTTAAATTTTGTAATTAAATACGACACATGTTTACCGAGCTTTTTGTTTATATTTGATCTAGATTTTATGTACACTCCTTTGTGGAGTATAGGATCAATGATTTAAATAATTAGCTAGTCATCTTGACTCGGAGATCCATCAAGGTGGCTTGCGCATAAGGAAGGGAGGAGCGGACGAGGTGACGACATGACTGAAGGCGCATTGGAGACCAAGGCCATGAAAAGTTAGAAAATCTAGGATTTTCTTTTTCATTATGTTGGTTATGTGCTTGTTGTATGTGTGCTAGTTAAAATTCCTCATAATAAATTACTAAGTGGGAGTGGAACCCTAAGGGTCCCATGACTTCCATTACAATCCGATAAGTGATGCGAACAAGTCTGCGCGTCGACTCTGAGTGCCTTCCTCCCCATCGGATGGACTTGTTCTGCGGATCACTGGGTCGGAAAATACTATAGAAAATTATTAAAGAGCGTGTGTACTTCCCCATCGGAAGGCACATAATCGGAAATAATTTTCTTAGTGTCGTGTAATGGTAAACACTTAGATGCGAATAATAGTATCCTCACCATCGGAGTTACTGCTATTATTTTGCAGGCCCGAAGTTAACCAACTATTAATCTTACTTGTCAAAAATTTAGGTTGATGAGATAGTAAGATTAATGGGTAAAACCTCTTCTTACAAATGTAGAAACTCGTATACGTCCACACCATCGTGGCATGCGAATTTCTCGGTGTATAGGGGTGTTGGTTGATTTCAAAAATTTATTGTTTTGAGGAATCAATTTATTTTCGATTTCAAAGGTAGTGTATGTTGTGATTCTCAGGATTTTCAAAATGACCTTTAACCCAATAGCAACAATACTTAAGGAGAATAAACTTACTGAACCAGAGTCGACTTCCTTCTGTGAGTTTCTGTTCCTGCTGGCAGTCGACTGTTATATTATCAGTCGACTGCCCAGCTTACAAGGACACTCCTCCTCACTCCAAAGACCCTCCTCCACTGTGCCTTCAAGCATACTCCCTTGGCTTGCCCCTTGAAGCCCTCTTCCACTGGCTATCGTCCCTCGGATGCGCACGCAAGCCCTCGGCTTGCCTCCATGCCACCCTTCACGTGTGCCCTTTGAAGTCCACTTCCCGGCTTGCCCTTGGAGTCCTCTTCCCTCGGCTCTTGTCCCTTCATGACTTAGCTGACTCTTCACCAGCAGCCTTGACTGTTGCCTTTGCGCCCTCTTCGTCTTCGGCTCCCGTCTCTCGGATGCACACAAGCCTCCAGCTTGTCTCCATGCCATCCTTCACGCATGCTTCGGAGTTCGCGCCCTTCGGCTCATCATCCCTGCTATCCATGGTCCCTCGGGTGCCCATAAGCCTCCAGCTTGTCTCCATGCCACCCTTCACCGTATCGAAGCTGTCCAGCTAAGTCAATATGTGTAACCTGCAATCCTACACACTCGAATACACATATTAAATCACAAGGGTAAACCTAACTTAAACCCTTTGCCCAAACATCAAAACACATGGTCACTCCAGACCATAGGTTGACCCAATAATCTCCCATTTTTTGATGTTTGACAATATATTTAAGTTAGGGAAAACAAATAGTAATAAATACCAATAATAATGCTAAACAATCATTTGGACTTACATTGCCAAGACTTCATCTTGGACTTACACCGCCAATGCATATGCAATGCAACCATGGATCCTATCCCATGGCATCCCCACACCTAACCTCCCAAGTTAGGAATTTTTACCAAAATGAGCTTTTTAAAACCTATCCCAAGGATCCCCCTATATTGGACTTACAAAGGCTTTTTAAGAACCTCTCCACGGTTCCCCTTACGCCAAGAATGGAGCAACCATGTTCCTCCTTTACCTAAGCTCCCCCTAAACCTAGGGTTTCTTGCAAAGGTGTGTTTGGTTTCCCAAATTAAACCCAACACTTCTCCCCCTTTGACATAGATCAAAAAGACCCCAACAATATCCCAATCATTGGATCTTTTAACCCCTAATGATCATAAATACAATGTACTAGCCCCCCATACACTTGTTTTACCTCATTTGGACGCATTTCCAGCTGCTAAAACTTAATTCAGCCCTGGTCAGTCGACTGCCCCCAGGGGCAGTCGGCGGGCACGCTGAAAAATAGTTTTTCAACTTTCTGAATCTAAATTCAGAAATGCGCCAGAAATTCCATAAATCTTCAAAAATTCTCAAAATTTGTGGAGAGGTTTGTGGTACCCATACCTACTTAGGAAAAATATATTAAAACATGTATCTATCACCATTCCCAAGTTTGACACAAAACCGAAAACTACCTAATTAGTTCAATGAAACCTTGACCTAAAGTTCTAGTTTTGGTTTCCTCTTGATTTTTCTGCCTGTACCAACCCACAATGCATCCCTAGCATTGATTTATATAGTATTTTCACATCAAAAATCAACTTTCATGCTTTATGACCCCAATGTCATATTTCCATGCATGAAACTCAAAACCAACGTGCCAAACCCCAAGAATTGAATCTCAAGTCTATCTCCAATTCTTTTGGCACATCCTATGGTCCATCTAGACCTCTAGGAGAACACCTCCCGAGATTCATTCACTATATATCCCAAAGTCTCCTAGAGCTCCCCCTTGAGCTCTTAGCCCTAGTCACCTCCCTAGGTGACTCAACAAACACAAGACCACACCGGTGTTCCCCCGGTGACTCTTGACCTACAAACTTTACCTTCTTAACCATAGACACCTTGTCCTTGGTTAAGTACTTCTTTTTCCCTTTAAATGGCACCCCTTGCCATTTTTGGAATTCTCCTTATTGCCATAATCATATGCTACCCTAGCATACTTCTTTCCATTGGCAATGGAGACCTTAGATCGGTATCCCAACCCCGATCTATCATTGTTGGGTGTTAGACCACCCAACATAATATCTAAACCCTTAGATCCAACCGCGAATCTGCCTAGGGGTTTCTCCAATTTATCAAGTCTTGCCCTCAAGGCTTGATTTTCCCTTTCTAGGCTTTTAACCCTAGAATCCACATGTCCACCTTGGACATTCCTAGACCTATCCATCTTCCTTGGTATATGTCTCCCCTTCTTAGAATTAACGCCTTGATCCTTAGGTCCTAAGGTCTTGGATTTTTTAAGATGCATACTTTTCCTAGGGTTTTGATCTACAATATTAACCCAACTCTTATCATGATATTTATATCCATGATTATTCTTAACAAGCATGTAAGAATTTGAAATTGGATTTAATTTTAAACAAGGAATTACCTTTCCTTTTACCTTTGAAGCTCCCCCTTGATGTGAGCTTCTTTTCTTCTCCTTCTTCTCCCATCTTCTCAAGTGCTCTATCTTCTTGAGCTCTCCTTTTCTCGGACACTTGGTGTGGTAGTGACCTAGCTCACTACACGTGAAGCATCAAATTCTTTTTCTTTTCTTTTGGGCTTCCTCATTCCTACAACCCATGTTAGAATCTAAATGAAATGACTTGGGTTTAGGATTTACCTCCTTTTTACCTAGTGGACACTTGTCCTTGTAGTGCCCCTTTTTGTTGCATCTAAAGCATATGATGTGGTCTTCTGACTTCGCTTTGGTGGAGATTGGAGCTTCTTCTTGCTCCGATATTGAAGTGGGTCTCTCCTCCCCCTCAATCCTTGAGGTGGTGACCTCTTCTATCTCTTCCTCACTTGAGGATGTAGACAATTCAATTCTCTCCTTCTCTTCGGATGTTGAGCTTGATTCACCCTCCGATTGGTCCTTTTTCTCCTCTTCTTCTTATCCTTGTGTCGGATTCTTATGTAGAGCTATCACTCTTCTCCATAGCGCATATGCATTCTTGTACTCTCCTACATTTGACATAATATATGAAGGTAATAAATTTAGTTCAACTCTAGTTACCTCCTTATCTGCCTCCGCTTCTTCCGTTTGACTCTTGGTCCAATACCGAGGTCAGAGGCGCTTTCCCTTCTTGTCCGTTGGAGCTTCAAATGGGACTTCCAATGCGGTCCAATGATCCTAATCCATTTGGAACCATGTCTCCAAGCTATTCCTCCAATAGTTAAAGTCGTCTCGATCGATGGAGGTGGAATCCTAATATCCCATCCAAGTGGACCTTCCGATTCCATCTTCCTCTAACTTTCTTTGCTCTCCTGGCGTTTAGTCCGTAGACGAGCAACCCCGGCTCTGATACCACTTTTTAGATCATTTACGTCTTGCTAGACGGGGGGGGGGGGGGGTGAATAGCAATTTTTGATTTCTTCTACCTACAAGGTTAGCGTGCGCAAGAGGAAACAATAATAATAAAATCAAACAATGCTAACAAACCTATTTACGTGGATCGGAGATGAAGCTCCTACTCCACGATAGTCCGTAAGGTGGACGATCCCTCGATCCTTCGGTGGATCACTCCCCAGATGCCCTCCGGCCAGCTCGTGTAGCTCCTTGTGGGTGGAGAAACCTCGCCACAAACCCAAGTACACTTTCTGAGCACTAAGACTACTAACAAGCCATAACCAAGCTTGTTTCATTAGAGGTCTCTAGCCAAACCAGAGCCACTTTAAATAAAGCTCAAGGCTGGAAAACACCCTACCAGTTGACTGCCCCCAGGGTAGTCGACTGGTCCCATTGAAAATCGACCGTTGCAGCTCAACGTTCGAATTTTCAGCCAACACAACGTCGACTGGTCCAGGGTCGACTTCCTTCTGTGAGTTTCTGTTCCTGTTGGCAGTCGACTATTATATTACCAGTCGACTGCCTAGCTTACAATGACACTCCTCCTCACTCCGAAGACCCTCCTCCACGTGTGCCTTCAAGCATACTCCCTTGGCTTGCCCCTTGAAGTCCTCTTCCATCAGCTAACGCCCCTTGGATGCACACGCAAGCCCTCGGCTTGCCTCCATGCCACCCTTCACGTGTGCCCTTTGAAGTCCACTTCTCGGCTTGCCCTTGGAGTCCTCTTCCCTCGGCTCTTGTTCCTTCATAACTTAGTTGACTCTTCACCAACAGCCTTGACTGTTACCTTTGTGCCCTCTTCGTCTTCGGCTCCCGTCCCTCGGATGCACACAAGCCTCCAGCTTATCTCCATGCCATCCTTCACGTATGCCTCGAAGTCCGCGCCCCTCGACTCATCATCCCTGCTATCCATGGTCCCTCGGGTGCACACAAGCCTCCAGCTTGTCTCCATGCCACCCTTCACCGTATCGAAGCCGTCCAGCTAAGTCAATATGTGTAACCTGCAATCCTGCACACTTAAATACACATATTAAATCACAAGGGTAAACCAAACTTAAACCCTTTGCCCAAACATCAAAACACATGGTCACTCCGGACCATAGATTGACCCAACACCCACTGCTTGTGACATGATGCTGAACCTTCAAGAGCTCTTCGAGCACCAGAGTCGTGCCGCTAGGCAGCTGACGATGAAGAATCTGATGACGACCACTATGGTCGAAGGGACACCCGTAAGGGATCATGTCCTGATGATGATGACCCACCTCAATGAGATTGAGGTTCTTGGAGGACAAATCATCGGGGAAACCCAGGTCGATATAATACTCCAATCTCTGCCTAAGAGTTTTGAGCAGTTCCGGCTAAACTATAACATGAATAAGCATGAGTATACGTTGGGGGAACTCCTGGGAGAACTCCAGGCAGCAGAGGGGCTGTTTTGTTAGAGTTCGCAGGCCAAGAGGCAGTCAACTGATAACTGTGAATTCTCAGTTTTTCAGTTCGAATTTCAAAAATGCGTAGTTAATTTCACAAACGTCCAAAAAATTTAAAATTTCGTGGAGAAATTTGTGAAGCCTATGTTTACTTGTAAAAAATATATTTTCAAGTAAATCTATTCCGGATTCCTTAGGTCTAAACACCCTAGTTTTATCATGAACCATGGATTCTTTAGAATTTTGGCACGCAATGTTATTTCTATTTTTATCATGATACTTGAAACCAATGTTACGTATAGACAAGCATCATAGCATGCGTAGGGAAATTTAAAACATTCTTAAAGTTAAGGATTACCTCCCTTACCCTTGGAGTCCCCCTTGATGTGAGCTTCTCTTTTTCTCATTCTTCTCCCATCTTCTTAAATGCTCCATTTTCTTGAGCTCTCCTTTTCTTGGACACTTGGTGTGATAGTGTCCTAGCTCTCCACAAGTGTAGCACCTAATGTGCTTTTTTTCTTTCTTTTCCCTACAACCCACATTAGATTTTAAATGAATGGACCCGGGTTTAGGGTTTACCTACTTTTTACCTAGTGGACACTTATCCTTGTAGTGCCCCTTCTTGTTGCATCCAAAGTATATGATGTGGTCTCTGGTTCTCGCTTTGGTGGAGGTAGGAGCTTCTTCTTGCTCCGGTATTGAAGTGGCTCTCTCCTCCCCCTCAATCCTTGAGGTGGAGACCTCTTCTTCTTCCCTTGATGAAGTGGATGACCTCTCACTCTCTTGAGCCACTTCACATGAGGACATGGACAATTCTTTTTCTTCTTCCCTCTCTTGGACCATTGACTTTATTTCTTTGGGCTCTTCTACTTTTTGGGCTTGTGTAGGGTTCTCATGAAATTCATCCAACTTGTTCCATAACTCATATGTGTTTTTATATTCACCTACACCACTCAACACATTATTAGGCAAAATATTAATTAATATTCCAATTACCTTCTCATTTGCCTTAGATTGAGCTTGTTGCTCCTTGGTCCAATATCTAGGTCGAAGCTTTTTCCAATGCTTATCTTTTGGAATTTCAAATAGTTCTTCTAGTATCACCATGCATTCCCAATCCATTCCAAGCCAAGTCTTCATTCACATCCTCCAATAGTCAAAATCTTCATGATCATAAGGAGGAGGAATGTTGATGTCGTCACCCAACTTGTCTTCCATCATCATTTTCTCTAGCTTGTGCTCTTTTGGAGGTTATTCCAACAAGAGCGGAACCTCACTCTGATATCACTTGTTAGGACCGTGACCGTCAAGCTAGAGGGGGGGGGTGAATAGCTTCTTTCGATATTCTTTTTACAATCGTTAGTGCGCAAGCGGAATATACTAAATAAAACAAAAACTAACGAATAAGAACGATACACCGATGTACGTGGTTCGGAGATGATGCTCCTACTCCACGGCAGTCCCTAAGGTGGACGATCCCTAATCCTTCGGCGGATGACTCCCCGGAGCACCTCCGGCTAGATCTCGTCGCTTCTTGTGGGTGGAGAAACCTCACCACAACTTTTGGACACTACCTGAACAATAGAGGCTACTAACAAACTTTTCCCAAGTAAGTTTCGCCAAGAAGAAAAGCCTTAAACGAGCTCCCTTAAATAGAGCTCGAGGCTGAATATGACCGTTACCAGTCGACTTCCCCAGGGGCAGTCGACTGGACCATCCCTAAGCCTAGGGTTACCCTTCCTGAGTACATTTCTCTCCGTACTCGAACCTTCCCGGCTTAGTTCCCGAGTACAATCACTCAACACTCGGACCCTCACAACCTAGTTGACCCTTCAAATAGCAGTCTCGATCTGTTGTCTTCACGCCCTCTTCATCTTCAGCTCCCGTCCCTCAGATGCGCATGCAAGCCCTCGGCTTGCTTCCATGCCATCCTTCACGCATGCCTCGAAGTCCGTGTCGCTCGGCTCATCATCTCTGCTCCAGCAGCCTCGATCTACCACCTTCGAGTCTTCTTCGACTTTGGCCCTCGCCCCTCAGATGCGCATGCAAGCCCACGACTTGCCTCCATGCCATCCTTCATGTACGCCTCGAAGTCCGCTTCCCTCGGCTCATCGTCCCTGCTTCGTCCATGGTCCCTCGGATGCACACACAAGCCCACGACTTGCCTCCTTGCCACCCTTCACCTGTAGACATCCAACCAAGTCGATGTGTACCTGCAAACCTGCACACTCACATACACATATTAGTCCAACATGAAACCCTAACTTTGTTAGATCGTGTTCGTCTTGCTAGAGGGGGGGTGAATAGCAACTTTCGATTTTTCTACCTACAACGTTAGCAAGCGCAAGCAGAAATCTAATAAAACAAATGAAAACAATACTAACGCACCTATTTACGTGGTTCAATGATAAAAACTTCTACTCCACGGATGCCCGTAAGGTGGGCGATCCCTAATCCATCGGTGGATGATTCCCCGGAGCACCTCCGGCTAGATCTCGTAGCTCCTTGTGGGTGGAGAAACCTCTCCACAACCTCTGGACACTATCTGAGCACAACAGGCTACTAACTCACTCTATCCAAGCAAGTTTCGTCAAGGGTAAACAGCTTGAAATGAGCTCCTTTGAATAGAGCTCGAGCTGAATATGACCGTTGGCCAGTCGACTGCTCCTGGGGTAGTCGACTGGTCCTCCCTGAATTCGAATTCTCACACACTGACCTTTCGAATTCTGGCCATCCCAGTCGACTGCCCCTGGGGTAGTCGACTGGTCCCCATCTAAGCCTAGGGTTCTCTTCCCGAGTACATTTCTCTCCGGACTCAAACCCTCCCATCTTAGTTCTCGAGTACAAACACTCACACTCGGACCCTCACGATCTGGTCGACTCTTCGATTCGCAGTCTCGATTTTTTACCTTCACGCCCTCTTCGTCTTCGGCTCCCATCCCTCGGATGTGTTGGATCGAGAAATATGATAGAGGGGGGGGGTGAATATCATGAAAAACTTTTGGATTAAGAAAAGAGAAAGTACACAGCGGAATTTAAATAAAACACACACACGGAACTCTAGTAGTTTTACTTAGTTCGGAGTCGCGGTCGGCTCCTACTCTAAGGCCCACGGTCCTTGACCGTTTACTGCGGGCAATTCTATAGTAGCGCAAAAGTTTACAGAAATTGTTACAATATTAGTGCAGTAAGTAAACAAGTATACTCTGTTGGATCGAGAGAAACGATAGAGGGGGGTGAATATCGTAAAACGTTTCGGATTGAAGAAGAGAGTACGCAGCGGAAAAATTAAAACGAAAACCAGCACGTAAACACCAAGATTTTACTTGGTTCGGAGTTGCGGTCGGCTCCTACTCCAAGGCCCACGGTCGTTGACCGTTTACTGCGGGCAATTCTATATATGCGCAAAACGGTTTACAAACAAATATTACAATTGCAATACAGTAAACTTAAAAGGACAACTCTTCGTTACCGACGTCCAGTGTGGAATGTATCTCAGAGCAGAGGGACGTCGTCGGTGCTTGTATCTCGAGTTGGGAGGTTTCCGGAGCAAAGCGTTTGAGTAGAAGAGCGTATTGGTGTTGGAAGCAGTGGTTGTTGAAGCCTTGGGGTCGAGGGACTTTTTATAGCCTCCTGGGGCGCCCGGAACGTTGGGGGTGCCCCCCACGTGTCACTCGATCTGAGCAACTCTCGGTCAGTCCTTATCCCACTCGAATAGGGCTAAGAGTTGACTGTGGGGGCGCCTGGGACGCTAGGGGCGCCCTGGTTGACTCTTTCAGTGGGCTTCTCGGCTGGATGATCTTTATCCGCTTCGTTGCCTTAAGCCCAGGGCGCCCTGGGCACTGGGGTAGCCCGGGACACTGGGAGCGCCCAAGACGCTGGGAGCGCCCCGCCCAGTATGCTTCTGAAGCGTACTTTTACTGAACTCATGTTTGGCTTTACATAGGGCGCCCGGGTCCTTCCGGGCGCCCAACCCAGCTGCTGCCTCACTCCTTTGAGGCTTTCTGAGCTGCAGACACTCGTTCCTTCGGTCCTGCATCCAGGGATAGTACCAAACAAGATAAAGCAACAATGTTAGTGATTCTTACAGCCGTAGCTATCTTGGTTCTGACTTTGGGTCTCCAAAATGGAGCCCTAGGTCGAACCGACGCCTACTGTTCCCTCAACGGGGAACGCGTCCTCACCTACTCCTCTCAGAAGAATTTACCTATTGCCAACCGGCTCCTCCGGTTGGACTTTTGCCCAGCAGTCCTTCGCTAGGTCTTCAGTACCAAGTAATCCTTCGCCTGGTGCCCAACAGTCCTTCGCCAGGTCTTAGTGTCCTGGCATTCCTTCGCTAGGTGCCTAGCAGTCCTTTGCTAGGGCTTTGTATCCTAGCATTCCTTCGCCAGGTGCCTAGCAGTCCTTCGCTAGGGCTTTGTATCCTGGCATTCCTTTGCCAGGTGCCTAGCAGTCCTTCGCTAGGGCTTTGTATACTGCACACTTAATGAGCATGTTAGATAAACATTACCTCTTAACTTTTGAACCCTTTGCCATTATCAAAACACAGGTTCGACTTGGGTTCTATCTGCACCAACATACTCTTCATTACCGACGCCCGGTGTGGATCGTTCTTCGGAGCAGAGGGTCGTCGTCGGCGCTAGAATGTCGAGAACAGAGTTTGCCAGAGCAGAGCGCTTGAACGAAGAGCTTGGAAGCGTTGGAAAAAGTGATGTTGAAGCCTTAGGGGTCGAGCCCCTTTTATAGTGCTCCAGGGGGCGCTTGGGACGTCGGGGGTGCCTGACACGTGCCTTCAGACCCGAAAACCTTTATCCGAAGCTTGGTCAGCGCTTATCCCCTACGAATCGGCTCTGGAACTGACGGGGGCGCCCGGCCCGGGCGCCCTTCTTGACTTGGTCCGCTGGCTTCATATTACTTTGCTTCGATTGCTTTGACCTTGGGCGCCCGGGGCCTCCGAGGCGCCTTGCCTAAGCCTGTTTCGAAGCACTTCTTGATTCCTTTATTTTGTCTTTCACCTTGGGCGCCCGGGACCTCCCGGGCGCCTGGCCCAGCTTCCTGCCCTTCTCCTTTGGGGCGTTCTGAGCTACAGAAACACGTTCCCTTGGTCCCTGCATTCAAGGTTAGTTCCAAAACAAAAACAAGGCAAGAATATTAGTTAGTTTTTTCAGCCATAGCTGTCTTGGTTCTGACTTCGGGTCTCCCAAATGGAACCCTAGGTCGAACCGACGCCTACTGTTCCCTCGACGGGGAACGTGTCCTCACCTACTCCTCTCAGGAGAGTTTACCTTTTGCCAACCGGCTCCTCCGGTTGGACTTTTTCCCAGCAGTCCTTCGCTAGGTGCCCAGCTACCCTTCGCCATGACTTAGGGTTTCGATGCCTAGCAGGCCTTCGCTAGGTGCCCAGTAGCCCTTCGCCAGGACTTCTATCTGCACACTCAAGTAATATTGTTAGATCACAAATAGTACTTAACTTTGAATCCTTTGCCAATATCAAAACAAGGTTCGATATGGTGCTTCCGGTACCAACAATCTCCCCCTTTTTGATTTATGGCAACACAATTCAAAATTAAGTAAAAACTTATAACAGTTAACAAAAGAAGGTAAGAAGACAATGACGTATAGCAGTTATGAACAGAATATAATAGATTTGAAATCAATGAAGTATATGAGAAAAAATCTTTATTTCTCATACTCCCCCTAGAACCATGAATACTTGTGTTATAAAATACCTAACTTTGACCTTTCCTCCCCCTTTGACATATATTAAAAAACTTTTACTTACAAGGCTTTGCAAAAAGAATTTTACTTAGGCAAAATTTTGAAGCCAAATTTCCCAAAAAAAAGCTCAACTTTGAGAATTGGGAAAATTTTGTTTTAAAAGAATTTGCACACTTAGATGAATTTGCTTCGAAATACTTTGTGTATTTTGAAAAATAAAATCTTTAACCTTATAGTTATCAAAATTTCTAGCCAAGTTTTTCACCAAAAAAAACTTTACTTAGAAACATTTGCCAAAATTTTCAAAATGTTTTTGCTCAGATAAATTTTGTTTACTAAGAAAAATTTTACTTAGAAAAAAAACCTGCACTTAAAAAAATTTTGAAACACTTAGAAATACTTAAAAAATTTGAAGCACTAGAAATACTTGAAAGCACTTGAAGTATTTTGACAGTAGTTTGAAATTTTAACAGCACTTAGCACTTAAAAACAATTTGAAGTACTTAGCAATTTTTGCTTTGCTTTTTGAAAAAGAGATAAAAGTTTAAATAACAAAAATTCCTTTCTCTCTTTCATGCTCTCCCCCTTGGCTATATATATCAATAAAGAAATATATTTTGAAATAAGTTTTTTAAAAAAATATGTATCAGAGCCTATAAGTTTTGAAAATATAAAAATACTTAGTATAACTCTTGAAAGCATTGCGAAAAGCTTTAAATTGCACCAACAAAACTCCACTTTAAAAGGTATTGTGCAATTTTAAAAATAATTTTGTATTTGTAGATATTTTTCACTTTGAACAAGATTGAATAAATTGATCTTTGAATCATGTTAGTATTGCACAAAAAAATATTCGTATTTGTAAACATTAGTGCCTTGAAAAGTATTAGTACTTTTGAAAATATTATATTTTGAAATATAAGTACTTTTAAACTTAATAAGCATTTTTGAAAAATATAAGTACTTTTGAAAGATAATAAAAAAATTTTAATTTTATTTTGAAAACATAATACTTGAATTGGTTTCTTTTCCAGTCTGACACAATCCTAGGAAACCTTGTTAACTACAAGGACATTTCCCTAAGTGTCCTGGAAAATTTTTCAAAGTCAAGTAAGTATTATTTTCAAAAGTTTTCTAAAACGGACTTAAAAGTATTCCAAAGTAAAGAAAAATTTTGAAGGTGATGGTATATATATAAGAAAAATTATTTATGTTTTCAAAAGGATTTAAGAGTGCAGTGCATGAAAACATATACTTTTGAAAATGCTCAATAATTCTTTTAATTTGATTTCCCCCTAAACTTGACCCAGTTCTCGGAAGCTTGTTGACTACAAGTGATCTTCCTCTGAGTTTTAAGGTTTGATTCAAATTATAGAAATTATCTAATAATTTTGAAAAATAATTGTCAGAAATAATTTCTTTCGATTTTGACTCCCCCTAAACTTGACACTTCCTAGGAGTCCTTGTAGATCATGAAGTAGACTTCCTTTGTGTCTTTAGGGTTTGTCAAAATCAAAAGGGAATCAAGCACAATTCTTAAAATGAATTTTGATGTATTAACATTTCGAAAAAAATGAGTATTTGAAAGACATATTTTGAAATGATAGCATAGTTTTCGAAAAACATGAGTTATAGTTTGAAAGCATAGTATTTTTAAACTTCTTCTTTTAGTTTGAACTCCCCCTAAACCTGACACAGCCCTAGGAGGCTTGTTGACTACAAGTTAATCCTCCTCTGAGTCTTAGGGTTTGAGTTAAACAAAAAGAGAAGAAAACTAAGATAAAAAAATATTTTGTTTTAATGATTTGAAACATAATTTCTTTCTCCTTTTTGAAAAAGTTAATATAGAGAACTGAAAAGGAGAAATTCTATATTTAAAATAATTTCCAAGAGAAAAATAGAAGGTTTTTAAAAAAAACTTAAGTCCGAACAATATACATATCAGAGCCCGGACTGCATACATTTTTCTTAAAAATATCCTAAGTAATCCCCAAGGTGACTTTTTGCCATGCTTATTTTTCTAGAATTTGTATAATTGCAAAGGAAAGAAGTAAATGTTAAGAAATAAATTTTAGGTAAGTGAAAAAGAGACCTAATTTTAAGTACAATGACTTGGAACATTAACTCTTGCTTTAACAGATAAATTTGTTTTTTGAGGATTTAAAATTAATTTAGAGGATTAAATTTGAATTTTGAAGTTGTTCAGTTGAGTTAAATTTGAATTTTAAAAGTTGTTCAGTTGAATTAAATTTAAATTTTAAAAGTTGTTTAGTTGAATTAAATTTGAATTTTAAAAGTTGTTTAGTTGAATTAAATTTGAATTTTAAAAGTTGAAATCAATTCAGTTTGTAAGGTTGGTTGGGTTGGACTAAACTTTTAGGTCCTAAGCATCTCACCCATTTCTGAGTGACAAAATAGGATATTCTTAATTGTTTTGTGAGATGCATTAATTTTATCTTTGAATTAGTGTTAAATCTAAGATTTACTTAAAATTTGTGTTAGATTCAAATCTGACAATAGTAAAGTGAATTTGGTTTTCTATAATTAGCTTCCAGGTCTTGGCGAGGCACTAGGCCTTCTTTGGCCGTAGCCTTATTGGATCATCAACCCTTTCCTTGACTAAGCCTTTTATAGAAAATTCATCTTCAAGTTACTTCTTGAAAGATTTTGGGTCTAACTAGCTTGGGTCGTGGATCGGTAGCTTCGGCTAGTTCCACCAGACTAAACAGACCAAGTAGGACATACTTGACCTTATTAGAAGGGTTTCCCTAACGTACTATCATCTCACCTCCTCTCAATACTAGGTTTTCAAGTTTTAAGTAACTCTTTAGTCCTTAAACTAGTCAATCCTAATTCTAAGCATAAAAAAAACAAACATGACAAAAATGATCTAAGTTATATCATACTTGAAATAAAACTTTGGTTTTTTAAAATCAGCAAGGTTGTGAATTAAGTTTTCTAACGTATTAATCTTAACTAATTTATACGAATTAATCATGTTATTTGAGATAAATATTGGATTTTCAAATATTGAAAACTTACCTTTCCCGATCGTTTGTCCAGTACTCTTGTAATGATCACAAGCTAATCGGACCAGTTTGGGTTGATCTCCTTCATTGTCTTCTGATTCTGAATCTGAGTCGGACTCGGGTAAAGGTTGAAGCTTCTTCTTTGGTGGTTCTTTTGGAGCTTTCCCTGCACTAGAAATTATACCTTCCTCGACCATTACAGTATCAATCTGATTATTTAATTATAATTCTGAAAAAAATTCGAAACTGGTTACCATTTTTGTCTCAGTCAATTCGTCTTCTGAATCTGGCTCGAATTCACAATCTGGAACAGATTCGGAGTCACTTTTGAAGTCAGGTGCTAACTCTTCTAAGATCTCAATATCGGAGCTCTCTTCATGTAGATTGATCAGTTTTTTCCACATCTCTTTAGCATATTCGAATGGTCCAATCTGCTTGAATACATCTTTTGTTAGGCCGCATTGTAGGATTGCAGTCGCCTTTGCATCTGTCTCGATCATGTTGAGTGTTGGTTCATCCAATTTGTCCCAGGCGAGTGCTATCCCATCTTCTGTGGGGAATCTAAACCCCATTTGGATGATCAACCATAAGTCCATGTGGGTTTTCAGAAGGGACTCCATTTGACTTCTCCAAAAATTGAAGTTCTCGCTGGAGAATAGCGGTGGACGGGTACTGTTCCACTCTTGGTTGGCCATTTAGTTTAACCTCGTACATAAAAGAAACACCAAAAATCTACCAAGACTTGGTCTTGGATTAGTAGTGCGGGAGAGAGAAAGAGACTAGCTCAACAAGTGTTGCATGAATTTCGAG
This sequence comes from Boesenbergia rotunda, assembly GCA_024364735.1. Lineage (NCBI taxonomy): Eukaryota > Viridiplantae > Streptophyta > Magnoliopsida > Zingiberales > Zingiberaceae > Boesenbergia > Boesenbergia rotunda. The sequence goes on along the minus strand of JAGFNQ010004008.1, from coordinate 328,472 downwards.
GTAAAATAATAATAAATTAATGACAAATTTTTTGAAAATGTTACTTTTGTCAATTCTGAAAAATGATGAAAAAGTACGACTTGAATGATTGGGAGAAAATTTGCTCGAATTAAGGTAGCACGAATTTTGAGAAAAAATATTAAAATAATAGAAAAAAAAGGTTTATGACAAATTTTTAAAAAATGATCATTTTATCAATTCTGACTTATGGTGAAAAAATAAAAATTTAAAACTGAAAAAGACGAAAAAGATCGAGTGGTGTTGCACCAACCTCGATTAACAAGAAAGAAAAGAAATAAAATTAAAAATTTCGTAAATCCGAAAAAAAAACTCTCAAATTGGTGGTTGCACCAAATTTGAGCTACCCCGCTCTGATACCACTTGTTGGATCGAGAAACATGATAGAGGGGGGGTGAATATCGTGAAAAACTTTCGGATTAAGAAAAGAGAAAGTACGTAGCGGAATTTTAATAACACACACACACAGAACTCAAGTAGTTTTACTTGGTTCGGAGTCGCGATTGGCTCCTACTCCAAGGCCCATGTTCCTTTACCGTTTACTGCGGTCAATTCTATAGTAGCGCAAAAGTTTACAGAAATTGTTACAATATTAGTGCAGTAAGTAAACAAATATACTCTTCGTTACCGGCGCTCGGTGTGGATCGTTCTTCGGAGCAGAGGGTCGTCGTCGGTGCTAGAATGTCGAGAACGGAGTTTGCTGGAGCAGAGCGCTTGAACGAAGAGCTTGGAAGCGTTGGAAAAAGTGATGTTGAAGCCTTAGGGGTCGAGCCCTTTTTATAGTGCTCCAGGGGGCGCCTAGGACGTCGGGGGCACCTGACACGTGCCTTCGGATCCGAAAACCTTTATCCAAAGCTTGGTCAGCGCTTATCCCGTACGAATCGACTCTGGAGCTGACGGGGGCACCCGAGACGTTGGGGGCGCCCTTCTTAACTTGGTCCACTGGCTTCATATTACTTTGCTTTGATTGCTTTGACCTTGGGCGCCCGGGGCCTCCAGGGTGCCCTGCCTAAGCCTGTTTCGAAGCACTTCTTGATTCCTTTGTTTTGTCTTTCACCTTGGCCGCCCGGGACCTCCCGGGCGCCTGGCCTAGCATCCTGCCCTTCTCCTTTGGAGCGTTCTGAGCTGCAGAAACACGTTCCCTTGGTCCCTGCATTCAAGGTTAGTTCCAAAACAAAAACAAGGCAAGAATATTAGTTAGTTTTTTCAGTCGTAGCTGTCTTGGTTCTGACTTCGGGTCTCCTAAATGGAACCCTAGGTCGAACCGACACCTACTGTTCTCTCGACGGGGAACGCGTCCTCACCTACTCCTCTTAGGAGAGTTTACCTTTTGCCAACCGGCTCCTCCGTTTGGACTTTTGCCCAGCAGTCCTTCGCCAGGTGCTTAGCAGCCCTTCGCCAGGTCTTCGGTACCAAGCAGTCCTTCGCCAGGTGCCTAGCAGCCCTTCGCCAGGTCTTCGATGCCTAGCAGCCCTTCGCCAGGTGCCTAGCAGTCCTTCGCTAGGTCTTAGATGCCTAGTAGCCCTTCGCCAGGTGCCTAGCAGTCCTTCGCTAGGTGCCCAGCTGCCCTTCACCAGGACTTAGGATGGCTAGTAGCCCTTCGCTAGGTGCCCAGCTGCCCTTCGCCAGGACTTAGTGTTTCGATGCCTAGTAGCCCTTCGCTAGGTGCCCAGCAACCCTTAGCTAGGACTTCTTTCTGCACACTCAAGTAAATTGTTAGATCACAAATAGTACTTAACTTTGAATCCTTTGCCAATATCAAAATAAGGTTCGATATGGTGCTTCCAGCTCCAATAGGATGCGCACACAAGCCCTCGGTTTGCCTCCATGCCATCCTTCATGCATGCCTCGAAGTCCGCATCCCTCAACTCATCGTCTCTGCCCATGGTCCCTCGGATGCGCACACAAGCCTCTAGCTTGCCTCCATGCCACCCTTCACCTGAAGACATCCAACCAAGTCTATGTGTACCTGCAAACCTGCACACTCACATACACATATTAATCCAACAATAAATCCTAACTTAATCATATTGACACATACATCAAAACCTATGATCCTCCAGATCATACTTGGGTCGATTGCCCCAACAATCTCTCCCTTTTTGATGTGTGGCAATATGTTTAAGTTAGGTAAACAAAAACAACAATATCAACATCAATTGAAAATTAAAGCATAGCAAACAAGAGGCAACCTCCCCCTTCACCTATGCCCTCTCCCAATTTTCAATTCTCATATCACACAACACCAAGTTATGTTCTACCCAACTTAACACCACAAGTGTTTTCTCACGTCAAGTTAAACCTAACTTAATGCCCCAAGTTCTCCCCCTTTGACACCATCAAAAAGGTTGCCCCAAGCAATCGACTCACCCCGTTAGCTCCCTGTTTTTATTTCAGGATGATTGTCTGGAGTGCCCGGCAGCCTGTCCCAGTTCGCATATTTCTTCGAGATGATTCCGGGATGTTTCTTTTACATTGTTGGTGGTACATGTTGGTACCCGTTTTTTGTTTCTTTTACTTTATTTTTCCGTTGCTGTATTCATGTTTGGTCGTGCCCTTTTATATTTCTGTTTCAGTTGTACTTTTGTGAGCCATGGAGGCCTTGTGCTTTGTGTTTGTCGTAAGTCGTACTGGTATGCAGCTTTTATCGTCGTTTCATTTTCGTGTATTTCAGACGGTTGTTCCAGCCCTATAGGTTGGGGTACAGCCAACTAAGGGGGTCGTAGATGCTTGGTTTCCGAATTGTCCGTCGGCCGAGGGAGTGACAGTCTGGTCAGTATCGGACGGGCGACTCCTCAGGGCATGACAATTTATTTGGTAGTGCTAGAAAGAACCCAAAGTACCTCTGAAAAACTCTTCAGAAGTCAAGCACAGCCTTATCAGTCGACTGCCCTCTATTATTCTCAACACACAGAGACATCAGTTGACTGCCCCAGGGCACTCGACTGATACAGTCTAATTCTGAAATCCCAGCCAAATTTTAGAAACCTCTAGAAAATTTTAGAAAATCCAGAAAAATCTAAAAGTTTGCAAGCACATTTGTTAGGATATACTCTACCCTAGAAAAATATGGTTTCATGAAAAGTATCAAATGTGCTTGACTTTTGGTACAAACTGTTGGTGCAAGTTGCATCAATGATGTTCTCCTTTAAGTGTTTTAATGTTTGACAATACACTTAAGTCAGTGATACAGTGAACAGACAAAGGGGAGCAAAGGAGAAGTAAACTAAGCTGAAAGAAAAGTCCTAGTTAATCTAGGCATCGAAACCCTAAGTCCCAGCGAAGGGCTGTTAGGTATCGAAACCTTAAGACCTAGCGAAGGGCTGCTAGGCACCTAGCGAAGGGCTGCTAGGTATCGTAACCCTAAGACCTAGCGAAGGGCTGCTAGGCACCTAGCGAAGGGATGCTAGGCATAAAAGACCTAGCGAAGGACTGCTAGGCACCTAGCGAAGGGTTGCTAGGCATCAAAACCCCAAGACCTAGCGAAGGGCTGCTAGGCACCTAGCGAAGGGCTGCTAGGCATAGAAGACTTAGCGAAGGGATGCTAGGCACCTAGCGAAGGGCTGCTAGGCATAGAAGACCTAGCGAAGGGCTGCAAGGCACCTGGCGAAGGATTGCTAGGGAATGAAGTCTTGGTCCAAGGGACTGAGCAACATAGCTGAGCGATGACTAAGGACAGGAGTAGAGACGGGTCAGGGTTTGGGCGTCTCGAGGTCCGGAGGTATCGGAAGCTAAGCAAAAGTCCACCCTAAGGGCTGGGTGGCAACCGTCTCCTGAAAGGAGTAGGTGAAGGGCAAGTTCTCGGGGATGGGAACTTGTGCTGGTTCGACCTAGGGTTTCGTGGAAATCCGAAGTCCGAAACAAGTCCTTAAGCTTAATATTATATGCATATATGCTTTGTGTTTGTGTATCTTGCAGGTACCAAGAACCAGAGACAAAGCAATTGAAAAAACATGGGTTGCAGGCTTTAAGCAGGTCGCCCCCATCAAGGGGGGCGCCCCCATGCAACCAGGGCGCCCCCAACAGTGGGGGCGCCCCCAGACAGTGCTAAAGATGCAGGAAAGGTGAAGCAGGTAGAACAGGTGTCAAGCGGGGCGCCCGGAGCATCCGGGGCGCCCGGGTTCAAAGCTGTTTTGGCGGTTTCGAGTCCGAAACACAGATAAACATTCATGGGGGTGCCTGGATCGTCCGGGGTGCCCTGGTCAAAGGTTTTATTAGCTGCGGCGAGGTCGGCGCAGGGATAAAGTTTGACCTGGTTTATCGGGGCACCCCCAGCGTCAAGGGCGCCCCCAGGAGGCCTATATAAGGGGCTTCGACCCCTCTGCTTCAACAACAACTTCCAAGAGCGATTCCAAGCATTCTGACCGACGACAACACGCTAGAGACGAGGCTCTACGACCAGGAGGCTCCAGGAGGAGGTGCGCGGCACTTCGGAGGTCCAGATCCGCCGAGCATCAGACCTTGTCTTGTTGGTTTGCTTTTATTTAATTACCGTACTTAAGTTTCTATATTATTGCATGTAATCCTGCACTGTAAGTCGGGTTTCTCCACCTCCGGAAAGTCCGGGAAGGAGACCAATAGTGGACGGGCGTTCCCGTGCATAGGACTTGGATGTACTTGTAGGATCGAGAGATGCGAGAGAGGGAGGGGTGAATGTCGCAAATCGTTCGGATTTAAAAAGAGCGGGTGCGCAGCGGAAATAAAAGAAAAACAGAACAATGCAAACACAGTCGGTTTACTTGGTTCGGAGCCTGGGTCGACTCCTACTCCAAGGCCCACGGTCGTTGACCGTTTTCTGCGGGCAATTCTATAAGTTCGTAAAAGTTTACAAGAAAGATTATAACAAGAACAGTTTAGTAAACTTTAAATACAGCTCTTCGTTACCGACGTCCGGTGTAGATCGAAGTTTCGGAGCAGCGGGACGTCGTCAGCTCGAGTTGGATGATTTCTGGAGCGTGTCGCGGAAGCAGAAGAGCGCAGAAGTGTCGCAGCAATTGATGATTTGAAGAAGGAGGTCGAGGGCCCTTTATATAGGGCCCGGGGGTGCCCTGGTCGACGGGGGCGCCCCCCCCCCCACGTGGCTTCCGATCCGGTGATCGCTCCGGTCAAGGCTGATCTCTTCATCTTCGGGATCAGCTTTGACCGGGGCGCCCCGAGCGCGCGGGGCGCCCGGGTTGACCGGTCAAAGCCTCATCCTTTGGCTTCGCGAGGGCAGCTGATAGTCGGCGTGGCACTGGGGGCGCCTGCGACACGCGGGGCGCCCGGAACAACCGGGGCGCCGCGAAATGCTGCTGTCGGAGCTTTTTCTTGGTCTGTTGACTTGGGTTGACTCTGGGGGCGCCCGTAACCTTCGGGGCGCCCTGCCCAGCTACTGCCTCACTCCTTTGAGGCTCTCTGAGCTGCAGATACACAGTCCTTCGGTCCTGCATCCAGGGTTAGTCCAAAACAGCAAATATTATGTTAGTTTATACAGCCTTAGCTGTCTTGGTTCTGACTTTGGTCTCCAAAATGGAGCCCTAGGTCGAACCGACGCCTAATGTTCCCTCAAGGAGAACGCGTCCTCACCTACTCCTCTCGGGAGAATTTACCTGGTGCCAACCGGCTCCTCCAGTTGGACTTTTGCCCGGCAGTCCTTCGCCAGGTCTTGAGTTGCCAAGCTGCCCTTCGCTTGGTGCCTAGCAGCCCTTCGCTAGGTCTTTTCTTCTGGCAGCCCTTCGCCAGTGCCTAACATTCCTTCGCTAGGGTTTGTCCATTCTGGCAGTCCTTCGCCAGAGCCTAGCAGTCCTTTGCTAGGGCTTTTCTTCTGTCTGGCAGTCCTTCGCCAGTGCCTAGCATTCCTTCGCTAGGGCTTTTCCTGTACACTCAAGAGACTTGTTAGACAACAACTAACCTTTAACTTTTGAACCCTTTTGCCAATATCAAAACACAGGTTTGACTTGGGTGCAATTTGCACCAACAATCTCCCCCTTTTTGATATATGGCAACCTAGTTCAAAAAGTTAAGGAAAAAATGCTGAAATTGAAATCCTAAGTTAGATTCCCTCCCCCTGGAAGAAATCTCCCCCTAGATTTTTCAAAAGTAGGTGGTTTGAGTTAAGTACTTAGAAGATTTCATGTTTTGATAATAAGTTGGGAAATCTGCTAAGTTTTTCGAAATGATGTTCTAAGTTTGGAAGACTTAGAAAACTTTAGACAAATTTTCAGTTTTAGAAACATTTCAGACTTTGGAAAATTTTCAGTTTTGGAAAAAATTTTAGACTTAGAAAATTTTCAGTTTTGGAAAAAATTTTAGACTTAGAAAATTTTCAGACTTAAAAAAAATTTCAAAGAATAATTTGAGCAAAACTTAACAACACTTCAGAGTTAGAAATTTTTAAGCAAAAAAAAATTAAGCTTTAAGCTTAGAAATAATTCAGAGTTAGATGTTAAACTTTTTGAATAAAGGAAAACATTAAAAAAAACTTTTTTTTTGAATAAAGGAAAACATTTAAAAAAACTTTTTGAATAAAGGAAAACATTTGAAAAAAAACTTTTTTTTTTGAATAAAGGAAAACATTTGAAAAAAACTTTTTGGGTTCCCTCTTTCCTTTCCACCTCTCCCCCTTTGACATATATAAAAAAAAACGCAGAACAATATTTGCAATAATTAAATAAAGCATTTGCTGTACTGAATACCATAGGACCTAAGTCTGGTTTCATCTTTAGGGACCTGTCTAACCCAATTAGCTACTTACTAACTGTTATAAACAGTAGCTTTTGCTAGGGTTAGTCAAGTTAAGTGAGCTGTTCAAGTTAGATTTGTCTAAACTTGATACTTAACTTAATTGCTGTTCATTTAGTGCCCCAATTGCTGCCAATGCACTGACTTAAAGCATCTTGAATTGAGGCAAAGACCTAAGCATCTCAACCCTTTCTAGGTTATCACTCAAAGTACCCTAAGGTGCTTGTGAGATGTTGGCTTCTAGATCTATAGGTGCATGCAATTCTAGAGTTAGAGCCTAGTCTAAGTTCATTTCGAAGAAAATCCTAGTTTTGAAGGGGGTAATTTTGAAATAAAACTAAGTCAAAAAAGAAAAAATTTTAAAACCAAAGTAAAGCTTTTTAAGATTAAGTTAGAAAAACCCTTTTTTTTTTAAATAAACACCATTTTAATATCAATTTGAAACATTTTAAAACAAAAAAAACCAAATGATTCTATTCTACTAAGCATAATCCTAACTGCCTTCTTAGTGAGCTGAATTCAGACTCAAGTAAGGGTTTAGTGAATATGTCAGCTAGGTTGGACTTGGAGTCTACATGCTTAAGGACTATTTCACCCCTAGCTACGTGATCTCTTACAAAGTGATGTTTTACTTCTATGTGTTTGGTTCTAGAATGTTGAATTGGGTTTTTGGTTAAGTTGATTGAGCTAATATTATCAATATTGACTTGGGTCTGATTGTAGTCTAGCTGAAAGTCTTTAAGAGTGTGCATCATCCATAAGAGTTGAGCTACACATTCTCCTAGGGCTACATATTCAGCTTCAGTTGTGGATAACACAACACAGTGTTGCTTTCTACTGCACCAACTTACTAAGCTGTTTCCTAAGAGTTGGCAGCTTCCACTTGTACTTTTTCTATCTAATTTACAACCAGCATAGTCAGAATCAGAGTATCCTGATAACTTAAAGGATGAAGTTCTAGGGTACCAAATCCCTACATTTAGGGTGCCCTTAATATATCTTAAAACTCTTTTTAGGGCTGCTAAGTGAGTTTCCTTAGCACATGTTTGGTACCTAGCACACATTCCTACTGAGAAAAGTATATCAGGTCTGCTGGCTGTAAGGTACAGTAGACTTCCTATCATACTTCTGTATAATTTTAAGTCTACTGATTTACCATCAGGGTCACTATCTATTTTTACATTTGTGGCCATTGGAGTACTTATGCTTTTAGAGTTATCCATTTTAAATTTCTTAATTAGTTCTTTAGCATATTTAGTTTGATGTACATAATTTCCATCCTTGGTTTGTTTGATTTGTAACCCTAAGAAGAAATTGAGTTCCCCAACTAAACTCATTTCAAACTCATTTTCCATTATTGTTACAAATTCTTTTAGAAATTTAGAATTAGTTGATCCAAATATTATATCGTCTACGTAAATTTGGGCAATAAATATATCCTTTTCTAAAATTTTAACAAACAAGGTTGGGTCAATTTGACCTTGTTTGAATTCTTTAGAAATCAAGTAGTTGGATAGTCTTTCATACCAGGCCCTAGGTGCTTGTTTTAGTCCATAAAGGGCTTTGCTAAGTTTATAGACATAATCTGGTTTTTCTATATCCTCAAATCCTGGGGGTTGTCCTACATAGACTTCTTCCTTAATGAGCTCATTCAAGAAGGCTGACTTTACATCCATTTGGTATAATTTGAATCCTTTATGGGATGCAAAGGCTAGTAACATTCTAATAGACTCAAGTCTAGCTACAGGGGCATAGGTTTCATCATAATCCAACCCTTCTACTTGACTGAATCCCTTAGCTACTAAGCGGGCTTTATTTCGGGTTATTTCACCTTGGTCGTTTAACTTATTCCTAAATACCCACTTAGTGTCAATTACGGATTTGCCCTTAGGTTTAGGTACTAACTCCCAGACTTGGTTTCTCTCAAATTGGGCTAGCTCTTCTTGCATGGTTAAGATCCAGTCAGGATCAGGTAGGGCTTCCTCAATAGTCTTAGGTTCAATCTTTGAAATCATGGCTATTTGACTAAGATTTCTATAGGAAGCTCTAGTTCTGACTCCTAAGGTTGGATCACCTACAATTTGGTCAGTTGGGTGACTGAGTCTGGGTTTCTTGGTTTTTCTAGTACTTGGCTCAGCTTCAGGTCCAGCTGGTCCAATAGATTCAATTCTGGGTTCATTAGTTGGTTCAACTGATTCAGAAGTTGGTTCAATTGTTAAGTCATTAAAGGGTTCAGTTAGGGTTTCAGAGTTATCTTCTTGATCAGTATTTGATGAAGCTAAGTTAGAATTATCAGATTTTGGATTAGTTTCTTCATCAAATATTAAGTTGGTTTTTTCTTCAATTTTCTTAGTTATTTTGTTGTAGACTCTATAAGCTCTACTTGTTGTAGAGTACCCTAAAAAGATACCTGGGTTTGACTTGGATTGGAATTTTCCAAGATAGTCTTTGGTATTTAGAATATGGACTTTGCATCCAAAGACTCTAAGATAGTGTAAGTTTGGAAGCCTATGGTAGTAAAGTTCATAGGATGTTTTATTTAACCTTTTATTAAGCAGAATCCTATTTTGGATATAGCAAGCTGTGCTAATTGCTTCTGCCCAATAGTGGTTAGGTAGGTCAAATTCATTGAGCATAGCCCTAGCAGCTTCCTGTAGGGTTCTATTCTTCCTTTCTACTATGCCATTTTGTTGGGGGGTTCTGGGACACGAAAATTCGTGTTTATATCCATTTATTTTACAGAATTCTTCGAATCTCTGATTCTCGAATTCTCCCCCGTGGTCAGACCTAAGTCTTTTAATTTTGGTATCATTTTGATTTTCAATCAATTTACAAAAGTTGTTAAATAGGTTCAGGGTTTCATCTTTGGTCTTTAGAAACCTGACCCAGGTGAACCTAGAGTAGTCATCAATTATCACTAAGCAGTATCGATTTCCACTTAGTGACTTGGCTCCATGTGAATCAAGTAGGTCAAGGTGTAGGAGCTCAAGTGTAGTTTGGGTTTGATCAGATTGGATCAATTTGTGACTAGACTTGGTTTGTTTGCCTTGATTACAAGATTCACATATTAGGTTTTCATTTTTGATTTTGGGGATACCTTTGATTAAGCCAAGTTGGGTAATTTTTGAAATAGTTCTTAGATTGGTATGACCTAATCTCCTATGCCAGAGTTTTGATTGTTCTAACTGTGTTAACATGCATTTGGGTATAAGGGGAAGATTTATAGTGTATACATTGTTTTTCCTAGTGCCCTTAAGCATGATTTCTGAGTCTTGTGCATTTCTAATCAGGCAATTAGAATTGTTGAAAGTAACTAAATAACCAGAGTCACATAACTGACTTATGCTAAGTAAGTTAAAATTGAAGTTTTCCACCAATAGTACTTTCTTAATAATGAAATTGGATTTAAGTTCAATATTACCTGACCCAATTACCTTGAGTGTAGCATTGTTACCAAATGCCACTGAGCCCAGGTTTTTGAACTTGAGTTTGGTGAACTTCAATTTGTCCCCAGTCATATGTCTGGAGCACCCGCTATCTAACATCCATTGGTCCAAATCTTTATGTTCCTACACATAAAGAATTTTTGATGATTTGGATCCAATTTGAGTTAGGGATAGCTTAAATTAAGTTTCACTTCCTAGTCTGTCTCACCCCAGTCTAGGGTTTTCAATCACGTTAACCTTAAGGTTTTTGTGAGACAGGTTTGAGGGTAGAAATTAGTTTTGAAAAGGAATTTCAATTTATTTTCGAAAAAGTTCTTTATTTTTGAAAACAGATTTTTAAACAAATAAGTTTAGAAATTTTGAAAAATAGATTAAGTGATTTTCGAAAAAGAGATAGGTTTGAAAACAGATAAGAATCTATAATTATTTGAACTTTGAGTTAGATTCGAATTTGACAAAAGATAATTTGAATTTGAATTTCAGAAATTGGCTTCCAGGTCTTGGCGAGGCACTAGGCCTTCTTTGGCCGTAGCCTTATGGGATCATCTACCCTTTCCTTGACAAAGCCTTTTAATGAAATTTCATTTTCAAATTAAATTAAGTCATTTTCTGGTCTAACTAGCTTGGGTCTTGGATCGGTAGCTTCGGCTGGTTTCACCAGTCTAAAGAGACCAAGTAGACTTGATCTTATTAGAGTTGGTTTCCCCAACGTACTATCATCTCACCTCCTCCCAATACTATGTTTTCAAGTTTCAAGTAATTTAGTCCTTAAATCTAAGTATTCCTTAAATCTAAGCATGGCAATTTGCAAAAATTAAATAAACAAATAATCAATCAATTAAAAAAAATTATCTAATTATAAAAATTGTTTTGATTTTGGCTCCCCCTGGACTAAAGCCTCTGTATGGGTTAGGCAAGATGTGAATCTTGTCCTTGGGGATCCAAAATTGATTTGAACCAGTTGGTTTAGTCAGACACAGTTTTGGCACCCATGCCTGAACCTTGGGTCTTGACTGGTTCAGTACAGCAAAGTAAGATCTTTGCCGAGATTTGGTTCTATAGCCAAGTCCGGATCGGTTTAGAACAGACTTCTGTTTTCCCAGAATGATATCAAGATTCTTGGAACCAGAAGTGAATCGTTCTAAAGCTGTTCTTAAGTCCTTAACTTGAGTTTTTAGGGAGGAATTCTCTGATTCAAGTTTTTTCAACTTGATCAGGGGTTCCTTCCTGAAGTTTCTCAGTTAAGGATTTAGAATCAGCTCCCTCTTTCAGGAGTTTTACTTCCTGTCGGAGGGACTTGATTCGGAGTTTGGCTTTCGCCAAATCTCGGGATAGATAAGAAATAAGCGAATTCAATTGCAATTTTGAAAAACCCGTTACCCTTATTTCGCCGTCGTCGGAGAATGTCAGCTTGTCGTCGTCCCTGTCGAGTCTGAGTCAGTCTCGATTTGATCCGAAGCGGTCAGGGCTAGAAGATTGGACTGGGGTGCTTCTTCTTCTTCTTCTGAGGAAGACTCGTCCCAGGTTGCTTGGAGTGCCTTCTTCTTTCTGGTCTTTTTGGACTCCTTTAGACTTGAACATTCAGTCTTGTAGTGGCCCTTCTTCTTGCATTCGTAGCAGGTTACGTTGGGCTTGTGTTTGTCAGTTGCTGGTTCAGCTGGTTCATCCTTTCTTCGGTTTGTTCTCCGGTGTGTTGGCTTGGTACTTCAACTTTTTGTAGTAGCTTCGAGCTAGCCTGACCAGTTCAGATTGATCTCCTTCTTGATCTTCTGTTTCTGAAATCTGAGGTAGATTCAGGTTCAACTTGAGTTTTTTTCTTAGTCATTCTTCCTGTTTTCCCTGCAAAGAAAGCTATACTTTTCTCGGCCAAATTGCAGTTAGTCTGTTCATGCAGCTCAAGTTCAGAAAAATAACTCATCTAACTTAATTTTTGAAAGATCCCTAGAGACCTTGTATGCATCTACCATAGATGCCCACAAGGTGGTCCTAGGGAATGCGTTTAGGGCGTACCTTATAAGATCACGGTTTTGAACCTGGTGACCTATTGCGTGAAGTCCGTTCATCAGTTCCTGGATTCTGGCGTGGAGCTGGGCTGCTGTCTCGTTATCTGCCNTTCGAAAAAGTTCTTTATTTTTGAAAACAGATTTTTAAACAAATAAGTTTAGAAATTTTGAAAAATAGATTAAGTGATTTTCGAAAAAGAGATAGGTTTGAAAACAGATAAGAATCTATAATTATTTGAACTTTGAGTTAGATTCGAATTTGACAAAAGATAATTTGAATTTGAATTTCAGAAATTGGCTTCCAGGTCTTGGCGAGGCACTAGGCCTTCTTTGGCCGTAGCCTTATGGGATCATCTACCCTTTCCTTGACAAAGCCTTTTAATGAAATTTCATTTTCAAATTAAATTAAGTCATTTTCTGGTCTAACTAGCTTGGGTCTTGGATCGGTAGCTTCGGCTGGTTTAACCAGTCTAAAGAGACCAAGTAGACTTGATCTTATTAGAGTTGGTTTCCCCAACGTACTATCATCTCACCTCCTCCCAATACTATGTTTTCAAGTTTCAAGTAATTTAGTCCTTAAATCTAAGTATTCCTTAAATCTAAGCATGGCAATTTGCAAAAATTAAATAAACAAATAATCAATCAATTAAAAAAAATTATCTAATTATAAAAATTGTTTTGATTTTGGCTCCCCCTGGACTAAAGCCTCTGTATGGGTTAGGCAAGATGTGAATCTTGTCCTTGGGGATCCAAAATTGATTTGAACCAGTTGGTTTAGTCAGACACAGTTTTGGCACCCATGCCTGAACCTTGGGTCTTGACTGGTTCAGTACAGCAAAGTAAGATCTTTGCCGAGATTTGGTTCTATAGCCAAGTCCGGATCGGTTTAGAACAGACTTCTGTTTTCCCAGAATGATATCAAGATTCTTGGAACCAGAAGTGAATCGTTCTAAAGCTGTTCTTAAGTCCTTAACTTGAGTTTTTAGGGAGGAATTCTCTGATTCAAGTTTTTCAACTTGATCAGGGGTTCCTTCCTGAAGTTTCTCAGTTAAGGATTTAGAATCAGCTCCCTCTTTCAGGAGTTTTACTTCCTGTCGGAGGGACTTGATTCGGAGTTTGGCTTTCGCCAAATCTCGGGATAGATAAGAAATAAGCGAATTCAATTGCAATTTTGAAAAACCCGTTACCCTTATTTCGCCGTCGTCGGAGAATGTCAGCTTGTCGTCGTCCCTGTCCGAGTCTGAGTCAGTCTCGATTTGATCCGAAGCGGTCAGGGCTAGAAGATTGGACTGGGGTGCTTCTTCTTCTTCTTCTGAGGAAGACTCGTCCCAGGTTGCTTGGAGTGCCTTCTTCTTTCTGGTCTTTTTGGACTCCTTTAGACTTGAACATTCAGTCTTGTAGTGGCCCTTCTTCTTGCATTCGTAGCAGGTTACGTTGGGCTTGTGTTTGTCAGTTGCTGGTTCAGCTGGTTCATCCTTTCTTCGGTTTGTTCTCCGTGTGTTGGCTTGGTACTTCAACTTTTTGTAGTAGCTTCGAGCTAGCCTGACCAGTTCAGATTGATCTCCTTCTTGATCTTCTGTTTCTGAATCTGAGGTAGATTCAGGTTCAACTTGAGTTTTTTTCTTAGTCATTCTTCCTGTTTTCCCTGCAAAGAAAGCTATACTTTTCTCGGCCAAATTGCAGTTAGTCTGTTCATGCAGCTCAAGTTCAAAAAATAACTCATCTAACTTAATTTTTGAAAGATCCCTAGAGACCTTGTATGCATCTACCATAGATGCCCACAAGGTGGTCCTAGGGAATGCGTTTAGGGCGTACCTTATAAGATCACGGTTTTGAACCTGGTGACCTATTGCGTGAAGTCCGTTCATCAGTTCCTGGATTCTGGCGTGGAGCTGGGCTGCTGTCTCGTTATCTGCCATTTTGATAGTGAAGAGCTTGTTCAGTAGCAGGTCTCGTTTGCTGATCCTCGTATCTGAAGTTCCTTCGTGGAGCTCGATCAGTTTAGCCCATAGCTCCTTGGCACTGTTGAATGGGCCTACGCGGTTCAGCTCCTCTTTGTCAGTCCGCATTGGAGGGTCTGAGTTGCTTTGGCGTCAGCTTCAATCTTGCGTTTGAGGGCAGTGTCCCACTCTGAGTAGTTTTGCGGTACTCCTTCAGCATTTGTGGGAATCATCAGTCCAGACTGGATGATTATCCACATATCCACCTGAGTTTTCAGGTGGACCTCCATTCGACTTTTCCAGTAAGGAAAGTCATCTCCACTGAAAAGTGGAGGTCTGGCGGTGCTAAAGCCTTCTTGGATGGCCATTCGTTCTGAAATTGCAAACAAAAGAAACAAAAATATTCCAAGACTTGGTCTTGGATTAGTAGTGCGGGAAGAGTAAATAAAAACAAATTTCAAGGGGTGTTGCACCAACCTTGAAAGTAAAACTCGAACGAAAAATATTTTTAAAAAAAATTGAGAGAGAAAACGAAAGAAATCCGAAAAAAAATTTTCAAACTGGTGGTTGCACCAAGTTTGAATTCCCCGCTCTGATACCACTTGTAGGATCGAGAGATGCGAGAGAGGGGGGGGTGAATGTCGCAAATCGTTCGGATTTAAAAAGAGCGGGTGCGCAGCGGAAATAAAAGAAAAACAGAACAATGCAAACACAGTCGGTTTACTTGGTTCGGAGCCTGGGTCGACTCCTACTCCAAGGCCCATGGTCGTTGACCATTTTCTGCGGGCAATTCTATAAGTTCGTAAAAGTTTACAAGAAAGATTATAACAAGAACAGTTTAGTAAACTTTAAATACAGCTCTTCGTTACCGACGTCCGGTGTAGATCGAAGTTTCGGAGCAGCGGGACGTCGTCAGCTCGAGTTGGAAGATTTCTGGAGCGTGTCGCGGAAGCAGAAGAGCGCAGAAGTGTCACAGCAATTGATGATTTGAAGAAGGAGGTCGAGGGCCCTTTATATAGGGCCC
Source organism: Boesenbergia rotunda (assembly GCA_024364735.1). Lineage (NCBI taxonomy): Eukaryota > Viridiplantae > Streptophyta > Magnoliopsida > Zingiberales > Zingiberaceae > Boesenbergia > Boesenbergia rotunda. The sequence continues at coordinate 313,321 of JAGFNQ010004008.1, read as the reverse complement.
GGGGGCGCCCTGGTCGACGGGGGCGCCCCCCCACGTGGCTTCCGATCCGGTGATCGCTCCGGTCAAGGTTGATCTCTTCATCTTCGGGATCAGCTTTGACCGGGGCGCCCCGAGCGCGCGGGGCGCCCGGGTTGACCGGTCAAAGCCTCATCCTTTGGCTTCGCGAGGGCAGCTGATAGTCGGCGTGGCACTGGGGGCGCCCGCGACACGCGGGGCGCCCGGAGCGCGCGGGGCGCCCGGAACAACCGGGCCGCCGCGAAATGCTGCTGTCGAAGCTTTTTCTTGGTCTGCTGACTTAGGTTGACTCTGGGGGCGCCCGTAACCTTCGGGGCGCCCTGCCCAGCTACTGCCTCACTCCTTTGAGGCTCTCTGAGCTACAGATACACAGTCCTTCGGTCCTGCATCCAGGGTTAGTCCAAAACAGCAAATATTATATTAGTTTATACAGCCTTAGCTGTCTTGGTTCTGACTTTGGTCTCCAAAATGGAGCCCTAGGTCGAACCGACGCCTAATGTTCCCTCAAGGGGAACGCGTCCTCACCTACTCCTCTCGAGAGAATTTACCTGGTGCCAACCGGCTCCTCCAGTTGGACTTTTGCCCGGCAGTCCTTCGCCAGGTCTTGAGTTGCCAAGCTGCCCTTCGCTTGGTGCCTAGCAGCCCTTCGCTAGGTCTTTTCTTCTGGCAGCCCTTCGCCAGTGCCTAGCATTCCTTCGCTAGGGTTTGTCCATTCTGGCAGTCCTTCGCCAGAGCCTAGCAGTCCTTTGCTAGGGCTTTTCTTCTGTCTGGCAGTCCTTCGCCAGTGCCTAGCATTCCTTCGCTAGGGCTTTTCCTGTACACTCAAGAGACTTGTTAGACAACAACTAACCCTTAACTTTTGAACCCTTTTGCCAATATCAAAACACAGGTTTGACTTGGGTGCAATTTGCACCAACAGTACTGACCCTGGGGGGTCGGGAACCAAGTAAAAATCCACTGTGCCCTTTTATTTATTTTTTCGTTCTATTTATTTTCCGCTGCGCTACAAATACTCTAAGTCCAGAATGAACGAAAGTTTTACGAAGAATTCCAAAAGATTTTTCACGATCGATATTCACCCCCCCTCTATCGACGGCACCGGTCCTACAATTGGTATCAGAGCCGAGCCGCTCTTCACCGGACTAACCGCCGACGGAGCATCGACGCCAGGAGTTGAGGGGAAGCCCAGGGGTGAATCAGGTATAATTTAATTTTAATGTCAAATTTTAAATTCCATGTTATATGCTTCACATGCAGGGAGAGAGGGCACTACAAAAATGTAACACCCAATAATTTCCTGGAATTATTAGGGATTTTTAGAAATTTTTCTAGCATTTTTCGGAATATTATAGCATTTTTTCGGATTAAAATAAGAAGAAAAAAAAATTAAAGGGGTCAAGTGGGGATCGATCCCGCGACCACAAGGCAAGCAGTGACTTAAGCGAATCCAAGGAACCAGCTGGTCTAGTGTATCAAGCATAAAAAAGGATGAAACGAAATAATATTATAGTTGATTTAGCACATTTCATGAAGAGGTATCAAATCTTCCACTTAAGTTGAGTTAAGACCCCATTAGGGCTTGGAGGAGGCCGCGCAAGCTAAGGGAGGAAGCTGCGAAAATAGGGAGAAAGGGGGAGTTTTCTTCTTCCTTCTTCTTCCTCTTGGAGTAGAAAACCTAGGGCTTCTTCCCTAGGGCCAAGGGTGAAGTTTTCTTGCAAAGGAAGAGAAAAAGAGCTTTACACTAGAAATTTCGAGATACTTAGTGAGTTTTCTTCAAGAAAAGAGTAAGTAAATCACTCACCTGCAATAGGAGTAGCTTCGCATGTAGTTTTCTCATTGTAGAACCTTGATTTTGTGATTTATGTGCATGCTTGGAGAATAGGGCTTATTGTGTGATTGAGTTTCTCAAGAATACATGTTTTTAATCATAGAACTTGAATTGGAGTAGATTTTTATGTATGTGATCTAAGGATGGAAGACCAAGTTCTTGAAAAGTCCCAAAATTGAGTTTTGGGTTAAGGGCACGCAAGGTGCTCGATGAAAGTTCCAAGTAAGAAAGGTAAGGTTTTGTAGTGCAAAGATTTATGTAAAAAGAAAGATAGCTTGATAAGTATAAGCATTATGAATAAGAAAGTATTTTACTTCTGTAAAGTGACATGTACCGGGCAAAAGAGAGGCCCACAGAAAGTTAGAAAGAAGCTCTAATAGGGTGCGGTGGCTAGCTACCCCGAAACCTATTAGGGATGCGCGCATTGGTACATTGATACCATGGTACAGTGTCAAGGCCTGAGAAAGTTGATTATTATTTTGAAGTATATGAGTATATGAAAGTGTTTCAATTTCCTAAAGTGCATGTTTTGTTATGTAGGATAACATGGTTATGTTATAAGCATGTTAAAGGGAAAGAGCAAAGAAGTTGTGTTTTAAAGTATGGAAATGTGTCATTAGTAAGTTTCAAAAGAAATTATAAGCATGTTAGATTTGCCAATGTTTTAGTGCTAGTAAATGTTTTCAAGTTGATTGAGCATGATAAGTATATGAAAGTTTCCATGTGTAAGTATTTCAAAGTGCATGTGTTTTGAAGCAAGCATTATTTGAAAAGAGCATGTTTATCCCTTATCGTTGGATTTGTGAGTTAGGATTTACTTACTAAGCATTTTGCTTATTAGTTGCATTTCCTTCTATTGCAGACAAAGGTAAAGAAAAAGCATAAGTTAAGGAGGCGAAGGGACTTGCATTGATATTCAGTGGCGGCGGAACCGTGGAAGAGATCTTTGGGCTAAGTCTTGTAGAACATGTGTTTTGGTATTTTGAAGTGGTAGAATGAAGGACTTTGTTTAAACTACGCATAGGGGTTAAGTTTGGTACAAACTCTAGAGTGTTTTGCTTACATTTTATAGTTTTGTTAAATCTCGCAAGGATTCTAATTTCAAGTTATCGGATTTGTTTTGAGTTGCTAAAATGTTTATAAAACTAGTATAGAGTATAGAAATGGAGTTATGTCTTTGTATACATTGGAGGTATGTGAATTGTGGACTTTTGAAACAAGTTTTCAGGTCTGAAATGCAGGTTTTCAGGTGTGCCAGTCGACTGGTTCAGAACCAGTCGACTGCCCTATCGAACAGTAGCTTCTGTTCGACGCACCAGGTGACTGCCACGAGGCCAGTCGACTGGTGCTGCGCCCAGAAACTTGCTGTGGCCGATACCAGTCGACTGGCTATATATCAGTCGACTGGTAGCATTAAAAAGAAGTTGTGTAGAGCAGCTGGTTAGTGTTTTAGTGTTACAACTAAGAGGTCTAGGGGTCAATTCCTGGCCAAGCTAATAAAATTAAAGTTGTTTTTTTTTTTGAAAAAAAAAAGAGAGAAGGAAGAAAAAAAAATTCATAACAAGTTAAAGGAAGTCAAATAGTTATAATCTAAGGCTAAGAATAAGGGTAAAGTTAAGGTCCAGTAAATGTGGCGCCCGCCTTAAGAGAGAATGTTAGAGAAGGCGGGTCGTCACAAAAAATCAGTGCCCTACTCGTAAGATTCGGTCTACATCACCAGCGGCAAAGGGGATACCAGCGCCAGGAGTCCGGAAAAACAAGGATCATGTGCAATGCTTCAAGTGCGAAAAATTCAGACACTACAAAAACAAATGTCCGGCAAAGGTACGAAAAATTTATATTCCAAAAACTTTACAAATTCCTGCACTATCTTATGATAACTTAGTTAATTTTCCTGATAAATTAGATTACCTGCACAATAGAATTAATATCTTGCATGTCAAATTAGAAAATGCAGATATGACTAAAATATAATAAATTAATTGTTTAATTCAGAATATCAATTCAGTAATTGATAAAATTAATTCTGATAATTATTCTGATAAAATTAATTCTGATAATTTTTCTGATAAAATTAATTCTGATAATTATTCTGATAAAATTAATTCTGATAATTATTCTGATAAAATTAATTCTGATAATTATTCTGATAAAATTAATTCTGATAATTATTCTGATAAAATTAATTCTGATAATTATTCTGATAAAATTAATTCTGATAATTTTTCTGATAAAATTAATTCTGATAATTTTAAGTCTGATAATTTTAAATCAGATAAAATTAAACCTAAGGATAAATTTGAATTCAAATTCGAAAATCTTAAGGATAATTCGGAATTCAAATTCAAAAATCCTAAGGATAATTCCGAATTCAAATTTGAAAACCTTAAGGATAATTCTAAAGATAACCCTGAAATTATTGAAAATCTTAAGGATAAAGATGATTTTGTTGAAAATATTCTTGAGAATAATAAAGATAAAATTCTCCTAGATGATAACTTAATTATAGATAATCTTGAAAGTTATTACAAAAATTTAACTAGTGGCCCATTTTACTCCACCTACTGTGAGGATATTGAAAGATCTAATCTTGAGGAGTATACAAAACTATCTAAGATAAAGGCCATAGTTAATAAAAATTACAAAAATTCAAATAAATCAAAATTATTAGAAAAACTTGAAAAGAAAGATAAAGATGAAATAGAAATTTTCGAAATAATGAAAATGATGAATTTAAACCCACAACTATTAATTAATCATTATAATCATAATTAAATTCACATTAAATCCAAATTAAATTCACATTAAATTTTAATTTAATCCTAATTAAATTCGAATTAAATCTTAATTTAATCCTAATTAAATTTGAATTAAATCATAATTTAATCCTAATTAAATTCGAATTAAATCCTAATTAAATTCTAATTAAATCTTAAATTAATCTTAATTAAATTCAAATTAAATCATAATTTAATCCTAATTAAATTTGAATTAAATCGTAATTAAATTTGAGTTAAATCTTAAATTAATCTTAATTAAATTCAAATTAAATCTTAATTAAATCCTAATTAAATTCGAATTAAATCTTAATTTAATCATAATTAAATTTAAATTATATCTTAATTAAATTCAAATTAAATCGTAATTTAATCCTAATTAAATTCGAATTAAATCTTAATTTAATCCTAATTAAATTCGAATTAAATCCTAATTAAATTCTAATTAAATCTTAAATTAATCTTAATTAAATTCAAATTAAATCTTAATTAAATCCTAATTAAATCTTAATTAAATTTAAATTAAATCTTAATTAAATTCAAATTAAAGTCAAAACAAATTAAATTAAATTATTTAATTTCAAATTAATTTAATTAAATCTTAATTAATTAAATTCAAATTAATTAATCTCAATTATTTAAATTCAAATTGATTATAATTAAAATTAAGTTAAATTCAAATTTAAATTAAATTAAATTCGATTTAAACTTTAATTAAATTTAAAGTAAAATTAAATTCAAATTAAAAATTAAGTTGAATTCAAATTAAAACTCCAATTAAATTAAATTCAATATTAATCCTAATCAATTAATTTCTAATTAATTCAACATCAATTAATTAGTAATTAACCTGAATCCAATTAAAATCTTAAATAACTTAAACTCAAACTAAAATAAAATTTTACCCAAACTGTAACGATTAAAATTAATAACATTAAATATGTCAAAGTGGGTTGACATATTCGCGGGTTCACACGACATGTATCAAATCGGGAATTTGATACATTTTTTGAAACCTAAATAAAATAATTTGAATTGGTTGACTCATGCATAATTGCCATATCATGCATTTGCTATTTATTTTAAATATATCACATGTCACTCATATTTAAAGATTATGCATGTATTAGAACGACCATAGGAAAAAGAATAATTGAAACTTGATTAACCTAGTATTGGGTGGAGGTGAGATGATAGTACGTTAGGGAAGCCAATTCTAATAAGGTCAAGTATACTCTACTTGGTCTCTTTAGACTGGTGAAACTAGCTGAAGCTACCGATCCAAGACCCAAACTAGTTAGACCAGAATTTTTCAAAAAGTAATTTTGAAAATGAAATTTCATTAAAAGGCTTTGTCAAGGAAAGGGTTGATGATCCAATAAGGCTACGGCCAAAGAAGGCCTAGTGCCTCGCCAAGACCTGGAAGCCAATTTTTGAAATTCAAATTCAAGTTACTTCTTGTCAAATTCAAATCTAACACAAGCTTCAATTAAATCTTAGAGTTAATAATAAATTAAGAAAAATGATTCAAGCATCTCACAATACACCTATAAGGCAACTATGCTTGTTATACTGATACATCTAAAATGGGTGAGATGTTAAGGACTAATGAATTGAAAAATATTTTTCAAAATTGTTTTTCAAAATTGTTAGAATATTTTTCTAAAAATATATTTTCAAAATAGTGCTTCAACATAATAATATTTTTATAGAATTCATGCTTGTCTGATTGAATATACATATTATACGTTTTTTCAAAAATTATATCTTTTCAAAAAATTTTTGACTCACGCAATTAGACACAAGCCTCTTAGGACAACACTAAAGTTCCTTAAGGCACTTAGATAGAGTCAAACGGTATCGGATACAGGGGGAGTGATTTTCATTTTTTTTAATGGCTTTCGAAAACTACACTGTAAAAATTACTATTATTTGAAAATACTTTTCGAAAACTGAGCTTTAAATCGTTATCACTTGTGTTTTTCGAAAAAGGTTTATGTTGTAAAATTTATCTGTCTTGTTTGATTTTGATAAACCCTAAAGACACATAGGAAGGTCCACTTCATAATCTACAAGGAGTCCTAGGATATGTCAACTTTAGGGGGAGTATAAATCAAACTTCTGAAATAATTTTGTTTAATTAATTGTTTTGAAATTATTAGATAATTTCTTTAATTTGAATCAAACCTTAAGACTTAGAGGAAGAATACTTGTGGTCAACAAGCTTCCCAGGACTGGGTCAAATTTAGGGGGAGGTCAAATTAAAAGAATTATTGAATATTTCAAATGTTTTCATGCGCGGTATTTTCAAATTCTGTTGAAAACATAAGTATTCTTTCAAAATACTATTAATTTTCGAAAATATATATATATATACTATTATTTTAAAAAAATTAATATTGTTTATCTTGAATTGAAAATTTTCCAGGACACTTAGGAGAATGTCCTTGTAGTCAACAAGGTTTCCTATGATTGTGTCAGACTGGAAGATAAACCAAATCAAGTATTATGACTTCAAAAATTTATACATTTTTCAAAATATACTTACTATTTTTCAGAAGTTCTGTGACTAATAAAATTATTTTTATATTTACTTGTGTTTAAAAATTTTCCAAGGACACTTAGGAAAATGTTCTTGTAGTTAACAAGATTTCCTAGGATTGTGTCAGACTGGAAAAGAAACCAAGTCAAGCAAAATAGTATACCTTCAAAATGCATAATACTTTTTACTTATATCTTTCAAAGTCTCATCTTTTTCAAAAATAGTTAGTACTTGCAAAATAGGTATAATAGTTTACAGAAAAACTTATATTTTTTAAAATATCTTTCAAAACTACTCAATCTATTCTCTCAAAAGTACTTGCATTCTTCAAAGATCATATTTTTCAAAATATTTGTACCTTCAAAAATACGGTATTTTCTCAAAAGAATTGTCTAAGTTTTCTGAGTTCAAAATACTTAAGTATTAGTTTTATTCTTTCAAAAATTTATACTAAGTATTTTTAAACCAAATATTCTCATTGTTGGCGCAAGTATTAATATTGGTTTTTTTGATGTATGACAAAGGGGGAGAGGTGTGCTTAAGTTAGGAATTTTTTCCCAAGGATCAAAAATTTATTTTCAAAACTAAGGTCACTTTTTTTTTTTATCCCAAGGATAGTTAGCTCCTTCAACCAATCTAACATAAGTTATTGTCAAACATCAAAAATGGGGAGATTGTTGGTGCAAGTTGCATCAATGATGTTCTCCTTTAAGTGTTTTAATGTTTGACAATACACTTAAGTCAGTGATATAGTGAACAGACAAAGGGGAGCAAAGGAGAAGTAAACTAAGCTGAAAGAAAAGTCCTAGTTAATCTAGGAATCGAAACCCTAAGTCCCAGCGAAGGGCTGCTGGGCACCTAGCGAAGGGCTGTTAGGTATCGAAACCTTAAGACCTAGAGAAGGGCTGCTAGGCACCTAGCGAAGGGCTGCTAGGTATCGTAACCCTAAGACCTAGCGAAGGGCTGCTAGGCACCTAGCGAAGGGCTGCTAGGCATAAAAGACCTAGCGAAGGACTGCTAGGCACCTAGCGAAGGGTTGCTAGGCATCAAAACTCCAAGACCTAGCGAAGGGCTGCTAGGCACCTAGCGAAGGGCTGCTAGGCATAGAAGACCTAGCGAAGGGCTGCTAGGCACCTAGCGAAGGGCTGCTATGCATAGAAGACCTAGCGAAGGGCTGCTAGGCACCTGGCGAAGGATTGCTAGGGAATGAAGTCTTGGTCCAAGGGACTGAGCAACTTAGCTGAGCGATGACTAAGGACAGGAGTAGAGACGGGTCAGGGTTTGGGCGTCTCGTGGTCCGGAGGTATCGGAAGCTAAGCAAAAGTCCACCCTAAGGGTGGGTGGCAACCGTCTCCTGAAAGGAGTAGGTGAAGGGCAAGTTCTTGGGGATGGGAACTTGTGCTGGTTCGACCTAGGGTTTCGTGGAAATTCGAAGTCCGAACCAAGTCCTTAAGCTTAATATTATATGCATATATGCTTTGTGTTTGTGTATCTTGCAAGTACCAAGAACCAGAGACAAAGCAATCGAAAAAACATGGGTTGCAGGCTTTAAGCAGGTCGCCCCCATCAAGGGGGGCGCCCCCATGCAACCAGGGTGCCCCCAACAGTGGGGCCGCCCCCAGACAGTGCTAAAGATGCAGTAAAGGTGAAGCAGGCAGAACAGGTGTCAAGCGGGGCGCTCGGAGCATCCGGGGCGCCCGGGTTCAAAGCTGTTTTGGCGGTTTCGAGTCCGAAACACAGATAAACCTTCATGGGGGCGCCCGGATCATCCGGGTCACCCTGGTCAAAGGTTTTATCAGCTGCGGCGAGGTCGGCGCAGGGATAAAGTTTGACCGGGTTTATCGGGGCGCCCCCACCGTCCGGGGCGCCCCCACCGTCCAGGGCGCCCCCAGGAGGCCTATATAAGGGGCTTCGACCCCTCTGCTTCAACAACAACTTCCAAGAGCGATTCCAAGCATTCTGACCGACGACAACACGCTAGAGATGAGGCTCTACGACCGGGAGGCTCCAGGAGGAGGTGCGCGGCACTTCGGAGGTCCAGATCGGCCGAGCTTCAGACCTTGTCTTGTTGGTTTGCTTTTATTTAATTACCGTACTTATGTTTCTATATTATTGCTTGTAATCCTGCACTGTAAGTCGGGTTTCTCCGCCTCCGAAAAGTCCGAGAAGGAGACCAATAGTGGACGGGCGTTCCCGTGCATAGGCCTTGGATGTACTGACCCTGGGGGGTCGGGAACCAAGTTAAAATCCGCTGTGCCCTTTGCTTTATTTTTTCGTTCTATTTATTTTCCGCTGCGCTACTATTACTCTAAGTCCAGAACGAACGAAAGTTTTACGAAGAATTCCGAAAGATTTTTCACGATCGATATTCACCCCCCCTCTATCGACGGCACCGGTCCTACACAAACTCTAATTTCTTCCAAAAATGTATCAAAAAGTATCAAGTTTCAAACCTATATACAATTCCATATGTTTGCTAAAACCATTCATTATCATTTTACCTATAGAATTGCTTCCAAATCCTCCTTTTCCTTTATATACTCTCAATATGCCAAAACCTCCCCCCATTTATCTCTTACCCTTTAGATAAACATGCATGACCCTTCCCTTATGCCCATATATGTCATATCTTATCATTCAATAGAACTTACTTTCAAGCAATATAGTTACTAGCAAGTCATGAGACCAAAATTCATAAAAGAACATGAAAGCATAAATAGATGATTCATACAATAGTCAACCAAAACATAAGAGTATCACAAGGGTCGTAGCCCCGAAGTAGCTAAATATTACAATGTCAAACAAAAGTGTTTGAGAGATAAAATGTAAATCGAAACAAAGCACTCTCAACACTCAACCATCAAATAACATCTATTGCATGTCGTCATCTGGAGGAGGAGGAGGAGGGGCTTGATATGTGAGGTGGAACTGCTGTATCATGGCATACATCTCATCCTGCTGTCACTGGAACCCCGGACAAAACTGTGTGAGGCCATGAACCTCCTCCTGGATGACAGTTTGTGTCTGCTGAAAGTCCCTCTGCTGCTGCTAAAAACCGTGGAAGTCCTCCCGGAGGTCATGAACCTCAGACTGGAACTGAGAGAACTGCTCCTGTGAAACTCCACCAGCGGGCTGCTCATCAGAACTGGAGGACTTAGGACGCTGCCTCCAAACTATCTCCCCCTGCCTGCACTCAATCCGTGCCAAGGACAACTGGCGTGCGTCAATCTGATCATAGTCCTTGGCCAAGTGACGTACCTCACCACTAGTCGTGCATATACCCCTAGTCTCGAAGAACTCGGTCAGGACATGACAAAAGGGCATGTAGATCTTCCCATTCACACTCTGGGAAAAATGAATAATAGATGTAAAAACATGCAGAGTGATGTCAATGTCTAACCTCCTCTCTAAGGCGTACATCATCACCAAGTGCGGTAGTCGAATCCTTGCCCGTCTCTTGGTAACAATGGGTAGTATGCACTCTACGACAATTTTATATAAGACATTGCTAAATGGACTCATTTTCTGAGCATCGAAGATACGCTCTGTAATACACCTATGTCTTGCAAAATAATGCATGTGAATTTGATCAATAGTAACACCAGGGAGAGTAAGGGGCTCAACAACCTTTGGGAAATATATGAATGCATGGTTGGATGCTCTACACCCCAAAAATGCACCTAAAACTGTGGATGAGAAGGGAATGGTGACTCCTCCCACCAAGGACTCATAGAGGTCATTATCGGGATTGATGCATGTAAGGTTTATGTAGAATTCTTTACACATGTCAATGTTTCATCGTGCTAATAATACACCAATCATCCTAGAACAAAATGGGTAATCATTTTAGCAATTTGGGGGGTGTTCTCTCGAAAATATGATCTATTAAGGTATCTACAGTTCATCAACACAAATTCATTCTCCTTAAATCTCCGTAGACACTCATCGGATCGAGAATCGATGTGTCTCCGGATCTATACGACCTTGTTGGGATGATCCCTCCCCCTTTCTTCTCTTTTAGACAAGTCTATTTTGAACAAACCTATGCATGTACCACAAATTACCCCATAAAGAGACAACACAAAGAAAAACATGTAAAAAGGAGACAAATTAGTTCCAAAAACTGAACTGAATGTGAAAAACAAACTCCACAAGTAGTTACCATTTCTCCCTTCTTTGCATGGTGAATATTTGTGAGGATTGTCTTGAAAGAAGAAGTTTTACTAGCCCTAGATGTAGATCGGAGGTGGAAGGAGGATAGGAAGGTGTTTTTAAGGCTTGGGAGAACCTTAAAACGCAAGGAGAGGTCGGGGAGGAGAAGATCTCGCAGGGGGTGGCACGCAAAACCCTAGGTTTTGGCCACCCCGCGCGGTTGTTCTTATTTAAACCCACGCCTATCAGTCGACTGCCCTTGGGGCAGTTGACTATGAAACTGAACAGAGAGTTCAGTCGACTGCCCCTGGGGCAGTTGACTGGTAATTTAAATTTCCCAGTTTCGAAATTACACTAGACCAGTCGACTGGTACTGAACCAGTCGACTGATACCTACATTGTAGTAATCCAGTCCTAAATTTAGAAATGCCTAATTAATTCCATAAATCTTCAAAAAAATCTGAAATTTCATGGAGAGACTTGTGGAGCCTATGTCTACTTGGAAAAAATATGTTTTCAAACAAATCTACTCCAGATCCCAAGATTGGCATGAAATTCAAGACTACCTAAATTGTGTCATTAACTCTTGTCCAAAAGTTCTAATTTCGGCCTCTTCTTGATCCATCTTCCCATACTTAATCACAATACATTCCTAGCACTGAGTTATATGGTGTTCACACATTAAACACTAATTTCTACCAAATATAATCCTATTTTCATCTCTTCCTCCATAAATCTCCTTTTGATGTGCCAATTCCCTAGGATTAAGACTCACCTTAGTCTTCCAAACCCTTTGGCACATTCCATAGTTCATCTAATCTCCTAAGAGAAAACCTCCTGAGATCTATTGACCATAGATCTCATTTTGACCTCTAGAGCTCTCCTTTGAGCTCCTAGCCCGAGCCACTTCCCTAGATGGCTCATCCACAATTGCAAGACCACACTGGTGTTCCTTCAGCGCCTCTTGACCTTCAACTCTTACTTTCTTAACTTTCCATACCTTGCCCTTGGTTGCCTTTTTCTTTTCTCCTCTAAATGACTTTTCTTTGTCATTTTTGACCTTTTCTTTACCATACTCATAGGGCATCCTTGAATATGACTTTCTACTATCATTTGACCTTCTAGGGTGATATCCTAGACCTAACCTATCATTTCTAATGTGTTGATCCTTCAGTATCACACTCAATCTCTTGGACCCTCTAATGAGTCTACCTATGTTTTTTTTCTAATTTATCAAGTTTCACTCTTAAAACTTGATTTTCCTTCTCTAAATTCCTTACCTTAGTATCACTATATCCATTTTGATCATTCCTAGATCTATCCATTTTTCTAGGCATGTGTCTCCCTTTCTTAGAGTTGATGCCTTGATCCTTAGGTCTAGCAACCCTAGATTTATCATGAATCATGGATTTATTGGTATTTTGGCATGCGATAGTATTTTTATTTCTATCATGATACTTAAAGCCAAAAGTATGCATAGACAAACAATCATTATTATTTCTAGCATTCATAAAAGCATTGGAAGCATATGTAAAGTTAGGGATTACCTCCCTTACCCTTGTAGCTCCCCCTTGATGTGAGCTCCTTTTCTTCTCTACTTTTTCCCATCTTTTTAAGTGCTCCATCTTCTTGAGCTCCCCTTTTCTTGGACATTAAGTGTGATAATGTACTAGCTCCCCGCAAGTATAGCACTTAATGTGCTTCTTTTCTTTCTTTTCCCTACACCCTACATTAGATTTAAAATGAATGGACTCGGATTTAGGGTTTACCTCTTTCTTACCTAGCGGACACTTGTCCTTGTAGTGCCCCTTCTAGTTGCATCCAAAGCATATAATGTGGTCTTTGGTTCTTGCTTTGGCGGAGGTAGGAGCTTCTTCTTGCTCCGGTATAGAAGAGGGTCTCTCCTCCCCCTCAATCCTTGAGGTGGTAACCTCTTCCTCTTCCCTTGATGAAGTGGACGACCTCTCACTCTCTTCTTCCACTTCACTTGATGGGATGAGCCATTCTTCTTCTTCTTTATCTTCTTGGACCATTGAGTTTATTTCCTTTGGCTCTTCCACTAATTTGTCTTGTGTAGGGTTCTTATGGAATTGTCCCATCTTGTTCCATGGCTCATATGCATTTTCGTATTTACCTACACCACTCAACACATTTTTAGGCAAAATATCAATTAATATACTAATACCTTCTCATTTACCTTAGATTGGACTTGTTGCTCCTTGGTCCAATATCTAGGTCGAAGCTTCTTCCCGTGCTTATCCTTTGGAATTTCGAAGGGCTCTTCTAGCACCATAATGCATTCCTACTCCATTCCAAGCCAATTCTTCATTCTTGTCCTCCAATAGTCAAAGTCTTCATGATCATAGGAGGGTGGAGTATTGATATCATCCCCCAACTTGTCTTTCATCATTCTTTCCTCTAGCTTGTTCTCGTTTGGCGGTTATTCCAATAAGAGCGGACCTTCGCTCTGATACCACTTGTTAGATCGTGTTCGTCATGCTAGAGGGGGGTGAATAGCAACTTTTGAATTTTCTACCTACAACGTTAGCAAGCGCAAGAGGAAATCTAATAAAACCAATGAAAACAATGCTAACGCACCTATTTACATGGTTCAGAGATAAAAACTCCTACTCCACGGCTGCCCGTAAGGTGGGCGATCCTTAATCCGTCGGTGGATGATTCCCCGAAGCACCTCCGGCTAGATCTTGTAGGTCCTTGTGGGTGGAGAAACCTCTCCACAACCTCTGGACACTATCTGAGCACAACAGGCTAGTAACTCACTCTATCCAAGCAAGTTTCGCCAAGGGTAAATAGCTTAAAACGAGCTCCTTAAATAGAGCTCGAGCTGAATATGACCGTTTGCCAGTCGACTGCTCTTGGGGAAGTCGACTGGTCCTCCCTGAATTCGAATTCTCACACACTGACCTTTCGAATTCTGGCCATCAGTCGACTGGTCCGTTCTAAGCCTAGGGTTCCCTTCTCGAGTACATTTCTCTCTGCACTCAAACCCTCCCGGCTTAGTTCCCAAGTACAAACACTCACACTCGGACCATCACGACCTGGTCGACTCTTCGATCCGTAGTCTCGATTTGTTGCCTTCACGCCCTCTTCGTCTTCGGCTCCCATCCCTCGGATGCGCACACAAGCCCTCGGCTTGCCTCCATGTCATCCTTCATGCATGCCTCGAAGTCCGCATCCCTCGGCTCATCGTCTCTACCCATGGCCCCTCGGATGCGCACACAAGCCTCCACCTTGCCTCCATGCCACCCTTCACCTGAAGATATCCAACCAAGTCTATGTGTACCTGCAAACCTGCACACTCACATACACATATTAGTCCAATAACAAATCCTAACTTAATCATATTGACACACACATCAAAATCCATGATTCTCCAGATCATACTTGGGTCGATTGCCCCAACAAACTTAACCATATCGACACACACATCAAAACCCATGATCCTCCAGATCATACTTGGATCAATTGCCCCAACATCCAACACCTTCTCCATATAGTTATGTTGAGACAATCATAATTTTCCTATAGCTCTATATTGAGGTTGTAGGGTTACAAACAAAGTCGCACATTGAAAACTCATGGGAAAGATCATGGGCTTATAAGGAAAAGATATATCCATTGGTATAAGACCTTTTGTGTAACGCCCCAAAATTCCCATTTTTAGTTCTTAAAGTCCTTAGAATTATTTAAAATGGTTTAGAAATATTCTAGATATTTTTAGGGATTTTTAGAATATTTTTATAGAATTTTCCGAGTTCGTTTAGTATATAAAAAAAAGAAAAACGTTTAAGGGCAGCCGGGGGTTCGAACCCGCGACCAGCAGGAGACCAGGCAAGCGCGCGACCAGCCAAGCTAGGGTATCAAGCACAGCAAAGGGTGGAGAGAAATATATTTAAGGTGTAGTTAGGTCGATCCGCCCCATAAGTATAAATAGATAAGTTAAGAGAGGAAATTAGAATTTTGGGTTTCCCTTCCTCACCCTAGCCGCGCGAAGCAGCCTCTCCCTCTCACGCACGCACGCCCAAGCCCTTCTCCTCTCTTCCAAGGGGCGCCGGCCAAGGAGGGATCAAAGAAAGCGGAGCGTTGTATTCGTCTCGACGAGGAGAACGCGTAGGCGCGAAGAATTCTCCGAGATTTCAAGTTTCTCCCGAGTCCTAGACGTCAATCTTGGTTGTAAGTCCAAGATATCAATGTAAGTACTACTCACCTGCAGTAAGAGGCGGTTTTTCCGCAAGAATTTCCCTTAAAAGTTTTTAAAAGAGATATTTACTTCTTGTTAAGATTTTTACATGTGATCTTAGTTCATTATATGCTTATATATTTTATTGAGTGCCCTATATGAGGTTAGGGTCCAAGAAAAGCTATGAGAAAAGAAAAGAGAAGATAAAGATAAGAAAAGAAAAGGCTAAGGCCTTAAGAAATCCCCAAAAGTCAAGACTTAGGGATTTTAGCACGCAAGGTGCTCGAGAAAATGCCAAGGCATTTACAGATAAGAAAGAAAAGGAAGAAAAGCTATTTTATTTTCTAAGGCCAGTACCCGGCGTCCAAGGGCGTCGTTAAAGAAATCCAGGTGTCCAATTCCAAGGTCTTGGCCCTGGTAGACCAAGGTCTGCTCTATTAGGATTGGTGGCTCGCTACCCCAACCTTTTAGGGAACGCGCATGAGATGGTACTTACGTCTTCAGTGGATCCAAGTGATTAGTATTTTCAAGTATATGCTTTAGCAAAGTTTCTAAAGTTTAAAGAGTTTTCAAAAAAGTTAAAGAATAGCTAAAGTTTCAAGTTGAGCCAAGAAAAGTAAATTGAGATTTATTAATGCTTGAGTACGCATGTTTTGAGTTATACATGTTCTTAGTTTTCTTTCAAGCATATAAGTATCTCATATGATTTTCATATTGTTCAAGAAGCATGTTTGCACATTTCGAGATTTTGTGAGCTAGATAGTACTTACTAAGCTTTTTGCTTACTAGTTGCATTTCCTCTTACTGCAGATAAAGGTAAAGGCAAGCAATTCTGAAGGAAGGCGACGAGGCGGTGCTGAGTAAAGTGTGTGTGGTGGCTGATTTTGGAGAGATCCTTGAGACGAGACAATTTAGTTATTTGAATTACAATGTTTTAGTTTATTCAAATTTCAAGTTCTTGCTTTATAGAGTTTAGCGAACATTTAAGCTTTGGATAGTTTTACATGCTCAATTTCTTAGAGTAAGGATTCCATGTCATTTCATTTAGCCTACATATCCTTATGATTGCATTGGATGAGTAAAAGTATGAGTAGTTGGAAATATTGATACTTTGTTGGAGAAATAGATGTTTGTGCCAAGATAGTATTAATTCCTCTTTGAATCAAGTTTTATTGCTTAAATATGTTTAGAAAAGTTGCATTCAGGTTTCATAATGCTTTAGCAAGGTTATAGAACATGTATTTGGTGTTATGAATGCATAGGAGTCAAGATTGGTACAAACTCTATTGTTAAAGTTCATATAAACTCGAATAGCTCATTTTCTTCCGCAAAAGTCCTAATTTCAAGTTTATGGATTCATTTTGATTGGCAAAATTGTTTAGGAAACTGACATAGAGTATAGAAATGGTGTCATGATTCTATATGGCTCGAAAGTATAGGTTTGGTGGAGTTTTGAAGCAAGTGCCGAAACCTGAAAATTTTGTTTTCAGGCTTATCAGTCGACTGATACAGTATCAGTCGACTGATACCCGAAAGTTGAGTTGGGTGAGGCAGGTTTCAATAAGTATCATTTTACGAGTTTTTGAGAAAGAAAGTGTGACATGGTATCATGCATGACTACTTAAGTTAGAATATCATTCTTAGATGAATTTAAAAGAAAAAAAAAAGATTTCCGCATTTCTATTAGTCGTGCATTAGAGTCGAGAAGTAGACAAAAGTAACGATCCGTCTAAGGCAGGAGAAGGCGGGTCGCTACATTTTGGGTAAAGGCCAAAAACAAAACCATGAGGGATTAGGCCCAAAGTGGATAATATCATATCATTATGGAGATATCTAAATTTCTTCAGTCCTAACAATTATTATCAGAGCTCGGACTGCTAGAAGGTTTAACCGCAGACTATGTACAGTGCTATGGTATAATCAAGCCATATGAGTAAAATATTGATCTCGAACAAAGGAAGTGGGGGCTTCCATGTCCGGATCAAGAGGACTAGACTCCAGGCAGGATGTCTTGGTGGATAATTAGACATTGAAGCCCTAGTTGCGGCTTGACAAGAAAGACCTAGTAAGTCAATTGGACTGAGATGCAAGGAAGTCCTAGTAGGTCGGGTCGACCAATAGGCAAGAAGACATAGTAGGTCGTTTGGACTGAGAGGAAGGAAGACCTAATAGGTTGAGAATATATGGTGGGTCATGGATTAGATGTCAAATAGATAGATTTTCTACTTGAGGGGGGGCCTGTGGTCCTTCGTTGGGGGGAGGGGGGAGGATTGTTATGGTCGCAAGGTTATAAACAAAGTCACATATTGAAAACACATGAAAAAAATCATGGGCTTATAAGGCAAAAATATTTCCATTGGTAAAAGTCTTTTGGATAAAGCTCAAAAATAAAACCCTGAGGGTTGAGGTCCAAAGTGGATAATATCATACCATTATGGAGATATCTAAATTCCTTACGTCCTAACACTCTGTCCCCATGAATCTCCATCTCAAGAATCTTCTTGGTCTTGCCCAAATCTTTCATGTTAAATTTCTTGCACAATAGACCCTTTAATTTGTTGATATCTTTCATTTTCATTGCAATAATGAGCATATTATCCACGTACAGAAGTAAGAAAACCATTGATTTATATTCAAGACTCTTCACATATATGCATCAATCATACTCACATCTCCTATATCCATTTTGAATCATGTATGAATTAGAATGCTTGTAACATTGCCTAGGAGATTGTTTCAATCCTTAGAGCAATTTCTTCAACTCACAATCTAATTGCTCTTATTAAGGCTGACTAAATCCCTCAGGTTGTGATATAAAAATCTACTCCTCCAAATTATGATGAACAAACGTCGTCTTCACATCCATTTTCTCTAGCTACAATGATGTGTCACCAAAGCCAACACCACTCTAATTGATGTATGTCTCATTAGTGGAGAGAAAATCTCATTAAAGTTAACCCCCCCTTTCTCTGTGAGTATCCCTTCGCTACTAAATGAGCCTTGAGCTTTACTTCTTATCTCTTTGACATTGCTTTCTTCTTCTTGAATACTCACTTACACCTTATAGCTCGTTTCCTCACTGAAAGTTCTACTAGAACATACCTTTGGTTCTCATGCAGTTGTTGGTGCCGGAAGCACCAAAGTCAAACCTTTATTTTGATAATGGCAAAGGGATCAGAAGTTAAGATTTGGTTGTGATCTAACAAGCTTATGAAGTGTGAAGGAAAGTCCTAGGTACACTAGGCACTAAGTCCTAGTTCTATGAATTGGGCACTATGTCCTGGCCGCGGGCTGGGCAACGAAGACCTGGTGAGTGAAGCTGGGACGAAGACTTGGTCGAGGACTGGGCACCGAAGACCTGGTGAGTGAAACTGGGCACGAAGACCTGATCACAGATTGGTCATGAAGACCTGGTGAGTGAAGCTGGGCAAAAGTCTAACTGGAGGAGCTAGTTGGCAAAAAGGTAAATTCTCCCGAGACGAGTAGGTAAGGATGCGTGTAGCGACCCGCTTCTCTACCTTAGACGGATCGTTACTTTATCTACTTCTTGACTCTAATGCACGACTAAGAATGCGGAACTTCTTTTTTTTTCTTTTAAATTCATCTAGGGATGATATTCTAACTCTAATAGTCATGCATGATACAATGGCATACTTCCTTTCTCTAGAACTTCACTGCAATGGTACCAGTCGACTGGCACGCCTGAAAATCTGAAATTCAGATTTGAAACCTTGTCTCAATAGTCCACCAAACTTATAGTTTCAAGCCATACAAAGACACAACACCATTTCTATACTCTATACTAGTTTCCTAAACATTTTAGCCAATCAAAATAACTTCATAAACTCGAAATTAGAACTTTTGCGGAAGTAAATAAGTTATGAAAAATCTATATGAACTTTAAACTAGAGTTTTGTACCAAACTTAACTCCTATGCATCCATAACACCAAAATACATGTTCTACACCTTACTAAAGCATTTTGGAATGTAATGCAACTTTTCTAGGCAGATTTATAGCAATAAAAACTTGATTTAAAGGGAAACTCACCATATCTTGGCACATGCATCAAATAACTCCATCAAGTATCAATATTCAAAACTACTCATACTTATACTCATCCAATGCAATCATAAGGATATGTATGCTAAATAAAATGACATGGAATCTTTACTCATGGTTTTAGGATATGCAAAATATTTAAAACGCAAATACTTGGATAAATGCTATAAGATCTAACTTAAACTAAGACTTTATGATAAATGCACTTTAAGTCCTTCATTCATCTTGTCCCAAGGACCTCTCCAAGGTCAGCCACCACACACACGTCACTCAGCACCGCCTTGTCGCCTTCCTTCAGAATTGCTTACCTTTACCCTTACCTGCAGCAAGAGGAAATGCAACTAATAAGCATAAAGCTTAGTAAGTACTATCTAGCTCACAAAATCTCGAAATGTGCAAACATGCTTTTTTTTTAAACAATGTGAAATCACATGAGATACTTTTATGCTTAAAAGAAAACACTAAAACATGAATAACTCAAGACATGCATGCTCAAGCATAAATAAGTCTCAACTTACTTGTTCTTGGCCTAACTTGAAACTTTAGCAATTCTTTAACTTTAAATCTTTCTTTAACTTTTAGAAAACTTTCTTAACTTTAGAAAAACTTTGCTAAAGCATATACTTGAAAATAATAACTCACTTGGATCCACTTAAGACGTAAGTACCATCTTATGCGCGTTGCCTAAAAGGTTGGGGTAGCGAGCCACCAATCCTAATAGAGCAGACCTTGGTCTACTAGGGCCAAGACCTTGGAATTGGACACCTGGATTTCTTTAACGACGCCCTTGGACGCCGGGTACTGGCCTTAGAAAATAAAATACTTACTTTTTCTTATCTTGAATGCCTTGGCATTTTATCGAGCACCTTGTGTGCCCAAATCCCTAAGTCTTGACTTTTGGGGATTTCTTAAGGCCTTGGCCTTTTCTTTTCTTATCTTTATCTTCTCTTTTCTTTCTCATAACTTTTCTTAGCCCCTAACCTCATATAGGGTGCTTAATCAAACTTATACAAGCATGGATTAAACTAGAGTTACATGCAAAATCATAAACTAAAGGAAAATTGTACTTTTAACTTTCTAACGGGAAAAACTTGCGGAAAACCGCCTCTTACCGCAGGTGAGCAGTACTTACTTTGATATCTTGGACTTACAACCAAAATTGACGTCTAGGGCTCGGGAGAAACTTGAGATCTCGATGAACCGTTCGCGCCTACGCGTTCCTTTCGTCGAGACGAACTAAACTCTCCGTACCCTTTGGTTCTTCCTTGGCCGGCGCCCCCTTAGAGGAGGAGAGGAGGTGTGGGGCGTGCGCACAAGAGAGAGGGGAAGAGGGGGAGTCGGCGTGAGGGCTTGGGCGAGGGAGAGAGGGTTTAGGTTGAGAGAAAATAAAATTCCTCTCTTTAACTATCTATTTATACTTAGGGTTATTTAAGTCCAACTTATAACTTAACTTAATATCTCTCTATTTTCTTTCAGCACACCCCTGCTGGGGCGCCTGGTTAACCCCACCAACTTAAGTCGTTGATCCCATGGGAGGTCTCGGGTTCAAAACTCGTCCAGGCAACTTTTTGCCGAAAATTCTATTTCTTTTAGTAAAAATACTAAACGGACTCGGAAAATTCAATAAAAATATTCTAAAAATTCCTAAAAATATCTAGAGTATTTCTAAACCATTTTTAAATAGTTCTAAGGACTTTAAGAACTTAAAATGGGAATTTCGGGGCGTTACAATCCCCCATACCTTATGAAAAGTTCGTCCTCGAACTTAGAATAATTCTGGATATTTTTCTCTCATGCTGTCTTCACGTTCCCAAGTAGCTTCCTCATGCTTTTGATTCTGCCAGATGACCTTCACTAGTGGCACTTTTTTATTTCTTAATCTTTTAACTGCTTTGTCCACTATCTGTGTCGGTCTGCTCTCATAGCTAAGATCTTCTTGGATCTGTACTGACTGAGGCTGAATCACTTGGCTAGGATCGTGAATACACTTCTTTAGCATAGAGACATGAAATGTACTGTGGATAGCTGACATATCCTCTGGCAAGTCCAGCTCATAGGCTACCTTCCCAACTCTCTTTATAATCTTGTAGGGTCCTATGTAGCGAGGACTCAGCTTGCCCTTTTTACCAAATCTCATCAATCCCTTCATAGGGGCAACCTTGAGAAATACTGAATCTCCAACTTGGAATTCCAGTGGCCTACGGCGTGTGTCAGCATAACTTTTCTGTCTACTCTGGGCAGTCTCAATCCTCTGGCGGATCATCTGGATAGCCTGAGTGGTCTCATCTATAAGCTCAGTCTGGCTGCCTAGTCCCGACTCCATCTCTTTCTTCTCACCAGCTTCTTGCCAACATATGGGTGATCTGCATTTCCTGCCATACAATGCCTCATAAGGCGCCATTTTGATAGTGGCCTGATAGCTATTGTTGTAGGCAAACTCAGCTAAACACAGAAATTTGCACCAACTACCCTTAAAGTCCAACGCACAAGCCCTTAGCATGTCTTCTAAAATCTGATTTACTCTCTCTGTTTGTCCATCTGTCTGGGGATGGAAAGCTGTGCTGAACTGGAGTCTGGTGCCTAGGGCGTCCTGAACACACCTCCAAAAATGGGAGATGAACCGCCCGTCTCTGTCAGAAATGATAGACTTCGGGACTCCATGAAGCCGGATCACTTCCTTCACATATAACTGCGCCAAATGCTCTACTGAGTGCGACACCTTGATGGCTAGAAAGTGGGCAGACTTGGTCAATCTGTCTACTATCACCCAAATTGCATCGTGTCCATGGGTGGTTCTTGGAAGACCTGTGATAAAATCCATGGATATTTCTTCCCACTTCCACTCTGGAATAGGAAGAGGCTGTAGAACTCCTCCTGGTCTCTGGTGCTCTGCCTTGACTCTCTGGCAGGTCAAGCAGGTACTGATATATCTGGCCACGTCTCGCTTGAGTCCAGACCACCAGAACCTTTGCTTTAAATCTTGATACATCTTGGTAGAACCAGGATGCATAGAGTACGGGGTACTGTGGGCTTCTTCTAAAATATTCTTTCTTAGTTCCTCGTCATTGGGGACGCAAAGGCGGTCTCCAAGGTAGAGGATGCCACTGTCTGATACTCGAAACTCTAAATTTTCTGCCTCTTGGATCCCCTGCTTGATCTTCTGAATCTCTGGGTCTTTATCTTGCTTTTCTTGTATATCTATAAGCAGGGTTGATTCTAGGGTCAATGCAGAAAATTGCCCAACCATAACTTCGACTCCAAAATCTTTTATTTCTTTCTGAAGTGGTGGAGACAGTGATGATAGGGACATCAGTGCTGCACAGGATTTCCTGCTCAGTGCATCTGCCACTTTATTAGCTTTACCTGGGTGGTAGAGGATTTCACAGTCATAATCTTTGACCAACTCTAGCCACCTGCGCTGCCTCATATTCAGATCCTTCTGAGTGAAGAAGTACTTCAAACTCTGATGGTCTGTGAAGATTCTGCACTGCACTCCATACAGGTAGTGTCTCCAGAGCTTCAGTGCAAAAACCACAGCTGCTAGCTCAAGGTCATGAGTAGGGTAATTCTTCTCATAGTCCTTGAGCTGTCTGGAGGCATATGCTATTACTTTACCGTCTTGCATGAGGACAGCTCCAAGGCCCATCTTGGATGCATCACTGTAGATGTCAAAGGCCTTGTCACTCTCTGGAACCGTCAGGGTCAGTCTCTTCTTCAGCTCTAGAAAACTGTGCTCGCATTTATCTGACCATTCAAACTTCTTGTTCTTTCTGGTCAAGGCTGTGAGTGGAGAGGCTATTCTGGAAAAGTCCTCCACAAATTTTCTGTAATATCCTGCCAGGCCTAAGAAACTCCTGATTTCACTGGCATTCTTGGGTCTACACCAGTTGCTGACTGCTTCTATCTTGGCTGGATCAACTTGAATGCCTTCTTTGGATACAATGTGACCTAGGAAGGTCACCTGATCTAGCCAAAACTCACACTTTGAGAACTTTGCATAGAGCTTCTCCTGCTGAAGGATCTGCAACACTATCCTCAAGTGTGTAGCATGGTCCTCTGGAGTCTGTGAGTATATGAGAATATCATCAATAAATACAATGACGAATTTATTGAGATACTCCCTGAAGATGTGGTTCATCAGCTCCATGAAGACTGCTGGAGCATTGGTTACTCCAAAAGGCATCACTACAAATTCGTAGTGGCTGTATCTTGTCCTGAAGGCCGTCCTGGGGATGTCACTTTCTTTAACCTTTAACTGATGATACCCAGAACGCAGGTCTATCTTCGAGAACACTGTAGCCCCTTTGAGTTGATCAAATAAATCATCTATTCTAGGAAGGGGGTACTTGTTCTTGATGGTTACCTTGTTCAGAGCTCTGTAGTCTATGCACAGACGCATAGACCCATCCTTCTTCTTGACGAAAAGTACAGGAGCTCCCCAGGGTGAATGACTCGGGCGAATGAAGCCCTTGTCTAGTAGCTCCTGGAGTTGCTCTTGTAATTCCTTCAACTCTGCTGGGGACATACGATATGGGGCTTTTGAGACCGGACCGGTACCTGGCACCAGCTCAATCTCAAATTCCACCTCCCTGTTGGGCGGTAGTCCAGGTAGTTCTTCTGGGAACACTTTTGGATATTCGCAGACTACCCGTACATCCTCCTGCTTGAGTTCTTTCTTTGCTTCTGAGTCCACTACGTGTGCAAGAAAACCAGCACACCCTTGCTCTAGCATCTGGTGGGCTGCCAAGGCTGAGAGGAATTTCTGAGTCTTCCTCTTTGGGGCTCCTTGGAACTCGAATGGTGGTTCTCCTTCTGGGCTGAAAACCACCTTCCTTCTACGGCAGTCCACTGAAGCGCTGTACTTACTGAGGAAATCCATGCCCAGTATGATGTCGAAGTCTTGCATCGCAAGGACTATCAGATCGACATATAGCTCTCAGTCTGAAATCTTGATTGGCACAACCCGGAGCCGCTGGGTGGATTCCATGATCTCCCCTGAAGGGAGAGTTGTCAGGAATCTGGACTCCCAACTCTCTGCAGGCACCTGTAACTTACTAGCAAAAGGTACTGATACGAAAGAATGGGTCGCCCCAGTGTCAAACAGTGTAGTAGCTAAATGCTGAAAAATAACTATTTGACCTGTTACGACCGTGGAGGCGCTGGCAGCTTCTTCCTTCGTGAGGGAAAAGACTCTGGCATTGGTTGGAACTGGTGCTGCTTCCAACCCTCCCTGACTGATCTGAGGTCCCTCCAGTATAGTAGGCATGTAGTGTAACTGAGGCTTGCCTCCATACTGTACGGACTGCTGAGGAAGTACCTTAAACTTGTTTGGGCAGTCTTTGGATCTGTGTCCCTCTTGTCCACATGAGTAGCATCCAGTTACACCCAAAAGGCATGCTCCTGGATGGGTCCTCCCACACTTAGGACAAGGTGGATACCTAGCTTGCTTGTTCTCTGGGTTTCCTTTTTGGCTGCCAGGCCACTGCTTCCTTTTGTGGTTCTTGTTCTTCCAGTTCTGGTTATTTGACTGAGGCTTCTGGCCTCCTATTGCCTTGTTCTCAATCAAGACCGGCTTCTGCTGTGCTTGCTGTGCCTTGATGCTGTTCAGGTAGTGCTCTGAGACTAGAGCACTACTGACCAGCTCCTCGCTGGTCTGGGGTCGATGAATCCCGCTGTTCACGTTGAGTGCTATCTCAGGTCTTAGCATTCGGAGCATCAGTCTGACTCGCTCCCTCTCTGTGTTGACTAGCTCTGGGCAGAGGCGAGCTAGTCTGTTGAACTTCGCGACTGCTTCTCCCACTGGTAGGTTACCTTGTCTGAACTCCATGAAGTCTTCGTAGTGCTTGTTGGTAACCCGCGTGTGGAAGAACTCCTCATAGAACTCTTGCTCGAAATCTGTCCAGCTCATCTGGTTGACTATCCTCTTACTCTTGACCCGCTCCCACCACATACGAGCATCTCCAGTTAGGCAGAAGGAGGCACATTTGACCTTCTCGACTTCTGGCCAGTCAAGAAGCTCCATTGTGCTCTCTAAAGTCTTGAACCAAGCCTGGGCATCCCAGGGCTCAGTCGTGCCTGAGAAGCTTTCGGGTTTCAGCCTCTGCCACTGGACGAGGTATGCTTCTTGTCTTCGGTTCACGGCAGGGGTCTCCTGTGTGACTGGTGGAACTTCAGCCACCACTGGAGGTCCCACTCCTGCTGTGGGTGGTGTAGGGGGCACTGGGTGCTGATTTGCCATCAGTGTGGCGATGGTCTTCTGTTGTTCTGTAATCTGAGCTTGCATTTGAGCAATGACTGCCATCAGGTTTGGCTGTTCTGTGCCAGGCTCATTGTTATCTTGAACTGGAGTTCTGTCCCTTGCATTAGGAGCTCGGCCTCTTCTTGCCATCTAATAATGCATAAGGGAACAAGAAATTACTACTACCTCTCTAGGTATAAACTTGTTTTCTTACTTAGTAACCTAATATCCATTCTGGGGATTAAACATGATTCCGTGATATTAAGGTATTAGACATGCTTCCTTGTTCTATGCACATATGAGTAAGTACTTAAGCATTTCTCTATACTGCAATTAAATAAAGGAGCAATAGAAAAACTGAAACTTAAAGCTTTCTTACTTGAAGACGGAGAGGTTGATGCTGATGTGTGTGTGATGCTGGAGAAGGGGAACTGCTCTGATACCACCTGTAGCGACCCGCCTTCTCTACCTTAGACGGATCGTTACTTTATCTACTTCTTGACTCTAATGCACGACTAAGAATGCGGAACTTCTTTTTTTTTCTTTTAAATTCATCTAGGGATGATATTCTAACTCTAATAGTCATGCATGATACAATGGCATACTTCCTTTCTCTAGAACTTCACTGCAATGGTACCAGTCGACTGGCACGCCTGAAAATCTGAAATTCAGATTCGAAACCTTGTCTCAATAGTCCACCAAACTTATAGTTTCAAGCCATACAAAGACACAACACCATTTCTATACTCTATACTAGTTTCCTAAACATTTTAGCCAATCAAAATAACTTCATAAACTCGAAATTAGAATTTTTGCGGAAGTAAATAAGTTATGAAAAATCTAAATGAACTTTAAACTAGAGTTTTGTACCAAACTTAACTCCTATGCATCCATAACACCAAAATACATGTTCTACACCTTACTAAAGCATTTTGGAATGTAATGCAACTTTTCTAGGCAGATTTATAGCAATAAAAACTTGATTTAAAGGGAAACTCACCATATCTTGGCACATGCATCAAATAACTCCATCAAGTATCAATATTCAAAACTACTCATACTTATACTCATCCAATGCAATCATAAGGATATGTATGCTAAATAAAATGACATGGAATCTTTACTCAATGAACTAACCCTGGTTACAGGAACGAAGGGATGAAGTTTCTGCATTTAGGCACCTCAATGGAGTGAGGTGCCTCACTGGGCTAGGCGCCTGTGAGCAAATAGGCGCCCCAGTGCAAGGCTACTCCAAGCATTCAAAGCAAACTGCCACGCAAGCCTCTGGACCAAGTCAGCTCAAGCGCCTGTGTTAACACAGGCGCCCCAGTCAGCTCAGGAAACTCAATGAAGGGGATAGGCGCTGACCAAGCCTGCAGATTAGAGTTCGCGCAGGAGAGGCCACGTGTCAGGCGCCCCCTTCAATACAGGCGCCCCACTGACTGCTATAAAAGGGGATTCACCCCCAAGGCTTTCAAATCAATTGCTTTCAACTCTTACGCTCAAGTGCTCCACTCCGACAAGTTCCGTACTCGTGAATCAAGCGTTGACAATGACCCGCTGCTCCAGAAACTTCCAACCTCTCTAGTCGTCGGTTAAACTGATTTTTCTTTAAAGTGTTGTAACTCTGTTTTTCAATTCTATATTTGTACACTCGAACTGTAATATTTCACAAAAATATAGAATTGCCCATCATAAATGGTCAAGAACCGTGGGCCTTGGAGTAGGATCTGACCGCGACTCCGAACCAAGTAAAAAGAACTTGTGTTAGTGATTGGTTTTCATTTTTCCATTGCGTAATTGCTCTATTTATCCGAAATTTTTACGAATGATATTCACCCCCCTCTATCGTTTCTATCCGATCCCACAAGTGGTATCAGAGCGGGTGACTCAAACCTGGTGCAACCACCAGTTTGAAATTTTTTTTTCGGATTTTCAAATTGTTTTCGTTCGAGTTTTTTTCGTTAATTGAGGTTGGTGCAACACCACTCGATTTATTTTTTGTTATTAATATTTCTTCCCACACTACTAATCCAAGACTCAGTCTTGGAACAAGTTTTTTGTTAAATCTTTTTCAGTTAAAACTAATGGTCATGCAAGAGGGATACAGCACCGCAGACCCCCGCTTTTCAGTGGAGAAGATTTCTCCTACTGGAAAAGCAGGATGGAAGTCCACCTGAAAACTCAGGTGGATATGTGGATAATTATCCAGTTTGGGATGGAAATTCCTAAAAATGCACAAGGTGTTGTGCAACATTATACCGAGTGGGACGACCCACTAAAGAAGAAGATCGAGGCCGACGCGAAAGCAACTCAAACCCTGCAGTGCGGCCTAACAAATGAAGAGCTAAACCGCGTAGGACCCTTCAACAGTGTGAAGGAGCTTTGGAACAAGCTGATTGAGCTTCACGAAGGAACTTCCGACACAAGGATCAGCAAAAGAGATATGTTTCTTAACAGACTATACACAATCAAGATGCACGATGGCGAGAAAGCAGCCCAACTCCATGCCAGAATCCAAAAACTGATGAACGGACTGCACACGATAGGTCACAAGGTTGAAAACTGTGACCTGATAAGGTACACTTAAAATTTTTTTCCTAGAAACTCACTGTGGGCATCTATGGTGGATGCTTACAAGGTTTCTAGGAATGTATCAGAAATAAAATTAGATGAATTATTTTCAGAGTTAGAACTGCATGAACAGACTAATGCTACCTTGGTCGAAAAAGGTATAGCTTTTGTTGCAGGTAGAACTCAAGGAAAGACTCCCAAGAAGATGCCTCAACCAACACCCGAGTCCGGCTCAGACTCGGAATCAAAAGATAGTGAAGGGAATCGACCCAAGTTGGTTCGGCTAGCTCGAGATTACTACAAGGAACTTAAGTACCAAACAAGCAAGAAAAAGGCAAGTCGAAGAAAGGAAGATCCACGGAACCTTCAACGAGCTCGAAAGGGAAAACCAATTTCATCTGCTACGAATGCAACTAGAAGGGACACTTCAAGTCAGAGTGTCCCAACCGAAAGGAAAACAAGAAGGCATGGAGAAAGAAGGCTCTTCAAGCCACCTGGGACGAGTCATCTACCGAAGAAGAAGAAGAAGTCCTGCACGCAAACCTTCTTGCCTTGACTGCCTCGGAAGACGTCGACTCCGGATCAGAATCGGAACCAGACAAGGACTCCAACACCGGAAGACTCACAATCTCAGAGAACGAGCAAATCACTGTAAGAGGTTATTCTGAATTAGAATTATCTAAATTAATCTCTTATTTGTCTCGTAACTTAGCGAAATCCAAAATCCGAGTTGAGTCCCTCCGACAGGAAGTAGAACGCCTGAAAGAGGAAGCCGACTCGAGATCCTTGGCTGACCAAATTCAAGAAGGAACCTCAACTCAAGTTCAAAAGCTTGAGGAAGAGAATTTCTCCTTGAAAACTCAAGTCAAGGAGCTCAGAACAGCCTTAGAACGGTTCACTTCTGGTTCCAAGGGTCTTGACATGACCCTTGGGAAGCAGAAGTCCGTTCTTAACCGATCCGGATTAGGCTATTGAACTAAGTCAAGACAACGATCATATTACTCTGTATTGAACCAATCTAGAACCCAAGTCCAAGCATGGGTCCCTAACCTCTGTCTAAATAAACAAGCTGGACCAAACCAGTATTGGATCCCCAAGGATAAGATTCACATCTTGCCTAACCCTAATCGAGGCTATAGTCCAGGGGGAGCTAATATAAAAACTATATTTATAGTAAGATAATTTTACTTCGTTGCTTGCTTGCTTGTCTATTTGTTCTGCATTTTTTTTGCTTAGACTTAGGAATGGTTAGATTAAGGACAAATGATTAAATTGAAATTTGAACAACATAGTATTGAGTGGAGGTGAGATGATAGTACGTTAGGGAAGCCTTGTTGGGTGGAACTAGCCGAAGCTACTGATCTAAGACCCAAACTAGTTAGACCAAAATCTTTTAAGAAGCAACTTGAAGATGAATTTTCAGTAAAAGGCTTTGTCAAGGAAAAAGTTGTTACTCCAATAAGCCTACGACCAAAGAAGGCCTTGTGCCAAGTCCTGGAAGTCAATTACTGAAAATCAAATTCACTTTACTACTTGTTAAATTTGAATCTAACACAAATTTCAATTAATCTTAGATTCAATACATTTTTTTCAGAAGTTAATAAATTTAACCTTATAAAATTTTCAAAATTAGTTCAATGTCTTTAAAAATTAACCACTTTTCCAAATTAAAATTTTATCTTGAAAACTGTCTCACAAAACCCATAAGGTTAACATGTTTGATAACACTAGATTGAGTGAGACTGACTAGGTTGTAAAATTCAATTCAAGCTATACCTAACTCTAATGGATCCAAATCAACAAACGCTTTATGTGTAGGAACATAAAGATTTGGACCAGTGGATATTAGATAGCGGGTGCTTTAGACACATGACTGGAGACAAATTGGAATTCACCAAAATCAAGTTCAAGAACCTAGGCTCAGTAGCATTTGGCAACAATGCTACACTCAAAGTCATTGGGTCAGGTAACATTGAACTTAAATCTAATTTCATCATTAAGAAAGTACTCTTAGTTGAAAATTTCAAATTCAATTTGCTTAGTATTAGTCAACTCTGTGATACTGGTTACATAGTTACTTTCACCAACTCTGACTGCCTGATTAGGAACCTCCAAGACTCAGAGGTAATGCTTAAGGGTACTAGGAAAAATAACGTTTACACTATTAATCTACCCTTAATACCAAAATGCTTTTTGACTCAGTTAGAAGAAACTAATCTTTGGCATAGGAGATTAGGTCACATTCACACCAAATTGATTTAGAAAATAACCCAACTTGGTTTGATTAAGGGTGTACCTAAAATCAAGAATTTTGAAAATACTATTTGCAACTCCTATAAACAAGGCAAACAAACTAAGTCTGCTCACAAACCAACTCAATCAGACTTAACCCAAACCACACTTAAGCTCCTACACCTTGACTTATTTGACTCACATGGAGCCAAGTCACTAAGCGGGAATCGGTACTACTTAGTAATTATCGACGATTACTCCAGATTCACCTGGGTTAGGTTTCTAAAATCCAAGGATGAAACCCTTAGTTCACTTATTGATTTATGCAAAATAATTGAAAACCAAAATGATACTAAGATTAAGAGACTTAGGAGTGACCATGGGGGAGAGTTTGAAAATCAAAGGTTTGAGGAATTCTGCAAAATCAATGGGTATATTCATGAGTTTTCCTGTCCTAGAACCCCCCCAACAAAATGGGATAGTGGAGAGAAAAAATAGAACCCTTCAGGAAGCTGCTAGGACTATGTTGAATGAATATAACCTATCTAACCAATTTTGGGCAGAAGCAGTAAGTACAACATTCTATATCCAAATTAGGGTTCTAATTAACAAAAGACATAATAAGACCCCTTATGAACTGTATTATCATAGAATGCCTAACCTACACTACCTAAGAGTCTTTGGGTGCAAAGTCCATATCCCAAACACTAAGGACTACCTAGGTTAGTTTCAATCTAAGTCAACCCCAGGGACCTTCTTAGGATATTTAACAACTAGTATGGCCTATAGGGTATATAATAAACAAACTCACAAAATTGAAGAAACTACTAACGTAATTTTTGATAAGGAAATTGGACCAAAAACTGATAATCAAAACATGAAGCAATCAAATATTGATCAGGAAGACAGTGAACCAACAATTGAACCGTCAATTGAACCCCTAAATGAACTAACCCGTGAACCAACTACTACGGTGTCAACTGAACCAATAACTGAATCGACCCAAGTAGTTGAACCAAACACTGAATCAAATCGTCCAGCCGGACCTGAGGCTGAACCTAGTTCTAGAAGAACCAAGAAACCCAGACTCAATCACCGTTCTGATCAAATTATGGGTGATCCAACCTTAGGAGTCAGAACTAGGTCTTCCTATAAAAATTTTAGTAAGATCGCATTAATTTCAAAAATTAAACCTAAGACTATAGAGGAAGTCGTACTTGATCCTGAATGGATTATAGTAATGCAAGAAGAGCTAGCCCAATTTGAAAGAAACCAAGTCTGGGAGTTAGTACCTAAACCTGAGGGCAAATCTATTATAGATACTAAATGGGTGTTTAGAAACAAACTAAATGATCAAGGGGAAATTGTAAGAAATAAAGCCCAATTAGTAGCTAAAGGGTTTAGTTAGGTCGAAGGGTTAGACTATGATGAAACCTATGCCCCTATAGCCAGACTTGAGTCAATTAGAATGTTGTTAGCCTTTGTAGCCCATAGAGGGTTTAAGCTATATCAGATGGATGTCAAGTCTGCCTTTTTAAACGGGTTTATTAAAGAAGAGGTTTATGTAGGGCAACCCTCAGGATTTGAGGACATAGAAAAACCTGACTATGTTTATAAACTTAGAAAAGCACTTATGGGTTAAAACAAGCACCGAGGACATGGTATGAATGATTATCAACCTATCTAATTTCTAAGGAATTTAACCAAGGTCAAATTGACTCTACCCTATTCGTTAAAACTTTAGAAAAAGATATTTTCATTGCACAAATTTATGTTGATGATATAATTTTTGGATCCACCAACTCTAACTTTCTAAAAGAATTTGTAAAAATAATGGAAAGTGAATTCAAAATGAGCTTGGTAGGCGAGCTCAACTTTTTCTTAGGATTACAAATTAAAGAGACTAAAGATGGTAATTATATTCACCAATCCAAGTATGCTAAAGAGTTAATAAAGAAATTTAAATGGATAATTCCAAAAGCTTAAGTACACTCATGGCTACAAATGTCAAAATTGATAATGACCCTGAAGGTAAGCCTGTAGATCTTAAGTTATACCGAAGCATGATTGGTAGTCTACTTTATTTGACCGCTAGTAGACCTGATATCTTGTTTTCTATAGGAATGTGTGCTAGGTACCAAACTTGTGCTAAGGAATCCCACTTAGCAGTCCTAAAAAGAGTACTTAGGTACATTAAGGGTACCCTAAATGTAGGGATCTAGTATCCTAGAACTTCCACTTTTGAATTATCAGGATATTCTGACTCTGATTATGCTGGGTGCAAATTAGATAGAAAGAGTACAAGTGAAAGTTGCCAATTATTAGGACATAGCCTAGTCAGCTGGTGTAGTAGAAAGCAACACTGCGTAGCCTTGTCCACAACCGAAGCAGAATATGTTGCCCTAGGAGAATGTGTATCACAACTTTTGTGGATGATGCACACTCTTAAGGATTTCCAGCTTGACTACAATCAAACCCAGGTTTTTATTGATAATATTAGCTCAATCAATTTGATTAAGAATCCAATTCAACATTCCCGAACAAAACATATAGAAGTTAAATATCATTTTGTAAGGGATCATGTAGCCAAGGGTGAAATAGTACTTAAGCACGTAGACTCAAAATCAAATTTAGCTGATATCTTCACCAAACCCTTACCTGAATCTGAGTTTAGCTCACTAAGAAGGCAGTTAGGGTTGTGCTTAGTAGAATAGGAATGTTCTATATTGTTTTCTTAAAATCTTTTCTGAGCAATTTGAAAAATCATTTCTTTTATCAAGTTTTCAAAATTTAAAATAATTGCCGACTTAGTTTTCTTTCAAAAACTACCCCCTTCAAAACTAGGGTTTTTGCGCAAATAGACTTAGCTTAGGCTCTAACTCTAGAATTGCATGCACCTATAGATCTAGAAACCAGCATCTCACAAGCACCTTAGGATACTTTGATTGATATCCTAGACTGGGTTGAGATGCTTAGGCCTATTCTTGATTCAAGATGCTTTAAGTCAGTGCATTTGCAGTAATTGGGGCAATAAATACAACTTGAACAACAATCAGGTTAAGTGTCAAGCTTAGAAAATCTAACTTCATCAGATCACTTAACTTGACTAACCCTAGCAAAAACTACTATTTTATAACATTTAGTAAGTAGCTAACTTGGTTAGACAGGACCCGAACAAGAACAGGTCCATTTGGTTTGGTCCTTTTTCTTGCTTGAAAGTACTAGAGTTGGTTCAATACAGATTTTCAATTTGTCAAACTAGCTCAAATTGAATTGCAATAGTCAATTTTTTTTGCTTATATTTTTTTTAATATATGGCAAAGGGGGAGAGAAAGGAAAGAAAGGAAAGGAGAAATTTTTTTTAAAAAAAATTTCCTCTTTCGCAAAAAGTTAAGTAAAAATCTAAGTGCTTAAATTTTTCTAAGTATTTCTAAGTGATTTAAAATGTTTCTAAAACTAAGTATTGCAAATGGTTCTAAGTAAATTTTTTAAACTATTTTTTTTTTTTGCACAAAGTATTGTTCAAGAAAATTTTCTAAGTGTGAAAAATTTGCAAAAACCTTT
This sequence comes from Boesenbergia rotunda, assembly GCA_024364735.1. NCBI lineage: Eukaryota > Viridiplantae > Streptophyta > Magnoliopsida > Zingiberales > Zingiberaceae > Boesenbergia > Boesenbergia rotunda. The sequence goes on along the minus strand of JAGFNQ010004008.1, from coordinate 279,137 downwards.
TTGGAAAATTTTCTAAGTGTGAAATTTTACAAAAACCTTTTGGAAAATTTGTACGTATGAAAAAATTTGCAAAAAACTTTTGGAAAATTTTCTAAGTATGAAAAAAGTTGCAAAATTTTTTTTGAGAATTTTCTAAGTATAGAAAGTTTGCAAAATTTGTGATCTAAGGTTATAAAACTTTTTGAGAATTTTCTAAGTATAGAAAACTTACAAAATTTGTTATCTATGGTTGCAAAACTTTTTCAAAAACATTTTATCTAAGTACAAATACCTCTACTTCTAGTCAAAAACTAAAGCACTTAGAAGGTTTACAAAAACCCACATCTCATTGAAAAATTCAGGGGGAGAATATTCATTTCAGGGGGAGAAAACTGAATGTTATTTAAAGTAATTCTTAACGAATTCTTTTTGCTTGTTAGAAATGCAATATTTTTTTAACTTAACTTTTTGAACCGTGTTGCCATAAATCAAAAAGGGGGAGATTGTTGGTGCCAGAAGCACCAAAGTCAAACCTTTGTTTTGATAATGGCAACGGGTTCAGAAGTTAGGATTTGGTTGTGATCTAACAAGCTTATGAAGTGTGCAGGAAAGTCCTAGGTACACTAGGCACTAAGTCCTGGTTCTATGAATTGGGCACTAAGTCCTGGCTGTGGGCTGGGCAACGAAGACCTGGTGAGTGAAGCTGGCACGAAGACCTGGTGAGTGAAGCTGGGCACGAAGACCTGGTCGAGGACTGGGCACCGAAGACCTGGTGAGTGAAGCTGGGCACGAAGACCTGGTGAGTGAAGTTGGGCAAAAGTCTAACTGGAGGAGCTGGTTGGCAAAAAGGTAAATTCTCCCAAGAGGAGTAGGTGAGGACGCGTTCCCCGTAGGAGGGAACATTAGGCGTCGGTTCGACCTAGGGTTCCATATTGGAGATCCAAAGTCAGAACCAAGACAGCTTAGGTTGTAAATCATGGTTAATAAATCATTTGTATATGCTTTGTGTGCTTTGGAACTAACACTGGTTGCAGGAATGAAGGGATGAAGTTTCTACATTCAGGCACCTCAATGGAGTGAGGTGCCTCACTGGGCTAGGCGCCTGTGAGCAAACAGGCGCCCCAGTGTAAGGCTACTCCAAGCATTCAAAGCAAACTGCCACGCAAGCCTCTGGACCAAGTCATCTCAGGCGCCTGTGTTAACACAGGCGCCCCAGTCAGCTCAGGCACCTCAATGAAGGGGATAGGCGTTGACCAAGCTTGCGGATTAGAGTTCACGCAGGAGAGGCCACGTGTCAAGTGCCCCACTGACTGCTATAAAAGGGGCTTCACCCCCAAGGCTTTCTAATCAATTGCTTTCAACTCTTACGCTCAAGCGCTCCGCTCCGACAAGTTTCGTACTCGTGATTCGAGTGCTGACGACGACCCACTGCTCCGGAAACTTCCAACCTCTCCGGTCGTCGGTAAAACTGATTTTTCTTTAAAGTGTTGTAACTCTATTTTTCAATTCTATATTTGTACACTCAAATTGTAACATATCACGAAAATATAGAATTACCCATCATAAATGGTCAAGGACTGTGGGCCTTGGAGTAGGAGCCGACCGCGACTCGGAGCCAAATAAAAAGAACTTGTGTTAGCGATTGGTTTTCATTTTTTCGCTGGGTAATTGCTCTATTTATCCGAAATTTTTACGAACGATATTCACCCCCCCTCTATCGTTTCTATCCGATCCCACAGCAGCGACTCCATTTCTTCCACCATATCACCCATCCACTTGTCCTTCTCAGAGGTGTGTATTGCCTTCAGAAAAGATATAAGATCTCAGCTTCTGGTGATAAGTGAATAAGATACCAAGCCTTCGAATCCGTATCTGGTGGGTGGCTTTACGACTCATCTCGTTCTGCTACTAGTTGTAGTACGATGCTTTATGTGCTCTGAGCTAGAATCATCGGAGTCATGAGTCTCTAACTCCACCTGCACAACATATTTTTGCTTGTTGCTTTGTGGTGTTTCCTTTCCTTTTCTTGAGTTTGTAGCATGACCTTCTCGTCAAATATCATGTCTGTTGATTACCACCTTATTTTCCTTAGGATCCCAAAACTTAAAGCCTTTAATTCCTTTCTGATACCCCAAAAAAATATACTATTTTGACTTCGCGTCAAGTTATGATCTTTCCTCACTAGATATGTACATGTAGGTTTGACATCCAAAAACTTGAAGATGAGAGTAATCTATTAAATTTCTTATCCGTACTTCCTCTTATACTTAGCCTTAGAGTGCTAACCTTTGGTGATCTATTAATGAGATAGCATGCAAAGTTAATTGCATCCGCCCAAAAGTTCTTTGCAAGTCCTGCATTCAGCCTAATACATCTTTCCTTCTCAATGATTGTCCTGTTCAACTTTTCTACCACACTATTCTGCTAAGGTATCATGCGAATCAAGAAATGCCTCATTATCCAATGTTGCTCATAAACTTCCTAAAACTTTCGGTCTATCTACTCGTTCCCATTGTCTGATCTAAGACATTTGATTTTCCTTCTAGTCTAATTCTTCACTTCAGTTTTCCATAGTTTAAATTTTGTAAAAGATTCCAACTTATGATGCATGAAGTATACCGAGACCTTTCATTAATAATCATCAGTAAAAGTCACAAAATACAAGTGACCTCCACATGAATCTATATTGGCTGGTCCACTCCGTCTTGTGTATTACCATCTTTAATTGTACTTTGCTCTATTTCTCAAGAACACAAAATTTTCAAAATTCAAGCTTGCATGTCTTAACACCCTTCAACAAATCTCCCATGTGAACTTTCAACATACCACGTTCGCTAATATGCTCTAACTGCATATGCCACGAGACAGTACTGTCTAATTCAGACTCCACCAAGATGACTCTACCTACAACTGTAGTCCCTATTAACTTATAGATGTTCCCTTCTATCTTTTATCCTTTCATTAATGTCACTACCTTGCTCACTGATTTGTAAATGAAACCGATACCATCCAGTATACCTAGTGAGATCAAATTCTAACAAAGATCTAGTATGTGTATGACATCACATAAAATTCTAATTACGCCATCAAACATTTTGATTCTAATGTTTCTTATCTGGGTAACTCGCCATGATATTTTGTTTACCATCAACACTCTAGAATCACTATCTTGTAGGTGTCAAATCACTTTCCTATTTAGAGTCATGTGATAAGAACATGCAGATCTAAGATCTATGCATCTATCAGCTGCTCCGAACCAAATATGACTGATAGCATATCTCTATCACCATTCTTTGAATTTTCCTCTTGAACAATGTTTAGAGATTTCATCGAGCTATCTCTGCAACATGTTTCTTCATCTCTGAATAATCTCTCTTCATATAATCTTTTCCTCCACACTTGTAGTAAGTGATCACATTCTTCCTTCTTGACTTAGAACAAACCTTGTTATTGTTGCCTGATCCTTGTCGAGATTTGCTCCTACCACACACTTGGTTTCTATTTACAACAAGTCATTCTCCCTGACAAACTTCATCGCTTGTATTCTTCCTTTGATGAAAATCTAGTAACTCACCTATGATCCCCTCCAATTTAAGAGTTTTCTTATCCTATATCAAAGTAGTAACCAAACTCTTGTATGTAGGAGACAAAGGTAGAGAATTCGACAACATCAACACCTTATCTTCGTCCCTAATCATCACACTAACTCGCTTCAAATCGCTCACAATATGGTTGAATAAGTTGATGTGTTGGCTCAGATCAGTTCCCTCTGTCATCTTCAGTTTGTATAACTTTTTCTTTAGATACAGTTTATTTGTTAATGACTTTGACACATACCAACTTTTCAACTTTTGTCAAACTATTACTGGTGACTCTTTGTCCATGACATGGTATATCACATCATCGGTAAGACAAAGCCTGATTGTTGTCACTGCCTTTGCCTAAAGTTCTTCCCAATCCGATCTCTCCGTACTTCCCGATTTTATTTCTCTTAGCGTCTTCACCATGCCTTGTTGCACTAACAAGTCCTTGACCCTTCCCTACCATAATTCGAAGTTCTTGATTACATAAAACTTCACCATATCAAACTTCGCAGAAGATGTCCCCGACATGATGAAGCAATCTACCAAAACCTTGCTCTGATACAAATTGTTGCACAAAGAGGGGCAACACCTCTCAACCTCTAACGGGAAAGAAAAGGAAGAGAAAAAGAGATCGCGTGGAGCAATGAGACAATGACACACAAGAAAAATAAAACACGAAGAAGAAGAAGAAGAAGAAGAGGGAGAAGAAGAGCTACAGTGGTTCAGCGGCATGCTTACTCCACAAAATGATCGAAGCTTTATTAGAATTCGCTTTACACAAAATGTTGGTGCAAAATGCATCAGTAATGAATAGTCATACTCTAGGGTTTCGATGTTTGAAAATATACTAAAGTTAGTGATAATGTGTTAGACAATATATTAAGGGTGGTCAAAGGGATCAAGGATTAAACCAAACAGGACCTTATATTTGGTAGGGTAAATCCAGGTTTGATCAGGTTAACAAAGGGTTAGCCAAACAGGATCTGATGTTTGGTAGAATGAATACAACCCAGGGTTGGTCAGTTTGACCAAGGGATTAAATCACACCGGACTTGAGGTGTGAAATTATATTTACCTGATGATTGAAAGAAGTCTAGTCAGGATCATGATGACTAGAAAAGGAGTGATTATGGTGAAAGAAACCCTGGTGAGTGAAGCTGGGTCCTAGCAAGGGAAGCTAGGTGGAAGAAATCCTAGTGAGTGAAGCTAGGTGAACCAAATCCTGATGAGTGAAGCTGGGTCCTAGTAAGTGAAGCTAGGTGGACTAAGTCCTGGTGAGTGAAACTGGGCATGAAGTCTTGATCCGGGGGACTGAGCACTAAGTCCTGGTCAGGGATCAGGCAATGAAGTCTTTGCCGAATGAGGATGGCGGACAGAAGTAGAAACTAGTCGAGGTCGGACGTCTTGAGATCCAAGTTCTTGGAGACCGAGCAAAAGTCCAGTCGGAGTGACGGTTGGCAAAAGCTTTAGTCGAGTTGGGATTGCGAACAGAAGTAGAGATCGGTCGAGGTCGGACGTCTAGAGATTTAGATTCTCGGAGGCTGAGCGAAAGTCCAAACGGAGGTTTCAGTTGGCAAAAGTAACTTCTCCAAGTATGGAGTAGGTGAGGACGTGTTCCCCGAGAAAGGGAACATTAGGTGTCGGTTCGACCTAGGATTTCGAGTGAAATCCAAAGTCAGAACAAATCTTTAAGACTAAGATTATCTGTATATTTGTCTTGTGTTTGTTGTCTTGCAGGTACCTAGAGTTGGAGGCAAGATAGGAATGCAAACGCAGGAGAAAATGCACCTGGGAAGACCTTCCTGTGTGCCTGACTTGATTCAGGCGCCCAAGACTGGTTGGGCGCCCCAGTTGGGGCAGCCCCATCCCAGGCGCCTGGCAAGCCAGGGGCCTGTGGCTTCCCAAGCGCCTAGGAAGGCAATTTATTAGCCCTGCGATTTTTGTGCAAAGGATGAACTTTGACCGCGACGTGGCATGTGCCCAATGTCTTAGAGGCGCCCAAGAAGGTGCTATATAAAGGGGTTCGACCCCTCAATGCATAACATCAATTTCCATATCCGCTAAAGTGTTCCATACGATGCAAAAGTGCTCAAGACAATGCTCTGTGACCAAGGAGGCTCCAGGAAGAAGTGTACGACACTTCAGACTTCCGGATTGGCCGGATCTTCAACATTTTGTTGGTTTGCTTTTTTATTTACGAGTCAATTCTATTTACTATCTTTTTTCTTGTAAATTTGAACTGTAAGATGGGTTTCTCCGCCTTCAGAGAGTCTGGAAAGGAGGCTATTAGTGGACTCATGATTGAGTGCTTAGGCCTTGGACGTACTGACCCTGGGGGTTTGGGAACGAAGTAAAACCCGTGTGTCTTTTATGTTTTGTCTTTCTTTTATTATATTATTTCCGCTGAGTACTAACCATGATAGAAAGACGAGTAAGCAACGAGTTTGCTGACAAATTTTACGAGTCGATATTCACCCCCCCCCCCTCTATCGACCGACACCTATCCTACAAGCGGTATCAAAGCCTGGAAGCTCTTCACTGGACTAACAGCCGACAGAGCAAAGACGCTAGGAATTGAGGGGGAGCAAGGGTGAATACAGGTATTTTATTTTTAAATTATGTCAACTTTCAAGGTTCATATTATATGTTTCAAGTGCAGGGAGAGAGGACACTATAAAAATCAGTGTCCTACTCGTAAGAATCATTTGTCACCACCGGCGGCAAAGGAGGTACCAGCGCCAGGAGTCCGGAGGGACAAGAGCCACATTTGCTGCTTCTGATGTCAAAGGCTGGGATATTACAAGAGCCAGTGCTCAGACTGGAAAAAGGCTCGATCCACAACGCTGAAAAATGCAACTACGATAAAGGAGGTAACGAAAATGAATTTTAGCAATAATTTTCAAATTCCTGCACAGTTACATAATTTTGCTGTTAAATTAGATTACATACATAATAATTTAAATATCTTGCATGATAAATTAGTAGGTGATGAATCTAAATCAAATTTAGACAATATTAAAATTTCAAATATTAACTCATTAATCCATAACATTAATGCAATAATCTGTGAAATTAATTCTAATATTTTAGTAATAATATTACTGTTAACTCTGATAATCCTAAGAATAATCATGAAATTATAATTAATGATATTACTGTTATTTCCGATAATGTTAAGGAAGATAACACTCTAATTTTTAATATTTCTGATAATATTAAGCATGATGATAAGATCTTAACATCTAATAATATTGCTAATAATCATAATATTTTTGAACATAATATTGAAGATAATACTCTAGATATTGTTGAAGATAATACTCTAGATTATGTTGAAAATAGTACTCACTACGTTTATAAATATAATACTACAATCTTAATTAGCAGCCCTGAAAATTATTCTACCTATTATGAAGATAATGATATAATTTTAAATTCTGAATATAACTCTGAAAATGAAGATGAAGATGAAAATGAAAATGAATTTTGTAGAATTAAAGCTATGTTTAATAGGGCTTACAAGAAATCAAATAAAATAGAAGTATTAAACAAAATTGAAAACTTAAACTCAAAAGAAATACTAGATGAATCAGAAATTATTGAATTTATGGAAATGATGCAACTAGACACAAAATTCTTAACAACTTTAATAAGTTAATTTTAACTCTAATTAATTCGTAACAATTTTAATTTGTTGGTGCTGGAAGCACCAAAGTTAAACCTGTGTTTTGATAATGGCAAAGGGTTCAGAAGTTAAGGTTTTGTTGTGATCTGACAATCTTAATCAAGTGTGCAGGAAAATTCCTAGGTACACTAGGCATGAAGTCTTGGTTCCAAGAATTGGGCACTAAGTCCTGGCCACGAGCTGGGTACCTAAGTCCTGACAAAAGGTTGGGCAATAAGTCTTGGTCGTGGACTGGGCACCGAAGACCTAGTGAGTGAAGCTGGGCAATAAGTCCTGGCCGAGGGCTGGGCATCGAAGACCTGGTGAGTGAAGCTGGGCAATAAGCCCTGGTCACGGACTGGGCACGAAGACCTGATCCGGGGGATTGGGCAAAAGTCCAACTGGAGGAGCCGGTTGGCAAACAGGTAAAATATCCTAAGAGGAGTAGGTGAGGATGCGTTCCCCGTAGGAGAGAACATTAGGCGTCGGTTCGACCTAGGGTTCCATTTGGGAAGCCCAAAGTCAGAACCAAGAGAGCTCAGGTTGTAAATCATGGTTAAATCTATATTATTTATATGTTACTTGTGTTTTGGAACTAACCCTGGTTGCAGGAATGAAGGGATGAAGGTTTCTGCTCCCAGGCGCCTCAATGGTGAGAGGCGCCCTATTTGACTAGGCACTTGTGTTGAGACAGGCGCCCCAGACAAAGGGTCATTCCAAGCCACTTCGAAGCAAAGCCTCAGAACTGCATATGAGGCGCCTGTGTTAACACAGGCATCCCAGTCAGCTCAGGCACCCTGGTTGAGGGGATAAGCGCTGGCCAAGTCAGCGGATTGAGCTTCGCGCAGTGAGGGCCACGTGTCAGGCGCCCCCTTCAACACAAGTGCCCCAGCTACGAGTATAAATAGGGGTTCACCCCCTTGGCTTCAGAATAACTTCTTTCAACGCATTCTAAACAAGCGCTCTGCTCCGAAATGCTCCGTGCTCAAGATTCAAGCTCCAACGACGACCTGCGGCTACGACACTCCAATCTTCTGGTCGTCGGTATAACTTTCGGTTAAATTGTTGTATTTTAAATTCTATATTTGTACTCATGTTGTAACATTTTTACGCAATATAGAATTGCCCATCGTAAACGGTTAAGGACCGTGGGCCTTGGAGTAGGAGCCGACTGCGACTCCGAACCAAGTAAAAATAAACATGTTAGCGATTGTTTTGCTTTTCTGCTGCGCAATTACTCTTAGTTTTTCTGAAAATTTATCGATCGATATTCACCCACCCTCTATCGATTCAAATTGATCCCACAAGTGGTATCAGAGCAGGTGGCTCAAACTTGGTGCAACCACCAGTTGAGCATTTTTTCAGATTTTTAAATTTTAATATTTCTTTTCGCTCGTATTTTTCTCGTTAATCGAGGTTGGTGCAACACCACTCGATTTTTCAATTATTACTATTTTTCCCGCACTACTAATCCAAGACTTAGTCTTGGAACGAGTTTTTTTTGTAAATTTTTTAGTTAAATTCTATGGTCAATCAAGAGTGGAATAGTGCTCGTCCACCGCTATTCTCCAGTGAAAATTTTGGTTTTTGGAGAAGTCAAATGGAATCCTATCTAAAGACCCATATGGACATATGGATGATAATCCAAACGAGATTCACTTTTCCTGTAAAAAATGGATTATCAATTGCATGGGACAAACTGGATGAACCAACACTCAACAAGATTGAGACAGATGCTAAGGCGACTACAATTCTTCAATGTGGCCTCACCAATGAACAACTTAGACTAGTTGGACCCTTCGCATGTGCTAAAGAAATTTGGCAAAAGCTGATCAACCTACATCAAGAGAACTTAGATGAAGAAGAAGATCAAGTAAACTATTTTGCACTCTCGGCTCAAGCACAAGTAGTCGAGACAGACTCAGTACCCGACTTCAAAATCGACTTTGGATCAGAAAATGACTCTGACGAGATAGAGTTTGTACCCGACTTCGAAATGAAACAACAATTAGAAGACGAGTCTATCAAAACAAAATCAATAACTAATTTTAAATCTTTTTCAGAATTAAAATTGAATAATCAAACTGATACTGCAATGGTCGAGGAAGGTATAGTTTCTATTGTAGGGAAAACTCCAAGAGAACTGCAAAAGAGGCCTCAACTAGCACCTGAGTCTGACTCAGACTCAAAATCAGACAACGATGAAGAGGATCATCCCAAACTAGTCCAGTGGGCTAGTGACTACTACAAAACGCTGAAGAAACAAACAAGCAAAAGAAAGACGGCTAAAATCAAGGGGGAGATTCCCAACGAAGAATCAAAAGGTAACATGGTAAATTCAAAGTTTAAAAGTCATATTATATGTTTTACGTGTAGGGAGATAGGACACTATAAAAATCAGTGTCCTACGCGTAAAAGTCGGTCTTCACCATCTACAATAAAAGGAGCTCCCAAGAATGCTGGACAAACAATCAGGAAAGGTAAATTTATAGTATTTGAAAATCTAGTATTTACCTCAAATAACGTGATTGAGTCCTATAAATTAGTTAAGACTAATTTTAGAAAATTGGAATAGGAAAATGGAACTCTGAAACATAAGGCCAATATGCTAGAAAATTTAATTCATAATCTTGCTGATTTCGAAAATTCGGAGTATTACTCTAATTGTGACCTTACTTAGATAATTATTTGCTTTAATTGCTTGTTGCATGTCTATTTTTTTATGCTTAGAATTAGGATTGTATAGTTTAAGGACAAAAAATTTATTTGAAATTTCAACAACATAGTATTAGGTGGAGGTGAGATGATAGTACGTTAGAGAAGCCTTTCTAATAAAGTCAAGTAAGGTAAGACGTACCCTACTTGGTCTATTTAGTCTGGTGGAACTAGCCGAAGCTACTGATCCAAGACCTAAGCTAGTTAGACCAAAATTTTTCAAGAAGTAACTTGGAAATGAATTTTTGGTAAAAGGCTTTGTCAAGGAAAGGGTTGTTGCTCCAATAAGGCTACGACCAAAGAAGGCCTCTGTGCCTCGCCAAGACCTGGAAGCCAATTATCGAAACTCAAATTCAATTTACTATTTGATAAATTTGAATCTAACACAAGTTTTAATTAAATTTTAGATTGAACACTAATTTGAAGATAAAAATAAAACATCTCACAAAACATATAAGGTAACATGTTTTGTCACGTAGAACTGGGTGAGATGTATAGGACCTAATAATGTAGTTCAATATTTTCTCAAAATCAACTCAATAATTTTTTTTCAAAGTCAGTTCAATATTTTTTTCAAGATCAACTCAATTTTTTTTTTCAAAATCAACTCAAATTTTTTCCAAAATTAATTCTAAATTAACTCTACATGTTTTCCACTCAACATTTTTTCAAAAATTGAATTTCATTTGTTTTCAAAATTAACTCATCAAACTAAGTCTTGAATATATTCTAGGACTTGATTGACTTAATTATTGATTGGTCAAACCTGGTCAACATGGTCAAACCTGGTCAACGGTCAAACCCAGTCAATACGGGCGCCCGAGACCTCACGGGTGCCCTACTCGTATTTCAAGGCAGTCAAACCTGCCAAAAGTTCTGACCACACTTGTTAAATCCGACACTTTTATCTCGCTCTGGAAAATTCTTCAGGAAAATTCCTAGAGTTCCGGGGATTCAAATGGAATTAAACTAAATATTTTGAGGTCTAAAGTGCTAAACACTTGAAACTAGGGGTTGTGAGGGACTCAGTTGGAATTAGGGTGGAAGCAGGGACTTAAATGCAAATGTGCACACATTAAACCCGCCCTAGACTTCTTCTCCTTCGCTCGCGTGACCTAGCAGCAACCAAACTCCCCAATTCCTCCTCTTCATTGGCCCGCAGCAGCGCCCAACCTCTCTTTCATTGTCCTTCGTAAACTCCAACTCCGCCGAGCTAATCTCCCTTCCGATCCCCCCTTTTCTTCTTCCATTCATTAGTGAGCCCTAATCATAGAGAAATCCTATCCACCGGCCACTGGAATCATCTCCTCGCTCACGAATCAGTGGAATTAAAAATAAGAGTGGGTGCTCGAGATCTGAGGTAAGCCAAATCCATCGATTCTTGATTCGTTTCCTGGGATTGATACGATAGGCGTTTTTGATATCATTGCTGTTCGATTAGGGATCACTCTGGTACTCCCCAGCTGAGGTTGGGATCCCGACCCTCTTAGAACATATCTAGGGTTCATAGGGGGAGGAGATTGCTGGGAAGAGGACACTCACCTGTTGTGTAGCTAATCGCGCCAGGTTTGGGCAGGGAAGACTCATCAACACCTAGGTGAGGACTTCTAAACCATTTCCTAAAGAAATGTTCTGGGATCAGTGATAGTTTTGATCTATTGTGGATGTAAATTGGATCTTGAATCTGTTAGCATCTCCCTGTACAGATTCTGGTGTTTGGAACGTTTCTGCTTGGAGCTAGGAAAGGAATTGCCTTGGATTTTCTGGGATTTGAGGTAAGGAGATGATGTGTTTAGTTTGTGATAATTCCGAATTAGATGTAGGAGAATTACTCCCAATTTGGATTTGGGTTATATTGGATTAGCCAATTGAGCAAACTGATAGTTAAGTAAGTTTGGATTTATAAGATGATTAATATGGGTTGATTTCCTGGAAGAGGAAACTATAGGTTAAATGTGGACTAAACCTAAATTAGAAAACCTAATCCCATCTAAATGAGGATTAATCATTTAATTAAGTTAATTAAATGAAATATGAGGATTAGGTTAACCCTAATACAATTTAAGGACTTGTTATCTAGCTACTATTTTGTAATAGTTATTTAAATGTGTCCTTTGATACAGGGACTTGACTTGGATTTACCATTGTGGATTATTGTCGGGTGGTTCTTTTCTTTTGTGATATGGACTTCACTTACTTGGAGGCGGGTGCTTCTTGCTTGTATATGTAGATCCACTTTATCTTTATGCATGGCTAGTTGTTATTTATGCAGTAGGCTTTTATTGACCTTTATCTGCTACTGTTTTGTTATCCTGCTTGATACTTATGCTTGACCTTGGATATGATCTAAATTTTCTTTCTATACAGTCTCATTTATTTGTAATCTGATTCTGTATAGCATGGGTATGACATGAGTATGTAGATATAGAATAGCAGACCACTGTATGGTTGCATTGATCGTGTGTAGTCATACTTGCACGTATGTCTAGATATAGACTGATTAGGTTATGGTGACATGTCATTTGATATCTGCATTGATTTGATTTCTGTTATTACTTGCATGTGCACCTAGACATATGATGGTTAGGTTATTATACCTATGATCGACTTGTGTATGATAGGTTGTGTTATGTATGATGACTTGGGAGGGGTTGCATGTGTGTGAGTCATGCACCATATTTGCACTGTTGCATGCCGGTGATCAGCGACTTCCTTGTCATTGAGCCTATCATCTTTTAGAACATGATATGCACACACAGCCACTCATGGGTTAGTGGATACCGTTGGGTGTGTGCATTAGCTCTGTACTGCTTCGCTCGACCGCCATGGGTAGTGGTTTCAGAGCGTGGTAGCAGGCAGAGATCCCTTCTCTTCCCATAGACCAGAGGAGATGAGATTGATGCTCCCTCATATATACATGGGGTAGGGGGTGATCCCTCGCCAGCATCCTGTCCACTTGGTCACTCATGAGCAGTGATAGCAGGGTGCGTACAGTGTCACAGCTCTACCCACTCGACCGACACAGTATCGCCTGTCTCGGTGGCTTGACTGGTGTTAGGGGTGACCATGTTATTGCATCATGTGCATATGATGCATTGTGCATTTTGATTGTGATTGCTGCATTTATTTGTTGCACTTATTTGACATGCACGTACATGATATACTTATGTGTGGTTTGATGACCCTGGACTTGCTCGTGTTGGTACGAGTCTTTTATGGTCAGGGTAGACTAATTTCTGTTATGTACAGTCAGTTGTATTTTCAGTTATGCATATTATGATATTCCTGATGAGACTGTATCCTGTTATTTCTTTATAGCTTACTCAGCTATTTTGTTCAGCCATGCATATCTTTCTATATACCCGCGGAGTCCATTTGGACACACCACCCATCGTAATATTTTTGTTTTCAGGTTGACAGCTCACCGGAGGAGTCCAGTTGCCGGTCCTGGTCCCTACGACTCCGTTGTTGGGTGCTTCCGCGTTCGTTTCCTTTTTGATAGCATTCTTTATGCGTTGTATTCGTTTTTCATATACTGTGGGCTTGTATTGGATTTATTCTTGAGGTATTGTATTTTTGAGTCCTTTGTGGGGCATTGTGTTTGTGGATTTGCTACGCGCCTGCCCTGGGGCCAACTAAGGAGAGTTCTCTGTTCCAGTGTTATGGTGTTTCGTTATCTTATGCTTTATATATATCTGCTTTGTGGTCTGAGGCCATTTTATATTTGCGTGTGTCTGTGTATATGTGTAAATTGTCCGCCAGATAGGGGAGATGCTGTCCGATTTTATATTGGATCAGCGGCTCCAATGGTCTCGGGGCGTGACAACACTGACTCAGGCGCCCGAGAAGCTCTCGGGCGCCTCAATGGTCACGGGCACCCGTGAAACCCTATATAAGCCCTTCAACCCATGCTTATTCACCACACCAAACGAATTCTCCTCTCATTCCTCTTCCTTCCAAGGCGACCGAAAGTTCTTCACTTATCCTCAATCACCCTACTTTCACAATGCCACCTCGGTATGATTTAATTTCTAGTTAATCTTTCTTTATTTTCTTTTAATTATTGCATAATTTTTTCCTACCTGTTTAGAAATCGTCGAATTACACAAACCATCCTCGGGGCCGAGCCTAGCCCAGACTCTAGGTTCCCCACCTTGGCCTTGTTTAATAAATTTGCACAGACCACCTATAAACCAATTAAGACCAGTTTCTTGAACAGACATTTCTTTGTTCAATCTTGCCCTACTGCTATAGATGCAATTAACTTTTATCAACTCGACCAACTTGTTTACTATACCCACTCAGTCAACACAACCCTGTGTGCTGAGTTTTATAATAACTTAGTCAAACTTGATGAATTTTGTTACTCTACTACTCTACAGTCCATCACCCCCTCTATCGATTCAAACCGATCCCACAAGTGGTATCAAATCGATCCCCCTTACTATCACACCCACTCTGTATAACCGATTTCTTGGACTACGACCTTCTCAGTCCACTTTTTGATGTTATCCTCCGACTGACATTCCTTTTGATGCCCCCTATTCTCACATCACCCTGGACACCCTCTATTCCTACTTTTTCGGAGATGCGCGAGACCCGACGGTACAGAGATTTCAATCCGTCGATCTCCGCATCCAGGACTACGCTCTCTATAGAGTTCTGGTCCGCTGCATTCTTCCATTGACCACTCGGGATGTCGCGACCATGCGACCTTTCCACACCTTCCTCCTCTATGCGATGATCCACCATCTGGACATAGACATTGGTCTCCACATGTTCCAGACTATCATTTATGCGTCGAGCATATCCAACTATTCCCGAGCACGCACGCCCTACTGTCACATCATCACTTCCCTCCTACATCACCATGGGCGTGACATCACTGCTGGGGAGGTCATCCAGATGACCGAATTCGATGAGATAGGGGCTAGGAACTTTTCTTTAGCGAGCATAGATATCTCGGCCGCCGGGGTGTTATCGTGGAGACGACAGAGGGCTCGACACCAAATTGATTCGGACGAGGAGGTAGAGGTCGACGTAGCCGAGCTCGCCGCCGAGATCGACGAGCAGTTACTAGAGCCTCCACCACTGACTATCGACCAGCGCTTAACACGACTACAGACGGAGGTCCACAGTCTCCGAGAGGAGATGGAGGCCCATCACGTCGAGTTCATGGACGTCCTTCTTGCCGAACACGATGTGAACCAGGCCTATCACGTCGAGTACATGGACGCCCTTCGAGCCAAACGCGAGACAAACCTGGCCCGACACAACGAGATGATGTCCATGTTCCGGTCGTGGTAGCCCGGTCCATTTTTCCCTCCTAGCCCTTCCTCCTAGACTTGAGTGGTTTCCCAGTTATTTGACTGTATTCCTACTATTTGACATTCCCTACTTAGTAGGGTTGACTTGCTATTGACTGTGTTGTCCTTGTGTTGACCAGTTGACTTTTACCTAGCTATTTCATATTTTGGCTATTTATTTACCTGCTGAGTCATTTACTTCATATTTAAATCGTAAAGTAGGGTTGTGCTTAGTAGAATAGGATTGTTCTATATTTTTTCAAAAATCTTTTCTATTTTTTTTGGAAATTAGCATTTAATATATTTTGAAAAATCATTTCTTTTATCAAGTTGTTGAAATTTAAAATGATTTTCTGACTTAGATTTTTTTAAAAAACTTACCCCTTTAAAACTAGGGGTTTTGCGCAAATGGACTTAGCTTAGGCCTGAACCCTAGAACTGCATGCACCTATAGATCTAGAAGCCAGCATCTCACAAGCACCTTAGGGTACTTTGATTGATAACCTAGACTGGGTTGAGATGCTTAGGTCTATACCTTGATTCAAATGGACTTAGCTTAGGCCTGAACCCTAGAACTGCATGCACCTATAGATCTAGAAGTCAGCATCTCACAAGCACCTTAGAGTACTTTGATTGATAACCTAGACTGGGTTGAGATGCTTAGGTCTATACCTTGATTCAAGATGCTTTAATTCAGTGCATCTGCAGTAATTGGGGCGATAAATACAAATGGAACAACAATTAACTTAAGTGTTCAAGCTTATCAAATCTAACTTGATCAAATCACTTAACTTGACTAACCCTAGTGAAAACTACTATTTTATAACAGTTAGTAAGTAGCTAACTGGGTTGGACAGGACCCGAACAAGTTCAGATTAATTGGGTTGGGCTTTGTTTCTTGCTTGAATTCACTAGAGTTGGTTCAATACAGACTTACAATTTCTTTTAACTAGCTCTAATTCGAAATTGACTTGCAATGGTTGTTTTTTGATATATGGCAAAGGGAGAGAGAGGGAAAAAGAGAGTAAATTTTTTTTTTCAAATGGTTCATTTTCAAAAAATTTTATCTCTTTTTCAAAAAGTAACGAAAAATTTCTAAGTGCTTTCAAAAATTTCTAAGTGTTTTTAAAAATTTCTAAGTGCTTTCAAAACTTTCTAAGTGCATTTTTTTCTAAGTAAAAATTGATTCCTAGGAAACAAAATTTGCGGGGGGAAAAAGTTTTTGAAACTTTTTTGGCAAAGTATTTCTAAGTGAATTTTTTTTTGAGCTTGTAAAACCTTTCAAAAGTAAAATTGTCTAAGTGTAAAAGGTTTTTGTGCAAATGCTTTCCTGGATTTTCAAAACACTTAGACAAAACCAAAATGCTTTGCTCTATTTACAAAACACTTAGTCAAAATTCAAATCATTTAGAAGTTTTTCAAAACTGCATATCATTGAGAATTTCAGGGGGAGAACTTTTTCAGGGGGAGCTTAAATTTTTTTTATGTATCACTTAAAGATTAACATGTTTGTCAAATGTGCTCTAAATGCTTATTAACATAACTGTTTGAACCGTGTTACCATAAATAAAAAAGGGGGAGATTATTGGTGACGAAAGCACCAAAGTCAAACCTGTGTTTTGATAATGACAAAGGGTTCAGAAGTTAAAGTTTTGTTAAATCTGACAATCTTAATCAAGTGTGCTGGAAAAGTCCTAAGTACACTAGCCACGAAGTCCTAGTTCCAAGAATTGGGCACTAAGTCATGGCTGCGGCCTGGGCACCTAAGTCCTGATAAAAGGTTGGGCAATAAGTCCTGGTCGTGGACTGGGCACCGAAGACCTAGTGAGTGAAGCTGGGCAATAAGTCATGGCCGAGGGCTGGGCACCGAAGACCTAGTGAGTGAAGCTGGGCAAGAAGTCCTGGTCACGGATAGGGCACAAAGACCTGATTCGAGGGATTGGGCAAAAGTCCAACCAGAGGAGGCGGTTGGCAAACAGGTAAAATCTCTTGAGAGGAATAGGTGAGGACGCGTTCCCTGTAGGAGGGAACATTAGGCGGTGGTTTGACCTAGGATTCCATTTGGGAAGCCCAAACTCAGAACCAAGACAGCTCAGGCTGTAAATCATGCTTAAATCTATATTATTTATATGTTACTTGTGTTTTGGAACTAACCCTGGTTGCAGGAACGAAGGGATGAAGGTTTCTGCTCCCAGGCACCTCAATGGTGTGAGGCGCCCTGTTTAACTAGGTGCCTGTGTTGAGACAGGCACCCCAGACAAAGGGTTATTCCAAGCCACTTCGAATCAAAGCCTCAGAACTGCATTTGAGGCGCCTGTGTTAGTCAGCTTAGGCGCCCTAGTTGTGGGGATAATTGCTGGCCAAGTCTGCGGATTGAGCTTCGTGCAATGAGGGACACATGTCAGGCGCCCCCTTCAACACAGGTGCCCCAGCTACGAGTATAAATAGGGGTTCACCCCCTTGGCTTCATAATACTTCTTTCAACACATTCTAAACACGCGCTCTTCTCCGAAACGCTCCGTGCTCAAGATTCAAGCGCCAACGACGATCCACGGCTACGACACTCCAATCTTCCGGTCGTCGGTATAACTTTCGGTTAAATTGTTGTATTTTAAATTCTATATTTGTACTCAAGTTGTAACATTTTTACGCAATATAGAATTGTCCGTCATAAATGGTCAAGGACCATGTGCCTTGGAGTAGGTGCCGACTGCGACTCCGAACCAAGTAAAAACAAACGTGTTAGCGATTGATTTGCTTTTCCCCTGCACAATTACTCTTAGTTTTTCCGAAAATTTATTGATCGATATTCAACCCCGCCTCTATGGATTCAAGCCGATCCCACATAATTAACTCTAATATTAATTCTTAATAAATTAATCTTAATTAAATCTTAATAATTTTAATCTTAATTAATTTTTAATAATTTAATCTTAATTAATTCTTAATAATTTTAACCTTAATTAATTCTTAATAATTTTATCTTAATTAATTCTTAATAATTTTATCTTAATTAATTCTTAATAATTTTAATCTCAATTAATTCTTAATAATTTTAATCTTAATTAATTCTTAATAATTTAATCTTAATTAATTCTTAATAATTTTATCTTAATTAATTCTTAATAATTTTATCTTAATTAATTCTTAATAATTTTATCTTAATTAATTCTTAATAATTTTAATCTCAATTAATTCTTAATAATTTTAATCTTAATTATTTCTTAATCATTTAATCTTAATTAATTCTTAAAAATTTTATCTTAATTAATTCGTAATAATTTTAACCTTAATTAATTCTAAATAATATCAACGTTAATTAATTCTTAATAATTTAAATCTTAATTAATCCATAATAACTCAAAACATAATTAATCATTACTAACTTAAATTTTAACTAACTCTTTTCAACTTAAATCCTTAATTAAATCTTAACAACTTAAAATCTTCATTAATTGTTAAATCTTTATTAATTAACAATTCAATCTTTAATTCAACAAAATCCACGAACTAAATTTAAATTAATTAAATTAAATTATGAAACTAATAAAATTCTACCCAACCGAAACATTCCAACTAAATAACAATAAATATGTCAAAGTGGGTAGACATATTCGCGGGTTCACACGGTCTATATCGAATCGAGAATTTGATACTTTATTAGAAACTTAATTAAATGTTTTAACTTGATTGACTCATGCATAAATGTCATGCCCATGCATCCACTTATTTTTCCTTAAATATTTGTCATGTCATCCATGTTTATTTTTCAACATTATTTAGAACAGTTAGATAGGAAAAAGATTGGTTGATATTTGCCTAACCTAGTACCAGGGTGGGGCGAGATGATAGTACATTAGAAAAACTTGGCCTAGCTAAGTGGAACTAGTCGAAACTACCTTTCCATATCATAGACTAGTTAGACCAGAGTTTTTCAAAAAGTAAATTAAAAGTATTCTTTCTTTAAAAGGCTTTGTCTAAGGAAAGGGTTGATGATCCAATAAGGCTATGGCCAAAGAATGTCTCTGTGCCTTGCCAAGACCTGGAAGCTGATTATTGAAAATTACTTTCAGCTACTAGTTGATTAAACTCGAATCTAACTCAAGGTCAAGCAATCTATAAATTAAATTGAGAAAAAATATTCAAGCATCTCACAAACACCTATCAACCGTGCTTGCTTGTATTGCGACACTTAGAATGGATGAGATATTAAGGACTAATTAATTGACAAATGTTTTTCAAAATAACTTCAAAATCTTTAGGATATTTTCATAAAATCTATTTTTAAACTAATGTTTCAACATAATAATGTTTTTATGAATTTTATGCTTGATTGGGTGATTATTTATAGATACATTTTCAAAAATTATATTTTTTTCGAAAGTTGTTTGACCTACACATAGACACAAACCTTTTAGGTTAACACTAAAGTCCCTTAAGATACTTAGGTAGAGGTCCTTGTATAGTTAATAAGGATAGCCAGAAAGTGTTAAGTTCTGGGGGAGTCTGAATTTTTGCAGATTTTTATTCTTTTTAAAAAATCTCTTGTCAAAAATGTACATCTTTTCGAAATGGGTTGTGCTTTAAAAATTATTATCATTTCAAAATGTGTTTTCGAAAAATACTTTTCATTTAAAATATTTTTCAAATATTATTTCTTTGAAAATTATCATACTCTATCAAAAATATTTTTCAACAATTGTCTTAATTGCTCTGATGATTTGGATAAACTCCTAAGACACATAGGAAGATTTCTTAATAATCTACAAGAATTCCTAAGACTGTGTCAGATTTAGGGGGAGTCTAAGTCAAAGGAAAATAATATATTGTTCCTCTTTATTTCAAAATACTTATTAATGTTTCTTAAACTCTTTTCGTTTGAATCAAACCCTAAGACTCAGAGGAAGATCACTTGTAGTCAACAAGCTTCCTAGGACTGTGTCAAGTTTAGGGGGAGGTCAAATAAAAAGAACTATTAAAAAGTTTCAAAAATATTATGCTTTCATAAACTATCTTTTAAAATCATTTGAAAACATAATATTTTCAAAACTCATCCTGAAAATCTTATTGTCCTTTAAATACTTTTGAAAAGTTTCAAAAATGCTTTATTTTGAGTTTGGAAAATTTTCCAAGACACTTAGAAAAATTTTCCTTATAGTTAATAAGGTTTTCTAGGATTGTGTGTAAGATCGTTGACGTTGCTAGAGGGGGGTGAATAGCACTTTTCTAGAATTCTCTCTACAAGAGGGTTAGCACAATACAAAAATATAATAAAAATAAGAGATTCAATGCTAACAAGAGGAATTTACTTGGTATCCACCTCGAATGGTGACTAATCCAAGGATCCACATGAGTACACCACCTCCACTATGAAATGCCTCCTTCAAGGTGGAGAAAACCTTTACAAGGTTGTTTTCTTCTTCTTTACAAGATGGAAAATAAAGCTAGAGGAAGAACTGATCACTTGGGGCACTAGCAACACTTTGGTACATGCCAAAAAGTCCCCTTTTTATAAGAGTAAAGAACAACTCCACGAGTTGTCCAACCCGACACCAGTCGACTGCCCCTGGGACAGTCGACTGGTCTAGCTTTAATTCCTAGCCAATGGCTAGTTTTTGGGGTTACCAGTCGACTGCTCCTGGAGCAGTCGACTGGTCTCAGATCTGAAACCTTCTGTGAGTTTTGGCAGTCGACTGTCTTTCTACCAGTCGACTGCCTAGCCTCTACAATCACTCACTCTCACTCCGAACACTCTCCTTCACATGTGCCTTCAGGTATACTTCCTTGGCTTGCCCCTTGAAGTCTTCTTCCTCCGGCTATCGTACCTCGGATGCGCACACAAGCCTTCCCTTGGCTTGCCTCCAAGCCACCCTTCACGTGTGCCCTTGAAGTCCACTTCCCAGCTTGCCCTTGGAGTCCTCCTCCCTCGTCTCTTGTCCCTCGGATATGTCCTCCATGTGTGATTCTCCAAGTCCTGCAAACTCAATCACACATATCAAATAACAAGATAACACCCTATCCTTAAACATATTGGGCACACACACATCAAACCCATGATCATCCCGATTATCCTTGGGTCGATTACCTCAACAATCTCCCCCTTTTTGATGTGTGGCAATATGTTTAAGTTAGGGATAAAATACCAGCCAACAACAGTAATTGAAAATAAGATAGTAATAAAAACAAGAGATAACCTCCCCCTTAACCTATGCCTTCTCCATTTTCAATTCTCATAAACCAAAGTTAATCAAGATTAAGTTACAAACCTAACTTAAACCACTCATTCTCCCCCTTTGACACCATCAAAATGATTGCCCAAAGCAATACTCATCCATGGCATCAAATGAGAGAAGTTTGCATTTCTGAAAAAGTTCTCAGAATCTGAAATCAGCAGTGCCAGTCGACTGCCCCATGGGGCAGTTGATTGACACTCTGTCAGTCAGAATTCCTAGTTTTTGAGCCGAATTTCAGAAACTCCTCAAAAATTCCAGAAAATTTCAAAAATTATAAAAATTTGCAAGCATGTTTGATATGATATATTCTATCAAGGAAAAATATCAGTTCATGAAAAATTTCAAACATGCTTGACTTTTGACTAAAGTTCAAATTTCTTGAAAACCACTAATTTTGTATCAAGTTTTCAAACTAATTATGGACCCATACAACTTCCAAGCTTATGGAAACATATAAAGCACAGAATGGTTTTCTAATGTTTTAAAATGTCCAACTATGATCTTTGGTCAAGATGCCCATTAATTAAACACTTGCTTTCCCCATAGTTGGTCTATTTTTCATAATTTGATACATCTAATGACCCAACACTATGACACAATCACATGTGAATCATTTGTGTCATCCTAATGGATCAAGCACCACCTTCCTATTGTATTGCTCCAAGGTTCATCCTATACTTCTACAAAACACATACCAAGGCCTCTTCTTAAGGATGTGAACTCCGATTCGGGAAGAAGCTTGGTAAAAATGTCGGCAAGGTTTGACTTTGACTCAACATAGTGTAATTCTGTCTCCCCTTGCCACATGATCCCTAATGAAGTGATGCTTCACTTCAATGTGTTTTGTTCTAGAATGGTGAACCGGATTTTTAGTCAAGTTAATTATACTTACATTATCACACAAAACCTTGACCATGGAGTAATGTAACTCATAATCCTCTAAGGTGTGCATGATCCAAAGTAGTTGGGACACACAACCACCCATTGCCACATATTCGGCTTCCGTTGTTGATAGGGCAACATATGGTTGTTTCCTACTACTCCAACTAACTAAAGATGACCCAAGGAATTGACATCCTCCACTAGTACTCTTCCTATCTAGTTTACACCCCGCATAGTCTGAGTTTGTGTATCCAAAAAGATCAACATTTGGGGTTCTAGGATACCAAAGCTCGACATTAAGAGTACCTTTAACGTACCTTAGGATCCTCTTTACTACCACTAAATGAGACTCTTTGGCATATGATTGGTACTTTGCACACATACCTACCGCAAATAGTATATCGGGTCTACTAGCGGTTAGGTACAATAGACTACCAATCATGCTCCTATATTGTTTTGATTCTACTATTTTTCCTTCAACATCACTGTCCATTTTGACATTTGTTCCTATAGGGGTAGATGCTACCTTAGCATTTTCTAGTCCAAATTTCTTTAGCATTTCCCTATCATATTTAGTTTGATATACATGAGTCCCTTTATTTGTTTGCTTAACTTGTAGACCCAAGAAGAAAGTCAATTCGCTTACAAGACTCATCTCAAATTCATTTTCCATACACTTAATGAATTCATGGAGGAATTCACTATTTGTGGACCCAAAGATAATATCATCTACATAAACTTGGGCCACAAATATGTCCTTATCCTTAGATTTTAGGAACAAAGTTGGGTCAATTGTTTCTCTCCTAAAACCCTTGGACACTACGAATGAAGAAAGCCTTTCATACCAAGCCTGGGGAGCTTGTTTCAATCCATACAAGGCTTTTTTTAATTTGTAAACATGTCTAGGGTAGTTTGGGTTTTCAAACTCGGGGGGGTTGTTCTACATACACCTCTTCCTTAATGACCCCATTAAGGAATGCTGACTTCACATCCATTTGGTGAAGTATGAAACCCATGTAAGCGGCATAGGCTAGTAAAATTCTTATGGACTCTAGTCTAGCTACGGGGTCATATGTCTCATCATAGTCAAGACCCTCTACTTGATTAAACCCCCTAGCTACCAATCTAGCCTTATTCCTAGTAATTTTGGCTTGATCATCTAGCTTGTTCCTAAAGACCCATCTAGTGGTGACAATGGTGCAATCATTAGGTCTAGGAACCAACTCCCATACATCACTCCTTTCAAATTGATTTAACTCCTTTTGCATAGCTAGGACCCAATCCATATCACCTAATGCCTCATTAATAGATTTAGGTTCTAATTGAGGGATCAAAGCAATTTGACTACTTTGTTCTATAAAATAAGACCTAGTTCTCACCCCTTGAGTGACATCACCCACTATTTGGTCAATGGGGGTGATCTTGGTGATGTCTTAAGGGCCTAGAGGTTATGGGTGTTAGTGATATGAGAGAAGTGTCCTAAGGCAATCGCCTTATGATTGTAAACATTTATTTTAATAAATGATAATTCACTATTTGAGTGTACATGTTTGTGTATTTGATTGGGATCTTAAACTCATCTACTGAATGTCCGCAACACAACTCACAGCATAAGAGAATTTGTGATGAGATCACAACTAGTGATTATCTCTAATGTGCAATTGTGAAGTATTGAAATTATCCCTAGTCGATGAATTGATAAAAACGGACACTATCAATTCTGTTGAGACTAGCATGGGTTATTCTCTAATCAGCTGATTCTCACTGGCTGGTGACATTGGGATGTCCGGAGATAAACATGGATGCTAGTTAAGGGAACTAGTTCATTGGAGTGACTAGCTGTGAGACTTCATATGGGAATCTACATGTAGATATGTCAATGAAGATCTTACTGCGGCTTAAGTGCGATGTTCCTTTGACTTGCGGTGTTCAAGTCATCTTGGTCATGGAGACTTATACTTTGACATCTTAAGCAAGCATCTCCAAGGAGGTGTGGACCCAGGATGATTGGGTATAAGCCGAAGTGCCCGAAGATGTTTGAACAGCCTACAAAGGATTCACCACTCCTTGCGAGGAGATGTATACCCAGGCCTATCGTCGGATTGTTACTCAAAGCCTCTGGCCAGAGCATATCATGTTAAGAGTGCGAGTCTCTTAAATACATGAGAGTAATTAGAAATCCAAAGGACGAGGAAGACACTACTTGGGCTAGGTGTGACGTAGTCAGCCTAGTGGGGACTGACACCATAGACCGTGTCCTGAACCAAGTGGGTATAAGGTGGTGAAGGGAATGAGGCACGATTCATTAGAGCTGCTGAAGGGTTTCAGAATAATTTCTTCTGGGGTCAAACCGTTGATCTTTCGATTAATTGGGGATCATGATGTACTACTAGGTGCCACTCATGATCGATCTATAATTAATGGGTTAATTATAGACGGCCAACATAAATCGAAAGCCTATTTAGTCACACGCAATACGAGTAATCCGAGGGATTTAAAATGAGTTGAAAATTGGATTTTCCGATCAAGAGAAACGAGTCGAATCTGAGTTAATTAGAGGCGCAATGGAAGCTAAAAATGGCTAAGTCTTTTGAAGGCTTTTTGGGCGAATTAAATGAGTTTAATTCGCGACCGGTTCGGGTTGGTTTGGCCGGCCAAAGGAGGTGCTAACCCTCCTTGTGGTGGCCGGCCATTAAAGGAGATTAAACCAATTTAATTGGTTTAATTGATAAAATAAATCTAGCGCGGTTTATTTTATAAATTATGGATAAATAAATTTGTATAAAGAAAATTTATATAAATAAATTTGTAGAAATTTATTCTTTTTATGGAAGTTAAAATAATCCATGAATTGGTTTATTTTAATTTTATAAAATCAATTATGAATTGATTTTATCATAATAAGAAAGTTTATAAATTTCTTATAAAAATTTATTCCATAATTTAAAGAGAGAAAAGAATAAGTTTTATTATAAATTAGTTTATAATAAAGACTTGGTTTAAACGGAATAATTAGTTAAGAAAATTTATAGGATAAATTTCTTATAACTAATTCCGTTTAGAGAGAGACTTAGCAAAGAGTTGCTACTATATAAAGGATCCAAAGGCTAGCCCTTTAGATCAATCAATTAATCAAGAGATTAATTAGAGCTCTCCCTCTCTCTCTTTTATTCTCTTCTCTCCTCATCTTCTTCTCCTTCACATTAGGGCCGGCGCCCCATCCTTGTGGATTAGGGCCGGCGCACACAACCATCATCCAAGGGAGTTGGCGTGAGCTTTCAAGGAGAAGGAGAACCCGAACACGAAGAAGAAGAAGCGGATAGCGACTCCTCTCTTCTCGGAATTCGATTCCGTTACTTCGTTGGTTAGTTTTCCTAATTTTTCTCTTGTCCTTCTAATTGTGCCTTCCGAGAATCTAGTAGTTCTCGTCGGCACAAAACTCGTGACTTTGTGAAGTCATCCCGAAGAGAACTCGGCGTGGACGCGAATAGAGGCGGAGCTTCCAAGGGACGCTACGGTTGGATCTCGTCCCTTACTTCGAGTTACGAGAGGTACTTAGTAAATTTGTTTACTATTCCGCAATGTTTTATTTTATGATTATGTCAACACACTATAAGATTGCATGCTAGATACGAAGTTAAAAATAATTTAGGAAATTATTTTATGCAAACTCTTCCGCTGCACGTAAAAATTTTAAATTTTACGAACTCGTATCCTTGTCGACATGCACCCGGTCCCAACAATGGGTTCATTTACTACATGATCCTTATCCTCTAGTGCACTTCTCCCTCCCCCTTGATCATTGCCCTCCAAATATAAGTCTTGGATTCCTTGGGAAAGGGGTTGACTTTCTTTTATGTCCTTATCAATTGATGCTCTCCTAGGGTAAGTATTTGTAGATTCATCAAAATCAACATTTGAAGATTCCTCAATTATCTTGGTCCTTTTGTTGTACACTCTATACCCTCTACTAGTGGATGAGTAACCAACCATAATTCTCTCATCCGCTTTAGATTCAAACTTCCTTAAGTCATCCTTGGTGTTTAGAATGTAGACCTTACATCCAAAAATCTTAAAATAATGAATTTGTGGAATTCTTCCATTCCATAACTCAAATGGGGTTTTCCCTAAAAACCTATGAATTAAAATCCGGTTTTGAATGTAGCAAGCGATATTCACCGCTTCGGCCCAAAAGTAGATAGGTAAAGAATATGCATTTAGCATAGTCCTAGCGGCTTCTTGTAGGGCTCTATTTCTCCACTCTACTACCCCATTTTGTTGTGGGGTTCTTGGGCATGAAAATTCATGCGTGTACCCATTTTCTAGACAAAATTGTGAGAAGTTTGAGTTTTCAAACTCCCCACCATGGTCACTCCTAATGCGGTTGATTTTGAGGTGTTTCTCATTTTCAACCCTCTTACAAAACCCTATGAAGATCTCTAAGGTATCATCCTTATGTTTCATGAAGAACACCCAAGTAAATTTAGAAAAATCATCTACAATAACTAAACAATACTTACTCCCTACTAGTGAAAGAGTGCTATGGCAATCAAAAAGATCCATATGCAATAGCTCTAAAGGTAAAGTAGTGCTAGTTAAGGTTTTACCTTTGTGTGATGATTTTGATTGCTTACCCTCTTGGCATGCATCATACATCTTGGTCTTCTCATACTTGATCATGGGAAGCCCCTTCACCAACTCCTCCTTTGCCACTCTTACAATGTTCTTCATGTTGATGTGCCCAAGTCTCTGGTGCCACAACCATCCTTCTTCTTCTTTAGATATGAGATACTTAGGCAAATTGTTAGAAGCATAAGCAAGATTAAGATAGTAAAGATTAGCCTCTCTATACCCTTCTAGCATAACATTTTCGGACCCATTTTGTTTAATTAGATACTTTTTAGCATGAAACTCAACCCTATATCCCGCATCACAAAGTTGACTTACACTAAGTAGATTAAATTTCATATCTTTAATCAAAAGAAATTTGTGGATAGAGATTGTAGGAGATACCTCAATGGTACCCCTACCAATTATTTTGAGTTTCCCACTATTTCCAAAGGATACGGTCCCTTCTCTTATGTAGCTAATAGTGGTGAACTTGCTCATATCTCCGGTCATATGTCATGAGTACCCACTATCGACAATCCACATTTTTGAGGCATCCTTGACTTTTACCTATACAACATGGAAAACACAAGCTTTTGGTACCCAAATTTTAGTTCCACAAGCATCATTTAAATACTTTTTTGGTACCCAAACCTTCTTGGTATTTCCCTTAACCCCTTGTCTCCTAGAAGCACCCTTTCTACCCATAAGTGAAACAAAGGCTACTTCCTTGGTCTTTGGCCTATAACCTATCCCGGCTTTGTTGTAAACGGCTCTTTGACTATTTATTAGCATATCAAGGTTGCTAGATCCAACTTGAAACTTTCTAAGTGCCTTGGTTAGGTCTTCTACCTTTTTCCTTAGTTCCTTATTTTCATTTTCAAGACATGAATCATTTGACATAGTAGAAGCATCATGCAAATTATCCTTAAGTTTCATGGATTCTACTTTAAGCATGACAACTTCATCCTTTAAGTCCTTAATTTTCCTCCTAGCTTTAGCCAAATTCATATTTGTACTAGAAATAATTTTGATAAGAGTAGAAGAGGGTAGACTATATACCTCACTTACCGAAGCCTCGGATTCGGATGATGATGAGGCTTCACTTTCATCTTCACTACTTGAGCTTCTCTCATCATCGGATGACTCCATGTTGTCCACTCCCATTAGTGCGAAGTGTGACACGTGATCTTTCTCCTCCTACGAAGACGATGGATCATCCCAAGTAGCTTTTAGGCTTGTGGCACTTTTTCCTTTTTCTTTTGACTTCCTCTTCTCACTCTTCTTCTTTTCTTCCTTCTTGTCATCTCTTTTCTTGAGTTGTGGGCACTCATTCTTCATGTGGCCCTCTTGGTGGCAATTGTAGCAAATGATGTCTTTGCTTTTGCTCTTGCTTCTTGACCCTTTCCTACCATAAGACTTGTTAGAGAATTTTTTGAATGCTCTTCTCATTTTCCTTACCATATAAGCCTCTTGGTCACTATCCATAGAAGCATTAGACTCCTCCGATTCAGATGATGAGGAGTAGATCACCTTCTTCTTCTCCTTCTTCTTTTTCTTCTCCTTTTCTACAATGAATGCTACACCTTTGTCTTTGGAAGAGATGTTAGCTTGCTTATGTAATTCAAATTCACAAAACAAATCATCTAACTTTACCATTGAAAGATCCCTTGATACTTTGTAGGCATCAACCACTGATACCCACAATGTAGTTCTAGTGAAAGATTGTAAAACATACCTCACGAGATCTCGATTTTCCACCTTCTCACGAATTACATGTAGCTCGTTGATGATTTCCTTTGCATGAAATTGGCTAACCGTCTCGTTGATCTTCATGGAGAGCAATTGTAATTGAGCCACCAAGAGGTCCTTCTTTGCCCTCCTTGACTCGTTTGATCCTTCGTTGAGTTCAACAAGTTTCTCCCATAATTCCTTTGCACTCTTGAAAGGCCCCACCTTGTTGAGTTGTTCCTTGGACAACCTGCATTGAAGTGTGGTGGTGGCCTTGGCATTTGCTTGCGCCTTCTTCATGACTTCCTTTGGCCAAGTTCTCATGGGTAGTGGCTCTCCTCTTTCATTGACGGGTGCATCGAAACCATCTACAACACTCATCCAATTCTCAATGTCATTCATCAAATAGTATTCCATCCTACCTTTCTAATAGGCGAAGTCGTTTCCATCGAAGAACGGAGGCCTTGCGGTGCTATAGCCCTCTTGAAACACCATTTCTTGTTACTCCGGTCGACGGTGAGTTCTCCCGAAGCGAACCGGCTCTGATACCACTTGTAAGATCGTTGACGTTGCTAGAGGGGGGGTGAATAGCACTTTTCTCGAATTCTCACTACAAGAAGGTTAACACAATACAAAAATATAATGAAAATAAGAGATTCAATGCTAACAAGAGGAATTTACTTGGTATCCACCCCGAAAGGTGACTAATTTAAGAATCCACACGAGTACTCCACTTCCACTATGAAATGTCTCATTCAAGATGGAGAAAACCTTTACAAGGTTAGAAAACCTTTACAAGGTTGTCTTCTTCCTCTTTACAAGATGGAAAATAAAGCTAGAGGAAGAACTGATCACTTGGGGCACTAGCAACACTTTGGTACAGTAAAAAACCGTACCTTCCTCGTACCAAAAAGTCCCCTTTTTATAAGAGTAAAGAACAACTCCATGAGTTGTCCAGCCCAACACCAGTCGATTGCCCCTGGGGCAGTCGACTGGTCTAGCTTTAATTGCTAGCCGACGGCTAGTTTTCAGGGTTACCAGTCAACTGCTCCTGGAGCAGTCGACTGGTCTCAGGTCTGAAACCTTCTGTGAGTTTTGGCAGTCAACTGCCTTTCTACCAGTCGACTGCCCAGCCTCTACAATCACTCACTCTCACTCCAAACACTCTCCTTCACGTGTACCTTCAGGTATACTCCCTTGGCTTGCCCCTTGAAGTCTTCTTCCTCTGTCTATCGTCCCTCGGATGCACACACAAGCCTTCCCTTGGCTTGCCTCCATGCCACCCTTCACGTGTGCCCTTGAAGTCAACTTCCCGGCTTGCCCGTGAAGTCCTCCTCCCTCGGCTCTCGTCCCTCAGATATGCCCTCCATGTGTGATTCTCCAAGTCCTGCAAACTCAATCACACATATCAAATAACAAGATAACACCCTATCCTTAAACATATTGACACACACACGTCAAAACCATGATCTTTCCGATCATCCTTGGGTCGATTGCCTCAACATTGTGTACCAAGCTGGAAAAGAAACCAAATCAAGAAAAGTATTATATTTTTAAACCAAATTCCATTAAAGTTGTTCATTTATGGAAAATCTCTAAGACACATAGGAATTTTCTTGTGATCAACAAGATTCCTAGGATTGTGTCAGACTTAGGGAAGTTCATTTTTTTTTAAATTTATGTAGTCATATATTGTTGGTGCAATTTAAGTACTTAGAGTGTTTTTTATACATTATAGAGCAAGTACTTAATTCTTTTTAAATAAAAGGGAGTGTTTTGAAAATCATTTTTCAAAATATATATATCATAAGTATTTTCAAAAGGAGGAGAGAGACTATCTTAAAAAGGGGAAGAAAGGCTTAAGTTGATTTTTTTTCTTAATGTTAGTGCAAATCTTTCTTTTTGTTTATTTCCTTTTGATGTGTGACAAGGGGGGAGAGGGCTTAAGTTAGATTTTTTTTTTATTTCTCCCATGTGTTAAACCTAGAACCAGAAGACCCAATCCAACTTAAGATATTGTCAAACATTAAAAAGGGAGAGATTGTTGGTGCAAAATGCATCAGTAACGAACAATCATCCTTTAGGGTTTCGATGTTTGACAATATACTAAAGTTAGTGACCCTGTGTTAGATAATATATTAAGGGTGGTCAAAGTGATCAAGGGTTAAACCAAATAGGACCTTATATTTGGTAGGGTAAACCCAGGTTTGATCAGGTTGACAAAGGGTTAGTCAAACAGGATTGATGTTCGGCAGAATGAATACAACCCAGGGTTGGTCAGTTTGACTAAGGGATTAAACCACACTGGACTTGAGGTGTGAAATTATATTTACTTGAAGATTGAAAGAAGTTTAGTCAGGATAATGATGACTAGCAAAGGAGTGATTATGGTGAAAGAAACCCTGGTGAGTGAAGTCGGGTCCTAGCAAGGGAATCTAGGTGGAAGAAATCCTAGTGAGTGAAGCTAGGTGAACCAAATCCTGGTGAGTGAAGCTGTGTCCTAGTAAGTGAAGCTAGGTGGACTAAGTCCTGGTGAATGAAGCTGGGCACGAGGTCTTGGTCCGGGGGATTGAGCACTAAGTCCTGGTTGAGGTTCAAGCAACGGAGTCATTGCCGAGTGAGGATGGCGGACAAAAGTAGAGACGGGTCAAGGTCCGACATCTCGAGATCCAAGTTCTCGGAGGCCAAGAAAAAGTCCAGTAGAAGGTCTCGATTGGCAAAAGCTTTAGTCGAGCGGGGATCGCGAACAGAAATAGAGACGGGTCAAGGTCGGACGTCTCGAGATTTGGGTTCTCGGAGGCTGAGTAAATGTCCAACCGGAGGTTCCGGTAGGCAAAAGTAACTTCTCCAAGTATGGAGTAGGTGAGGACGCGTTCCCCGAGAAAAGTAACATTAGGTGTCGGTTCAACCTAGGGTTTCGGGTGAAATTCAAAGTCAGAACCAATCTTTATGACTAAGATTATCTGTATATTTGTCTTGTGTTTGTTGTCTTGCAGGTGCCTGGAGTCGGAGGCAATGATAGGAAAGCAAACGCAGAAGAAAACGCACCTGGGAAGACCTTCCTGGGCGCCTGACTTGATTCAAGCGCCCAAGACTGGTTGGGCACCCTAGTTGGGGTAGCCCCATCCCATGAGCCTGGGAAGGCAAATTTATTAGCCCTGTGATTTCGGTGCAAAGGATGAACTTTGACCGCGACGTGGCTGGCACCCAAGGTCTTAGAGGTGCCCAAGAAGGTTCTATATAAAGGGGTTCGATCCCTCAATGCATAACATCAATTTCCATATCCGCTAAATGTGGGATCGGTTTGAATCGATAGAGGGGGGGTGAATATCGATCAACAAATTTTTTGGACAACTTAAGAGTAATTTGCACAGTAGAAAAGAAAAACAACGCTAACATGTTTGTTTTTACTTGGTTTGGAGTTGCGGTCGGCTCCTACTCCAAGGCCCACGGTCCTTAACCGTTTACGACGGGCAATTCTATATTTCGTAAAATAATTACAAGTTGAAGTTCGAATATAGAATTAAAAATTACAGCACTTAAACTAAAATTATACCGATGACCAGAAGATTGGAGTGTCGTAGCCGTGGGTCGTCGTTGGCGCTTGAGTCTTGAACACGGACCGTTTGGAGCAGAGCGTATGAAAGAATGCTTAGGAAATTGTTGTTTTGAAGCCAAGGGGGTGAACCCCTATTTATACTCATAACTGGGGTGCCTGTGTTGAAGGGGGTGCCTGACACGTGGTCTTCACTACGCGAAACTCAATCCACAGACTTGGCCAGCGCTTATCCCCTCAACCAGGGCGCCTGAGCTAACTGGGGCGCCTGTGTTAACACAGGCGCCTCATATGCAGTCTTGAGGCTTGTGTCGACGTGGCTTAGAATTACCCTTTGTCTGGGGGGTGCCTGTCTCAACACAGGCACCTAGTCAAACAGGGTGCCTCACACCATTGAGGCACCTCGGAGCAGAAACCTTCATCCCTTCGTTCCTGCAACCAGGGTTAGTTCCAAAACATAAATAACATATAAATCATATAGATTTAAGCATGATTTACAGCCTGAGCTGTCTTGGTTCTGACTTTGGGCTTCCCAAATAGAACCCTAGGTCGAACTGACGCCTAATGTTCCCTCCTACAGGGAACTCATCCTCACCTACTCCTCTAAGAGAGTTTACCTTTTTGCCAACCGGCTCCTCCGGTTGACTTTTGCCCAATCCCCCGGATCAGGTCTTCGTGCCTAGTTTGCGACCAGGACTTATTGCCCAGCTTTACTCACCAGGTCTTCGGTGCCCAGCCCTCGGCCAGGACTTATTACCCAATTCCTCGAATCAGGACTTCATGCCTAGTCCGCAACTAGGACTTATTGCCCAACCTTATGTCAGAACTTAGATGCTCAGCCCTCGACCAGGACTTAGTGCCCTATTCTCAGAACCAGGACTTCGAGCCTAGTGTACCTAGGACTTTTCCTGCACACTCGAGTAGCATTGTCAGATCACAATAAAACCTTAACTTCTAAACCTTTGCCATTATCAAAACACAGGTTTGACTTTGGTGTTTCTGGCACCAACAATCTCCCCCTTTTTGATTTATGGCAACACGGTTCAAAAAGTTAAGTTAAAAAGCATTTAAAGCACATGTCTAACAAAAAATAATCACTTTTTATAAAACTATTAAGCTCCCCCTGAAATATAACTTCTCCCCCTGAAATTTTCAATGAATGCAATTTTTCAAAAAGAATGTCTACGTGTTATCTTTTGACTGAGTGTTTTTCAAAACGAAGCAAAGTATTTGCAAAAGAAAAATTTTGCACTTAGACAATTTTTAGAAAACGTTTGCAAGCCCAAATTTTACTTAGAAAAATTTTCCCAAAAACTTTGCACCACAAAATCCACTTAAAATAAATTTTTGTGCAAACTTTTTACTTAGAAAAATTTTCAAAAAAAAACCTTCTCAAAATATTTTACTTGAAAATTTTTTTCACTTAGCCAACTTTTGCAACAAATTTTCACTTAACAAGTTTCAACTTTTGCACAACAGATTTTGCACACTTGAAAAAAAATTTGCTTAAAGACCATTTTGAAAAATTTGCTTAAGAACGGTTTGTGCATTCGTAAAACATTTTGTGTATTTTGAAAAAGTTGCACTTGAACCATTTTGTGCATTTGTAAAACGCATTGTGCATTTTGAAAAATTTTTACTTGGAAAAAACTTTTTAAGAAATTTTTCCTTGTTAACTAAGAAAAACTTTTACTTAGAAAAATTTGCCCAACAAAAAAATGCACTTAAAAATTTTGAAAAAATGCACTTAAAGGTTCAACTTTACATTTTGAAAGAAAAAAATTTTAAAATTTGAAAATTTTCTCTCTTTTCTTCTCTCTCTCCCCCTTTGCCACATATCAAAAAAAAATTAGAAGACTAATTGCAACATAATTTGCCATATATAAAAAAAACTAATTGCAACTTAATTTGCCATATATCAAGAAAACTAATTGCAAATTAATTTGTCATATATAAAAAAAATAGAAAACTAATTGCAAATTACTTTTGAGTCAGAGTTAGTAACAAGAATTTTCAGTCTGTATTGAACTAACTCTAGTGAACTCAAGCAAAAAAAGACCAAACAGACTTCATTTCCAGGTCCAATGGAATTCATAGGTATAGGAAGGGGCCCCCAAAAAAAAAATCATCTTTCGATTGTTAATACGAGATATAAGGACCGCTACTACAAGCAATACTACACTTTTGATCCTGAAATATCAATTACTTGTTGAACCCAGCGAATCATGTGAAAGTAGGATACTCTAAATTTGGGGGTCAAATAGTTTCATAAAGCATTCTTGATGGAAAAAAATTGTGAGTGAAAGATCCCACTGAGTTGAGTTTGATCCATGAATCTAAAAAACATCTTTTCCTTCGGAAAGTACTTAGTATAATTCTTTGAAAGCTATTTTGATAAAACAATTTTCGACACTCTTCCCTTTTTGAAAAAGACTAAGTACTAGTTAAAAAAAACTAACTACTTAAATTGCACCGACAAAAATTTATACTTTGAAAAGGATAGTGCATTTGGAAAGCTATTTTGTACTTTTAGAGAGATATGAAAAAACTAAGTACTTAAATTGCACTAACAAAAATTTATACTTTGAAAAGTATTGTGCATTTGGAAAGCTATTTTGTACTTTTAGAGAGGTATGAAAAAATTTCATTTAGAAAAGATTTTCACAAAACATGCATTCATAAAAGATTTTCACTTAAGACAACTTATGCACTTTAAAATTTTCACTTAGAGAAATATAGTGCATTTAGACAAGTTAGTATTTTGATAAATATTTGTACTTTGAAAAATATTTATACTTTGAAAGATATTTGTACTTTGAAAGATATTTCTATTTTTGAAAAATATTAGTACTTTAAAAAATGTTAGTATTTTGAAAGGGAAAATGCTTATGTTTTCATAAGGATTTTGAAAATACAGTATATGAAAACATATTATTTTGAAATGTTCAATAATTCTTTTAATTTGGCCTCCCCCTAAACTTGACACAGTCCTTGAAAGCTTGTTGACTACAAGTAATCTTCCTCTGAGTCTTTAGGGTTTATCAAAATCAAAAGGGAAATAAGCACAATTCTTAAAATGCATTTTGAAATATTAACATTTCGAAGGATAAAAAAAAGACATATTTTGAAATGATAGTAATTTGTAAAGCACAGTTTTTGAAAGATAAAAAAAAATCAATCCCCATATATCCGACATCGTCTGACTCTATCTAAGTACCTTAAGGGACTTTAGTGTTGACCTAAAGGCTTGTGTCTAATTGTGTAGGTCAAACAAATTTTTGAAAAAAGATGTAATTTTGAAAATGTATAATGTATAAGTATGAAATCCATAAAATCATTATTATGTTAAAAAAATATTAAAAATAGATATATATTTTTTTTAAAATATCCTAAGAATTATGGAAAACATTTTTGAAAAGCATCTTTCAATTTATTAGTCCTTAACATCTCACCCATTCTAAGTGTAGGGATCTATAGGTAAAAATATTTAAAATCGCAGGGGAAATAAGATCCCTCGAGCGATCCATGCGAAAGAAAAACTCATACAAAGTGATCTACAATTCCTATCTTATAGGAATACCTTTGTCGCGTGCCCTTCGCTTATCCCGCTAGTCCTTTGGTTCGCCGGATCTCTTACACGTTCAAGTGTCCGTGCCTCTATGCGTATCCACACGAACATGATCTACGCCTCGGAGAGGAACCACCTTAGTTGTGCTAGCAACTTGGGATGGTTCACAAAGTAAAAGAACATCCACTAGGGAGTTATGGACAAGGAGGAAGAAAGAAGAGGAAGAGAGATGCACCCTCTAGCCTTTGATAAGGGGGGGGGTATTTATACTCATCTAATGAATACCAAAGGTCTTTGTCCCTTGTGCTCCTCTCATCTTAATGCTAATAAAACCCAATGAATACCAAGCCTCTTGGTATCCCTTGAGACTCTTAGTATTCTATTCATCAAATGAATAGAATGTCTCTTAGCGTTCCTCTTAAATAATATTTTATTAAACCCTTTAATGAATATTATCCATAATTAAGTGGTTGAGTCTAATCTAGATGAGTCTAACTCAAATTAGACTCAATCCCATAATCTAATTGGATTCACTTGAATCTAACTCAATTAATCCAATTCGAATCAAATCTTAGTCAAACTAAGATCAATTAATCTCCGAAGCATCGTGTCCTTAGTGTGTGACCCAATAGGTTCTCGTAATGTTGGCAATGTATCTAAACCACTTTAGACACATAAGCAATGAGCGGTATCTAGCAATGCATCATTGCTACCCAAGCAACAAGAAAAGTCGAGATCCGACTTAACCTCCGTGACTAAGATAATGTATGACCTTGTCTTTCTATCCTCGATATCTAGATTGACCAATAAGGCATAGACCGTGTCATCCTCAGTCAATCTTGTGTTTCTTGATCCTCGATTAGACTCATTCAAACAAATGAGCTCAATATCTCATATTGACACATTTGAGCATGACCATGCGTTTTAGTAGTCCTACTCGATCAAGGGGCCCACAGATATCACTCCCGTCATATGGGAGGGATAGATCCCATCTACATCACTCACATCCCTCCGCATAATTCATTACATACTCAGTGATCGCCTTTATAGTCCACCCTGTTACGGGTGACGTTTGACGATACCAAAGTACATAACTCCTTATGTATGGAACCGTAGTGTAACGCCCGCCCCTTACGTGAGCGACGCGTTACTTTTTTTTTCTTTCGTACATTATTGAATATGAAGCGTAAATACAACAACGAAATAATACTAAATCATGAACATATGCAATTGGATAAATTTCTTTCTAACTAAACTACTTTAAGCATGTGAATCATAGCATGACATATTTAACAAGAAAGTATATAGTTCTACATTAAACATGTATATCATAAAGAACTTCTACTCCAACAAGTAGTAAACGTAAACATAAGAACTAACACATGCAGTTTATAAGTAGCAACATTAAGTCCATGAGAATAAGTCCATAAGTAAGAGTAAGACAACAGTAGGATCGTTCTGCCAAGTCACTGCCACACACACACACATGCCCTCCTACTGCTTCCCCTTCTTTAGAAACCTTTAGTTTGATCTGCAACATAAGAAGGTAGACTATAAGCATAAAATGCTTAGTAAGCTCCTTGCTTACTCACAAAATCCGTACATCACATATAGGTAGAAATCTACATCATTTGACATAAACATATAACATGAATAAATATTTAAAGCATCTAAAGCACATAAGCATAAACACTTAAAACATAAGCATATGAGTCGTTATTAAGGACATAAGGCATGAGTAAGTACTTAAAGCATTTAACATTTGCATAATCTTTAAAACATAATCATGTGCATAAACATTAGACATAGCATATACAATATCATTAAGCATAAATACGTGCATGAACATTAAACATAGCATATGCAATATCATTAAACCTAAACATGTGCATAAGCATTCAACATAGCATATGCAATATCATTAAACATAAACATGTGCATAAACATTAAACATAGCATATGCAATATCATTAAACATAAACATGTGCATAAACATTAAAGATGCTTTTTGAAAAATATATATAATATAATACTTGAACATTAACATATCATCATCATTGGGATCCCTGGCTTGTACCCATTCATCATTTGCTCGCATCCCTTAGTAGAGTACGAGGTAGCTAATCCCAAGCTACTAAGGTACTAGGCAACCTCTAGCCTAGGGACAACTTCGGTAGTTCAAAACCGGGGCGTTCTTAAGGTGCCCATCCCTTGGACCTTTTTCAAGATCCGGTACAAGCCAATACATAAAGTAAAATAGCATACATGATTCCTTTCCTTTCCATAGCAATTTCTCTTTAGTATAGTGTGTTGGTGCAGAATGCACCTAAGTCAAACCTGTGTTTTGATAATGGCAACATAGGTCAAAAGTTAAGTCTTTCTTATTTTCTAACAAGTTAATCAAGTGTGCAGGAAAAGCCCTAGCGAAGGACTGCTAGGCACTGGCAAAGGAATGCCAGGAAAGAAAGTCCTAGCGAAGGACTGCTAGGCTCCAGGCGAAGGACAGTCTGGGACCGAAGCCCTAGCAAAGGACTGCTAGGCAACTGGCGAAGGACTGCCAGTTTACAAAACCTGACAAAGGACCGTCAGGCAAAAGTCCAACCAAAGGAACGGTTGGCATCAGGTAAATTCTCCCGAGAGGAGTAGGTGAGGACGCATTCCCCGTCGAGGGAACAGTAGGCGTCGGTTCGACCTAGGACTCCATTTTGGAGACCAAAGTCAGAACCAAGACAGCTAAGGCTGTATAAATCTAATAATTTATTATGTTATTGTGTTTTGGACTAACCCTGGATGCAGGACCGAAGGAACATGAGTCTGCAGCTCAGAGTGCCTCAAAGGAGTGAGGCAACTGCTGACCAGGGCGCCTGGAGTGTCCCGGGCGCCCCCAAGGTGAACACCAAACACACAATCAAAAAGTGCGCTTCGACAGTACAAGCTGCGGGCGCCCCCGTGCTTCCGGGCGCCCCCGCTGCTCCCGGGCGCCCCCTGCGCTGCGGGCGCCCCCATGCGCATACATCGAACCCGAACCCCTCGAAGCCAAGCAAAGCCAAAGGATAGAGTTTGACCCGGTCAATCCGGGCGCCCCGAGCGCTGCGGGCGCCCCGGTCAAAGCGGATCCAGAGGATCAGACGCGACCGAGACTTTGGCGGATCGAAGGCCACGTGGGGGGCGCCCCCGACATCCCGGGCGCCCCCAGGCCCTATATAAGGGACCTTCGACCAAGGCTTCAAGACATCAATTCTTCCAACGCCTCAAAGTTCTTCTACGCTCGCGCCTTGCTCCGGAAACGCTTCACCTCGAGCCGACGACGTCCTGCTGCCCCGAAAGAGTCGACCTACTCCGGACGTCGGTAAAAAGAAGAGCGTATTTCTTTAATTAATATTTTATTGCACTTGATTTTGTAAATCATATTGTGTAACTTATTTGCGCCAAATATAGAATTGCCCAAAGTAAACGGTCAACGACCGTGGGCCTTGGAGTAGGAGTCGACACAGGCTCCGAACCAAGTAAATCGATTGCGTCTCTGTGTCTTTTCGTTAATTTCCGCTGCGTACCTATTCTTATACGAATCCGAAAGTTTTCCGATATTCACCCCCCCCTCTATCGGGCTTCTCGATCCAACAAGTGGTATCAGAGCGGGGAATTCAAACTTGGTGCAACCACCAGTTTGAAATAGTTTTTTCGGATTTTATTTCTTTTCTTTTCGAATTTAATTAATCTTTTTAATTATCTTTATCCCGCACTGCTAATCCAAGACCAAGTCTTGGGACACTTTTTTTTGTAAAATTTCCTTTTACAGAACAAATGTCTATGCAAGAGGGATTCAGCACCGCTAGACCTCCACTCTTCAGTGGAGAAGACTTTTCCTACTGGAAAAGTCGCATGGAGGTCCACCTGAAAACTCAGGTGGACATGTGGATCATTATCCAGTCCGGTCTGGAGATCCCCCGAAATGCAGAAGGACTTCCACAAAGCTACTCGGAGTGGGACAACACTCTAAAGCGCAAGATAGAAGCCGACGCAAAAGCGACGCAAACCCTACAATGCGGGCTGACAAAGGAAGAACTGAACCGAGTGGGCCCCTTCAACAGTGCAAAAGAGCTATGGACAAAACTGATCGAGCTGCACGAAGGGACTTCGGACACCAGGATCAGCAAAAGGGATCTGCTACTGAATAAACTCTACACTATCAAGATGGCCGACAACGAAACAGCAGCCCAGCTCCACGCACGAATCCAGGAGGTAATGAACGGTCTTCACTCAATAGGTCACAAGGTTGAAAACCGTGACCTAATAAGGTATACTCTAAACGCCTTTCCTAGAAACACCTTGTGGGCATCTATGGTAGATGCATACAAGGTCTCTAGAGATCTTTCTAAAATAAAACTAGATGAATTATTTTCTGAACTAGAACTGCACGAACAGACTAACACCAATTCGGTCGAAAAAGGTATCGCTTTCATTGCAGGTAAAAATCTAAAGACAACGAAGAAGAAAACTGAACCTGAACCCCAGTCTGACACAGACTCAGAAGATGAAGAAGGAGATCAAACTAAACTGGTCCGGCTCGCTCGAAGCTACTACAAGGAGCTGAAGAACCGAACCAACAAACGAAAAACCGGCCGAAGAAAGGACGAACCAACTGAACCAGCAAACAAGCCAAATGTGACCTGCTACGAGTGCAAGAAAAAGGGCCACTACAAGTCAGAGTGCCCTAACCTAAAGGAGACGAAAAAGCCAAGAAAAAAGAAGGCACTGCAAGCAACCTGGGACGAGTCTTCCTCAGAAGAAGAAGAAGAGGCACCCCAGTCCAACCTCCTAGCTCTGACCGCCTCAGATAAAGTCGAGACAGAGTCAGAATCAGAACAAGAGGACGGCGAGCTGACCTTCACAGAAGACGGAGAAATTAAGGTAACTGGTTTTAATAGATTACAGTTAACTGAATTGATTTCTTTCCTTTCTCGTGATTTGGCAAAAGCCAAACTCCGGGTCGAATCCCTCCGACAGGAAGTAAAACTCCTGAAAGAGGGAGCTGACTCTAAACCCTCAACCGAGAAGGTTCAGGAAGGAACTCCCACTCAAGTTGAAAAACTTGAAAAGGAAAACTCCTCCCTGAAAACTCAGGTTAAGGATCTTAGATCAGCCTTAGAACGATTCACTTCTGGTTCCAAAAATCTTGACATGATTCTTGGGAAACAGAAGTCCGTTCTAAATCGATCTGGACTTGGCTACCGAACCAAATCCCGACAAAGATCGTATTTGGCTGTACTGAATCAGTCCAGAGGCAAAACTCAGGCATGGGTACCTAAACTATGCCTGAACAAACCAACTGGATCAAATCAGTATTGGATCCCCAAGGACAAGATTCACATCTTGCCTAACCATCACCGTGGCTTTAGTCCAGGGGGAGCCAAACTGAAAACCATTTTTATTATTAGATAAACTTGTCATTATTGATTTAAATTGATTGTTTGATTGTTTATTTAATTTCTGCAATAGACCATGCTTAGACTTAGGTTAGTTAAGGACTGAACAAACTTAGCTGAAATTTGACAACATAGTATTGGGTAGAGGTGAGATGATAGTACGTTGGGGAAACCAATTCTAATAAGATCAAGTTCACTTGGTCTCTTTAGACTGGCGGAACTGGCCGAAGCTACCGATCCAAAACCCAAACTAGTTAGACCAGAAATTTTTCAGAAATTGATTTTGAAAATG
This sequence comes from Boesenbergia rotunda, assembly GCA_024364735.1. Classification (NCBI taxonomy): domain Eukaryota; kingdom Viridiplantae; phylum Streptophyta; class Magnoliopsida; order Zingiberales; family Zingiberaceae; genus Boesenbergia; species Boesenbergia rotunda. Next base: position 237,593 of record JAGFNQ010004008.1, on the reverse strand, counting down.
AAATTTCATTAAAAGGCTTTGTCAAGGAAAGGGTGGATGATCCCATAAGGCTTCGGCCAAAGAAGACCTAGTGCCTCGCCAAGACCTGGAAGCCAATTTTTGAATTTCAAATTCAAATTAATTTTTGTTAAATTCGAATCTAACATAAAATTTCAGTTATTTATAGATTTAAACATAAATTTAATTGTTTTCAAAATTAATCAAACTTTTTCAAAATAACCTCTAATCAAAAACTGTCTCACAAAACCTATAAGGTTAACGTGATTGAAAACCCTAGATTGGGTGAGACAGACTAGGCAGTGAAACTCAATTTAAGCTATTCATGATTCTAATTGGATCCAAATCAAGAAAATTCTTTATGCGTAGGAACATAAAGATTTGGACCAATGGATGTTGGATAGCGGTTGCTCCAGACACATGACTGGAGATAAATTGAAGTTTACCAAGCTCAAACTCAAAAACCTAGGCTCAGTGGCATTTGGCAATAATGCTACACTCAAGGTAATTGGGTCAGGTAATATTGAGCTTAAATCTGATTTCATTATTAAGAAAGTTCTATTGGTTGAAAACTTTAATTTTAACTTGCTTAGCATAAGTCAGTTATGTGATTCTGGTTATATAGTTACTTTCAATAACTCTAACTGCCTGATTAGAAATGAACAAGACTCAGAAATCATACTTAAGGGCACTAGGAAAAACAATGTATACACTATAAATCTTCCCCTTATACCTAAATGTATGTTAACACAATTAGAACAAACAAACCTCTGGCATAGGAGATTAGGTCATACCAATATAAGAACTATATCAAAAATTACCCAACTTGGCTTAATCAAAGGTATCCCCAAAATCAAAAATAATGAAAACCTAATATGTGAATCATGTAATCAAGGCAAACAAACCAAATCCAATCACAAACTTATTCAATCTAACTTAACTCAAACTACACTTGAACTCCTGCACCTTGACCTACTTGATTCACATGGAGCCAAGTCACTAAGCGGGAACCGATACTGCTTAGTAATAGTTGATGATTACTTTAGGTTTACCTGGGTTAGGTTCCTAAAAACCAAAGATGAAACCCTAAACATATTTATTGAATTCTGTAAACTAATTGAAAATCAAAACGACACTAAAATAAAAAGACTTAGGAGTGATCACGGGGGAGAATTTGAGAATCAACGATTCGAAGAATTCTGTATAATAAATGGGTATTTACATGAATTTTCATGTCCTAGAACCCCCCAACAAAATGGGATAGTTGAGCGAAGGAATAGAACCTTACAAGAAGCCGCTAGGGCCATGCTCAACGAATTTAATCTAGAAAACCAATTTTGGGCAGAAGCAATTAGTACAGCCTGTTATATCCAAAATAGGGTTTTAATTAATAAGCGACACAACAAAACCCCCTATGAATTGTACTACCATAGACTACCAAATTTACATTACCTAAGGGTCTTTGGATGTAAAGTCCATATCCTAAACACCAAAGACTATTTAGGAAAATTTCAATCCAAGTCAAACCCTGGTATCTTCCTAGGATACTCAACCACAAGTAGAGCCTATAGAGTTTATAACAAACAAACTAAGAAAATTGAAGAAACTACAAACTTAATTTTTGATGAAGAAATCAATTTAACATCTAATAATCCAGATTTAACTTCATCACACTCTGACCAAGAAAATAATGAACCCTTAATTGAACCCTTAAACGAGTTAATCATTGAACCAATTAATGAACCAAGAATCGAACCACCAAATGAACCAGTCCAAAGAGTCGAACCAAATAGTGAACCAAACCAACCAGCCGGACCCGAGGCTGAACCAAGCTCTAGAAGAACAAAGAAACCCAGACTTAGTCACCCAACCGATCAAATTGTGGGTGATCCAACTCTAGGAGTCAGGACTAGGTCCTCCTATAGAAACCTCAGTCAAATAGCTATGATATCAAAAATAGAACCCAAAACTATAGATGAAGCCCTACCTGACCCTGATTGGATCATAGCTATGCAAGAAGAATTAGCCCAATTTGAGAGGAACCAAGTCTGGGAACTAGTGCCTAAACCTGAAGGTAAATCCATTATAGATACTAAATGGGTCTTTAGGAACAAACTAAATGATCAAGGAGAAATAGTCAGAAATAAAGCCCGCTTAGTAGCTAAGGGATTCAGCCAAGTAGAGGGACTAGACTATGATGAAACATATGTCCCAGTAGCTAGACTTGAGTCCATTAGAATGTTATTGGCCTTTGCATCCCATAAAGGATTCAAGTTATATCAAATGGATGTAAAGTCAGCCTTTTTAAATGGATTTATTAAAGAAGAAGTTTATGTAGGGCAACCCCCCGGGTTTGAGGACTTAGACAAACCTAACCACGTCTATAAACTAACTAAAGCCCTATATGGATTAAAACAAGCACCTAGGGCTTGGTATGAAAGACTATCAACTTACTTAACTACTAAAGAATTTAAACAAGGCCAAATTGACTCAACCCTATTCATTAAAACCCTAGGAAAAGATATATTTATTGCCCAAATTTACGTAGATGACATAATCTTTAGATCCACCAACACCAACTTTCTAAAAGAATTTGTTAAGATAATGGAAGATGAATTTGAAATGAGCTTAGTTGGTGAGCTTACATTTTTCCTAGGACTACAAATCAAACAAACTAGGGATGGTAACTATGTTCATCAATTCAAATATGCTAAAGAATTAATAAAGAAATTTAAAATGGATAACTCTAAAAGCATAAGTACCCCCATGGCCACTAATGTAAAAATAGATAGTGACCCTGATGGTAAACCAGTGGATCCTAAACTCTATAGGAGTATGATAGGTAGCCTACTGTACCTTACAGCCAGCAGACCTGATATTCTTTTTGCTGTAGGGATGTGTGCTAGATACCAAACTTGTGCTAAGGAAACACACTTAGCATCCCTAAAAAGAATTTTAAGGTATGTAAAGGGCACCCTAAATGTAGGGATTTGGTATCCTAGAACTTCAACTTTTAATTTAATAGGATACATAGATTCTGACTATGCAGGCTGTAAGTTAGATAGAAAGAGCACAAGTGGAAGCTGCCAACTGTTAGGTCAGAGTCTAGTTAGTTGGTGCAGCAGAAAACAACACTGTGTAGCTCTATCCACAACTGAAGCTGAGTATGTGGCATTAGGAGAATGTGTGGCTCAACTTTTATGGATGATGCACACACTCAAGGACTTTCAGCTCAACTACACCCAAACTCAAGTATTCATTGACAATATAAGTTCAATTTATTTAACTAAGAACCCAATTCAACACTCCAGAACCAAACATATAGAAGTCAAACATCATTTTGTAAGAGACCATGTAGCCAGGGGTGAAATAGCACTTAAGCATATTGACTCTAAATCCAACCTAGCTGATATATTCACAAAACCCTTACCTGAATCTGAGTTCAGTTCACTAAGAAGGCAGTTAGGATTGTGTTCAGTAGAATAGTTTAACTCAATTGTTTTTACTCTACTTGATTTCAAAAATAAGTTTTCTAAAATTTTCTATTTTTGAAAAACTGTTTTATTTAAATTTCAAAATCAGTTTTCATTTTCAACTTAGCTTTATTTCAAAAATCAATTTTAAAATCTTTTCGACTTAGTTTTATATTAATTTTAAAACTACCCCCTTCAAAACTAGGGCTTTTTCAAAAATGGACTTAGCCTAGGCTTTAACCCTAGAACTGCATGCACCTATAGACTTAGAAGCCAGCATCTCACAAGCACCTTAGGATACTTTTGATTGATAACCTAGAAAGGGTTGAGATGCTTAGGTCTTTGCCTCAATTCAAGATGCTTTAAGTCAGTGCATCTGTAGAAATTGGGGCACTAAATACAACTTATACAGCAATCAAGTTAAGTGTCAAGATTAGAAAATCTAACTTGAACAGAAACACTTAACTTGACTAACCATAGCAAAAACTACTGTATATAACAGTTAGTAAGTAGCTAATTGGGTTAGACAGGTCCCTATAGACAAAAATTGATTGATTTAGTGAAAATAAAACTGGTTCAGTACAGCAAACTCTTATTTATTTCCTTTATCCATGCTATTCTTATTTGTTTTGATATATGGCAAAGGGGAAGAGATAGGAAAGGAGAGATTAAAGTAAAATTTTCAATTTTTTTTCTATACTCTATCCTTTATTCAAAAAGGTTGCTTTCAAAAGTTTTACTTATTCAAATGTTTTGAAAAATACTTAAGCTTTCAAAATTTTGCAAAGTACTCAAGCTTCAAAATTTTTTCAAGCTTTCAAAATTTTGCAAAGTACTCAAGCTTCAAAATTTTTTCAAGCTTTCAAATTTTGCAAAGTACTCAAGCTTCAAAATTTTTTCAAGCTTTCAAATTTTGCTAAAGTACTCTAGCTTCAAAATTTTTTTCAAGCTTTCAAATTTTGCAAAATACTCTAGCCTTTCAAAAGGTTTCTACTTAAGCTATTACTCTAAAGCTAAAGTTTTTCAAAATTGTTAAGTACTAAAGTGTTTCAAAAACTACTAAGCTAACATTTTGAGTACTTTAAAACTTAAGACTTTAAAAAATTTTCTGTAAGTAATCAAATTATGCTTTAAAAACTCTACTATGTACTTTTAAGTTACTTATAAGTACCTAAAACTTAAGTTTTCAAAGTACAAGTAAAGTCTTTAAAAAACCCCACGAATTTTTGAAAAATCTAGGGGGAGATTCCTTCCAGGGGGAGGGAATAAAACTTTTTTCAGATGTTGCTTAAACTTAACTTTTTGAACTTGGGTTGCCATAAATCAAAAAGGGGGAGATTGTTGGTGCAGAATGCACCTAAGTCAAACATGTGTTTTGATAATGGCAACATAGGTCAAAAGTTAAGTCTTTCTTATTTTCTAACAAGTTAATCAAGTGTGCAGGAAAAGCCCTAGCGAAGGACTGCTAGGCTCCAGGCGAAGGACAGTCTGGGACCGAAGCCCTAGCAAAGGACTGCTAGGCAACTGGCGAAGGACTGCCAATTTACAAAACCTGACAAAGGACCATCAGGCAAAAGTCCAACCAAAGGAACGGTTGGCATCATGTAAATTCTCCCGAGAGGAGTAGGTGAGGACGCGTTCCCCGTCGAGGGAACAGTAGGCGTCGGTTCGACCTAGGACTCCATTTTGGAGACCAAAGTCAGAACCAAGACAGCTAAGGCTGTATAAATCTAATAATTTATTATGTTATTGTGTTTTAGACTAACCCTGGATGCAGGACCGAAGGAACGTGAGTCTGCAGCTCAGAGTGCCTCAAAGGAGTGAGGCAACTGCTGACCAGGGCGCCCGGAGTGTCCCGGGCGCCCCCAAGGTGAACACCAAACACACAATCAAAAAGTGCGCTTCGACAGTACCAGCTGCGGGCGCCCCCGTGCTTCCGGGCGCCCCAGCTGCTCCCGGGCGCCCCCTGCGCTACGGGCGCCCCCATGCGCATACATCAAACCCGAGCCCCTCGAAGCTAAGCAAAGCCAAAGGATAGAGTTTGACCCGGTCAATCCGGGCGCCCCGAGCGCTGCGGGCGCCCCGGTCAAAGCGGATCCAGAGGATCAGACGCGACCGAGACTTTGCCGGATCGAAGGCCACGTGGGGGGCGCCCCCGACATCCCGGGCGCCCCCAGGCCCTATATAAGGGACCTTCGACCAAGGCTTCAAGACATCAATTCTTCCAACGCCTCAAAGTTATTCTACGCTCGCGCCTTGCTCCGGAAACGCTTCACCTCGAGCCGACGACGTCCTGCTGCCCCGAAAGAGTCGACCTACTCCGGACGTCGGTAAAAAGAAGAGCGTATTTCTTTAATTAATATTTTATTGCACTTGATCTTGTAAATCATATTGTGTAACTTATTTGCGCCAAATATAGAATTGCCCAAAGTAAACGGTCAACGACCGTGGGCCTTGGAGTAGGAGTCGACACAGGCTCCGAACCAAGTAAATCGATTGCGTCTCTGTGTCTTTTCGTTAATTTCCGCTGCGTACCTATTCTTATACGAATCCGAAAGTTTTCCGATATTCACCCCCCCTCTATCGGGCTTCTCGATCCAACATAGTGTTCATCATTTCTTTTCTTTTCTTAGAAATTACTCTTTAGACATTCTTTTATTCATAATGTCATACATGTCATGACAATACATTCAAAGCATAAATATCATCATAACTTTCAAGCATGAACATGGCATGGAGAAAACATAATTTCATGGTAAGGAAATTCATAACATGCCAACTTATCATTCATGATTCATAAAACACATAATGTTCAATTTAAGACTAAGAATAATACACCTAGGGAACTTGTTCCATTTTTTCTTTTCATCTATAATGGCATAATGAAACATGGATACCTTTAGTTCAACCCTAATTCAACATATACTCTACTGGTCAAAACATTTAGATAGGGTTATCATGGCATAAAAACAAAACACAACATCACACAACTCATATAACATGCATACATTGAATATCCTAGTACCAAGAGACATCATCAAGTGAGGTAGTGACCTTAACCAATCCTAAAACCCAATTTAAGGTACTGATCATAAACTTCTAAGGTTCATATCAACATGAAAATGACAAAGAAATAAGAGTAATTGATTCATACAACATACATATAATACATATTCTTACACTAGGAAGTATTAGCAAGGAACATGACATCTTTAACTCTCTTTTTTTCCTTTATCTATCATGGCATAATAAAATATGGATACCTTAAATTCAACCATAATTCAACATACACTCTACTATCAAAACATTTAGATAGGGTTAACATGACATAAAAACACAACACAACCTCACACAACTCATACAACATGCATACATTGAGTATCCTACTACAAAGGGGCATTATCAAGTGAGGTAGTGTAACGCCCCAAAATTTCCATTTTTAGTTCTTAAAGTCCTTAGAGTTATTTAGAAATGGTTTAGAAATATTCTAGATATTTTTAGGAATTTTTAGAGTATTTTTATGGAATTTTCCGAGTCCGTTTGGTATTTATGGAAAAAGGAAAAGAAAAAGGAAAAAGAAAGCCAAAAAAAAGGAAAAATCACTTAAGGGCAGCGGGCGCTCGAACCCGCGACCACCACGAGACCAAGGGAGCGCGCGACCAGCTGGGCTAGGGGTATCAAGCACAACAAGGGACGGAGAGAAGGTTATTTAAGGAATTGTTAGTTTAATCTGCCTTAAGTATAAATAGATAGTTAAAGAGAGAAATTTTATTTCTCTCCTCTCCAAACCCTCACGCCGACCACCTCTCCTCTTGGGCGACGCCAACCACCATCAAGGCCAAGGAGGGCCGGCCAAGACTCTTCTCCAAGAGATAATCCTATATTCGGGATCCTCGCGACGAGAGGAACGCGTAGACGTGAAGAATTCTCTGAGATCTCAAGTTTCTCCCGAGCTCTAGACATTAATCTTGGTTGTAAGTCCAAGATATCAATGTAAGTACTGCTCACCTGCAATAAGAGGCGGTTTTTCCGCGAGAATTTCCTTTAAAAGTTTTTAAAAGAGATATTTCCTTTTTGTTTGAGTTTTTGCATGTGATATTAGTTCATTATATGCTTATATATGTTGATTAATACCCTATGTGAGTTTAGGGTCCAAAGAAAGTTATGAGAAAAGAAAAGAGAAGATAAAGATAAGAAAAGAAAAGGCCAAGGCCTTAAGAAATCCCCAAAAGTCAAGACTTAGGGATTTTAGCACGCAAGGTGCTCCAGAAAATGCCAAGGCATTTACAGATAAGAAAGAAAAGTAAGAAAAGCTATTTTATTTTATAAGGCCAGTACCCGGCGTCCAAGGGCGTCGTTAAAGAAATCCAGGTGTCCAATTCCAAGGTCTTGGCCCTGGTAGACCAAGGTCTGCTCTATTAGGATTGGTGGCTCGCTACCCCAACCTTTTAGGGAACGCGCATATCAGATGGTACTTACGTCTTCAGTGGATCCAAGTGATTATTATTTTCAAGTATATGCTTTAGCAAAGTTTTCTAAAGTTTAAGAAAGTTTTCAAAAGTTAAAGAATAGCTAAAGTTTCAAGTTGAGCCAAGAAAAGTAAATTGAGATTATCTATTGCTTGAGTATGCATGTTTTGAGCTATACATGTTCTTAGTTTTCTTTCAAGCATATTAGTATCTCATATGATGTTCAGTTTGATCTAGAAGCATGTTTGCACATTTCGAGTTTTTGTGAGCTAGATAGTACTTACTAAGCTTTTCGCTTATAGATGCATTTCCTCTTATTGCAGATAAAGGTAAAGGCAAGCAATTCTGAAGGAAGACGACGAGGCGGTGCTGAGTAGAGTGTGTGTGGTGGCTGATTATGGAGAGATCTTTGGCGCAAGACAATTTAGTTATTAATTCATAATGTTATAGTTCATTTGAATTTTATGTTCTTGCTTTATGGAGTTTAGCGAATATTTAAGTTATGGATAGTTTTATATGCTCAATTCCCTAGAGTAAAGATTCCATGTCATTTCTTTTAGTCTATATATTTTTATGATTGCATTGGATGAGTAGAAATATGAGTAGATGGGAGTATTGATACTTTGTTGGAGAAATGGATGTTTGTGCCAAGATAGTACTAGTTCCTCTTTGAATCAAGTTTTTATTGCTTAAATATGTCTAGAAAAGTTGCATTCGTATTCCATAATGCTTTAGCAATGTTATAGAATCTTGCATGATGAGTTTAAATGGTTAGAAGCAAAGTTTGGTACAAACTCTAGACTAAAGTTTTTGATAGTTTTTCATAACTTGCTAAATCCCGTAAAAGTCCAAATTTTAAGTTTATGGATTCATTTTGATTGGCTAAACTGTTTAGAAAATTGGTATAGAGTATAGAAATGGTGTCATGATTCCATATGGCTCGAAATTATGGGTTTGATGGAGCTGTGAAGCAACTGCCGAAAGCTGAACTTTCAGCTCACAGGCGTACCAGTCGACTGCCACGTCACCAGTCGACTGGTACCCGACAGTTCAGTTGGGTGAGGCAGGTTTCAAAGTGTACCATTCGCGAGCTTTTGAGAAAGGAAGTGTGATATGTTATTATGCATGATTGCTTAAGTTAGAATATAATTGTTAGCAGAAATTAAAAAAAAAAAACAAGATTTCCGTAATTTTCTTTAGTCATGTATAAAAGTTGAGAAGTAGAGAAAAGTAACGATCCGTCTAAAGACAGTAAGAAGGCGGGTCGCTACAGGTAGTGACCTTAACCCATCCTAAAACCCAATTTAAGAAACTGATCAAAAATTTCTAAGGTTCATATCAACATGAAAATGACAAAAATAAGAGCAATTGGTTCATACAACATACATATAATACATATTCTAATACTAGGAAGCACTAGTAAGTAACATGACATCTTTAACTCTTTTTTTTCTTTCTTTTTGGCCCTTATTTAGGGTATTAACCCCACGTGTTCAGAGGGGAAATATGGCCTAAAAATATATATAAAACCCTCAAACAACCATTAACAAGGAATTAAAACATTAGCTAGTCAAAATAACCCAAACATCTTCTTGTGGCCAAAAAGTTTATGGCTTCATGAGAGCCTTGGCCTAAACCTTTAAGGGTCTTTTGTTTCATCATTTTTTTTATCATAACTCATAACTTAACATAAAGAAAACATTGGAGTCATTAGATAGCATCAAACACAAACCTAAGCCCTAAATCTCATGTTGGCCGAAACTTGCCTATAGGGAAACTTTCACGATTTTTGCAACACATCGCCAAAAACATACAAGAACATGAATCAAAAACATATATAACTATTATGTTGCAGGTGAGAGGAGTCTTACCCTTGTTGTCTTGGTTATAAACCTCGAATAGAGAAACAAAAGGAAGCTTTCTTGACCTTAGAGTACTCCTTGCCTTTGTAGCCTTGTAGAAGAACTTGGATCTTCAAGAGGGAGACCTCTTGTGAGGTTTTCCAAGAGGAAAACTCCTTTGAAATTTTCGGCCAAGAAGGAAGAAGAGAGGGGAGAGGAAAGGCCTTGGTGGAAGAGAAGAAGAGAAAAGTAACTTAAGCCTCTTCACTTCTCATCCCACCTCTTTATACTAAGTGAAGGGCAAGTGAAAGGGCATGGTGCCTTTCCTCATGGTGACTCTTCACTTCCCTTATCCTTACACCTATCTATAATTCCCTTTATCCTCCTAATAGCACTCCCTTGCTAGGTGAATTGGTTACATATGCATTCTTAAGGCTTACATCATCTCTAAGGTCCAAGGTTCAATCCTTGGCTCCTACATCATTTTATTTTATTTTATTTTTTTGCAAGCCCATCTAAGGTAAGGCCCATTACATGATGTGTTATTTCTTTTATCCTCATGGGGCCCATTAAGATAACTAATGAAATACTATTTAAGACCCATTAGGGATTTCCACCATTTAGAGCTCATATAAAGCCTATTAACACTTACACTAAAATTTTCACAACTCTAACTATCATTCATGAATCATACTCGATATGACTATTATTCATAATCCTACTCAATATTAGGGATAATATTGAAGGGAATTTTAGTGGGGTGTTACACGTAGTGACTTCAGGTCTAAGGACTATTCATACTAATAGTCACATGAGAAAGTTTATGACACTCATATGACAATCTATGAAACTTTCTCATGGTGGGTCAATTCAGTACACATTCTTCAATGTATACCCATGTGTCAACTTGATATCATATATCCATGACTTGTGAGCTCAAGTCATCAGTTGACCTACATGTTAGTCTCCATGCATTAATATTATCCTTGAATATTAATACTTGACTAGGAATGGTTTAGTGTAGTGTCTCTACATTATCTCACTATCGATTCAACCAATCGATATAATGTAGATAAGAACCTACTACCCAAGGACATTGTTATACTTAGTTATTTGGCACAAATACAAAGTAAGTAAATAACCAAACATGCCTTTATTAATGATAGAATATGATACAAAAAGTCTCTAGTTAATCATCACATAATTGGCTCTAGGGCTCCTACTAACAAATATTTGAAAAGATAAATTTAAGTATTCATTTTTTTTTAACTTATCCATCCAAAATCAGATCGAATGCTAATTATATATTAAAAAAATCATTCATCCTCTTCATTCACATTCGTCAAGGAGACAAACATAATGTCTTTTCTATATATCCATTCTTTTAATTTACCATCTCTTCAGGGAAACAAGGCCATTTTGAGCTTCTGAGCACAAGCTGCGTCTCCCCTATGGTTTGAATTACAAATGATTAGTTTTGTTTCTTTTGCAGTATGTATCAAGGTATGAAGGGGATTTAGTTGCCAAGTGCTACTTTGCGAAGCGGAAGCTTGTATGGGAGATTCTTGATGGTGGTCTCAAAAGCAAGATCGAGATCCAATGGTCTGATATCACAGCCCTTAAGGCAAATTCTCCAGAAGATGGTCCAGGAACTTTGGATATAGTGGTAACTTTGATTTGATCTTCGTACATTGCAATGTATTTACCCAGATTTCTTTACTAATCAAGGCCCTTATATAATTTTTGGCAGCTGGCTAGACAACCTCTTTTCTTTAGGGAGACCAATCCACAGCCTAGAAAGCACACTCTATGGCAGGCTACTTCTGACTTCACTGAAGGCCAAGCTAGCATACAAAGGTAAAGGATAATCTTGTGTTGGTTAATTGACATCCAGTAGGAGTTACTGGTGTGTTGGTTAATTGGAGTTACCACTATATTGGTTAACTGAATTCACTCGGAGTTTGCAGTTATAATCAACACAAATGTACTTTAATTCACAATGTTCTTTTTTCCTGTTAAGATCATAATATTGCTTTTGCTTATTCAGCTGTGTATTTTGCATTTTCATTTGAATATTAGTTTTGTGCGTCACTAAGAGTATGGTATTAAAGCCAGAAACATTTTTCAGGGTCAGATTTTACAAGTCCCCTAAGGGAAGATTGCCGCCGCTAGTGGCCTTCGTTTGTTTAAGACCATTTTCTTATTTTTCTTTTTGTTGTCCATGCTGCTTGCTTCAAGTTCACCTCCATTTTGTGCAACAGTCCCTCTGTGTACGAATAGATACTTTTTTCTAGCTGAATAGAGAGACATGAGTATCTTTCTTGGATGTGCTACCCTGCTAGGTGATATGAAGACATTTCATGTTGTAGATAAGCTGCGCTTTACTTAGGTTACTTCTGCAAAGCATCCAAAGGAATTGCTCTAAGTTATGTTTGCTTAGGTATGGACAGGATATTATTTTTGACTTATGTGAGGAAAATGCAAATGTACGCAGAGTTACATTTGAGATCATTACTAGAATTTAGTAGTTGGCCTTGTTTGTTTATTTTGTCATGCATATCACTAGGTTTAATCTTCAGCTGTAAAAGTGCCTCAGGAACGTCCTTTAAGTCGTCTGAAATTCTGTAGCAATTTTCTAATATACTTGTATTTCAGGATTCACTTTCTGCAATGTCCCCAAGGTGTGTTAAGCAAACATTTTGAGAAGCTTATCCAATGCAATCCACGGTTATGTGCACTAAGTTCTGAACCAGAAATTAGTTTAAAAAATCCATTCTTTGAACCAAGAAGCTCTTTTTTAGAGGGCCATGAAGAATACAAGTGCCATCAATTTGATAAGTTGAAGGACACATGTGGATCTGCAATTCAGGAATCATCTTCAAGTTGCACAACTAGCACGTCAGCTTCTGTTAAGAATGACGTCAGAGATTCTGTTACTAGGTTGTCGGATGTTTCCATGGGTGATATTCATGCACAAGATCCAGGTAGTTTTCAAATCTTGTCTATTAGTTCATTAATTTTCTAGTTTTTCACTGAGAAATGTTCTGCACTTTCTACTAAACAAATTGACACCTTGCAGACAATTGAATGAAAATATGATATTAAAAAGATTAGACAATTTTCAAAGTAATATTCTATATATCCCAATTGAAATGATTTAAATGTGTAATGCCATCTTTTAAAGTTCTTTCTTTTTGGAAAATTTAAACTTTGAGTGACTATAAATGTGTGCGTGCGTGCTTTTAAAATCACTTTACGTTTTCTTCAATTCGTGGTTGCTAAGTCTCCATGTTAAGAGAAATATAGTCGATAATTTTTCTTGTTGTATTAGTTAGTTTCTTTTATCTTTTATATCATTTCTAAGTAGAAACTTATTTCCGTGTTACCATTGTTTATTCGACTGTTTATTAGAAGTTGATTGCTGTTTTGGCTATATCCAAGTGAAATGGTCAAGTGAACTTTAATTTTATATTAATATAAAATTCTTACAAGTTTTGACCTAACACAATTTGGCATCATTGCTCTTAGTCTTATTTTACTTCTAGTTTTTTTTTTCACATTTTATTCCAATTTCAGGTTCCTTTCGATCTTGCATACCAACACACTTTTAATTGCCCATGTTTCTCGATACTTCATGCATTCCTAGGCCGATCTATGCATTTTTTCTATACATTTATGCACCTGGACAGATATTAAGATACTATACAGTCGTTTGTATCACAAGGGATAGATAGGGATGACTCGATGTAGTTTTGTACTTCACTTTCTTTAAGATTATGTTGTTTCCTAATAGTATTTCTTATCATATTAAATGCAATGATATTGTTAGCGAAACAAATTCCATTGCATGTTAATATTTATACATTTTGTTTCAGTGATAAAAGCTGGATTTCTCAAAGGAGTTAATGCAGTTGGCTCTGAGGCTACTAATCTTCAAAACTCCTGGGATCAGTTGAAAGCTTCTGGATTGAAGCCTTCAATGTCTGTTAGTGACTTTGTTAGTCAACTGGAACAATGCATCTCTCAGCAGATCACTTCAGGCAATCCACATTTATCGGGCGCTACAGCGCCTGCCAAGGTGATGTTGGAAGAGTTGGTTCAGCACCTCTTCAGTGATTCCCAGGTTCCTGCGTCTGATGAAAAATCTGTCATGACGAAAGTGAATTCCTTTTGCTCCCTGCTCCAGAAAGACGTCGGGGTGATACAGAGCCAACAGATGAAGGGCGCTTCGACTTCAGCCTGTGCTGGTGTCTTGCAGAATGACTCATTGGAGCACACGTTAGTTCAGGAAGACACGGGCACAAAGAATGCCACAGGAATGCCGAGAAGAGATTCTTTCGGAGAGTTGCTGATGCATCTTCCACGAATTGCCTCGCTACGTCAGTTCTTGTTCGATATCGCAGAAGAAGATTGTAATCCCTCGTCTCCTGCATCTAATGAAAACTCTGTCAGATGAAAGTGAATTCCTTTTGCTCCCTGATCCAGAAAGATGTTGGTGTGGTACAGAGCCAACAGATGAAGGGCGCTTCGACTTCAGAGGGTGCTAGTGCCATGCATAATGATTCATTGGAGAACACATTAGTTCAGGGAGACACGGGTACGAAGAATGCAACAGGAATGTCAAGAATAGATTCTTTCGGGGAGTTGCTGATGCATCTTCCACGAATTGCCTCGCTGCCTCAGTTCTTGTTCGATATCGCAGAAGAAGATTGTAATCCCTCGTCTCCTTCAATCTAACAAAGCATGCCTTAGGTGTTTGTATCTTCTGTTAATGTAAATAGTAAAAGTCTAGGTAAAATTCAGAGCTTCAGGTACTTGGTTGGTAGGATGAAGTCTCGCAAATATGTTTGAATAATGTAATTTTTGCCTTCTTTTTTGGTACCTTCGTAATGTTACTTCCTTCATCTTGGTCTTTGTTAATAGGCTGGGTGAAAACGATCTCTTATTTAAATGGCCAAAATTCAGCTTAATCATTTCGTTTTACATCATGGGGTGTGTTCTAGAAGGGAACGACGCGGATGGCGAGTCACCAAAGCGCAACTCACGAGGATGGTGACGGGGAGAAGGAGATCACGTTCTACGAGATTAACAACAGCGTTAATGAGAACACACCAGAAGGTTTTTCGGCAGAGTCCACTCCGACGCTCAAGTCAGGAATCTGAATTCTCTTAGGAGGACAACGAGCAATCAGAATTTGGTTAAGTTCGGAAAGCTTATCCCCTTTACCTGAATGTCGAAGCACCTTATATACTTGAGGTTTTGGTCACGCGTGTCTCCACGTTCCCTAATCATCGGTTACGTGATATCCTTTAGGTAACGGCCGTTGCGATCATTAAGGCCTTAATTACCATGTGTAACGGACAATAATTATCCGATAACTTTCCTGTTCTGGAAAGAGGAACGGCTACTTGAAGTCGGCCTCGGGGTCTCATCCCCCGAGCTGAACTAGGAGCCTTCATTTGTTGTACCGAGTGGGTCTCGGGGTCTCATCCCCCGAGTTAAACTCGGAGTCTTCATTTGTTGTACCGAGTGCGTCTTGGGGCCTGACACCCGAGCCAACCTCGGGGGCTTTCGTCTGTTCTCCAGACATAGTCCCGGGCGTCCGACATCCGGTCCGACCTCGGGGGCTCTTGCCTGTTCTCCCGAGGTAGTCTCGAGAGCCCGACCACCCGTCTGGCCTCGGAAGCTTTTGCCTGGTCTTGGAAGCCTGAGTCCCGACCTAACCTCAGGCGTCTATCCTCCTGAGATAGCCTCAGGAGTCCGACTGCTTGGTCTGACCTCGGGGCTCTGATCTACTCTCCCGAGGTGGTCTTGGTATGACCTCGACGCTCAGGTTTAGTGAACCCTAACACGTAGCTTCCCCATGCCACGTGTCCACCCTGGGAGGCTCAACCCCATCACAAGTCCTTCTCTTCAAGTCTAATCGAAGGAAGTGTGGCTGATTGATTAAGTTAAAGGTACGACGAGGGGAAGCTACGCATCTGTGAGACCCATATTGTTATTCCTTCTCTCTTGGTGGCTTGCTAGGTCTGAGGAATCGAAACATTGATCTCTCGGGTCAAGGCGGTCTTTTGAATTAGTCCAAAAAGATTTTGTGAGTTCCGAGGCACGACAATGATAGCTGTCTATCACCCATTAAAAGTGCGCGGGTATCTTAATGACGAGGCGATCCTTCAGCGAGTATGGCCTTGCCACGTGGACATATTTTTTCTTCGTGATCTCCTTCTGACACGAGCCACAGGGTCATACCCAACGACGACCCTAAGGAGTGGTGATGCCTTGAGATGGGCAATCATCGCCGTCCACGTGCTGTGCCCTTATTGTCCGCACGAGGGCGGCTTTGTCTCTATAAATGGGGGAGACGAAAGCATCCTTCCGTCTTCTTGCATCGTCGGCTATCAGAGATTGCACGCTCCATCTCCATTCACTAGAATCACACTTTGCTAAGGCTTTCTCTCTCTGCGTAAGTCTCGTTCGTCCCTCTTCTTCCTCTTTTCATTACCATGGGTAGGGAAGAAAAGGGAAAGAAAACTCAAGGTGTGGAAGAGAGATCGGAGGAGGGACAGGTTTACCGTCCGGAGTGGTACGAAATCATTTCTTCTAGGGTTAAGTTTGACACCCTCCGAGCCGCCTGCGAAGCGTACGACATTTTGACAGAGTTGGATGTGGAAGTACCTAAGTTAGACTAGTCCCCCGTAGAACCTCCTCTAGGGATTTTCACCTTCTTCCTAAGGCAGGTAGAATTAGGTCTCCGCTTTCCACTGTCACCTTTTTTCATGAGTGTATCTTCTTATTTTGATATCCCTTTACATCAGATGACTCAACGCTTTCGCCCAGATGGACAGGGTGTTCATCCTTTTCAAACTCTTCGACATTCCTTTGACCCCCATTTTTTTCCCTTTTTCTTTCTACCAACTTTAGCATCTGGTGGGCTTTCAGTTTCATGGCTCGCCCCATCCATAAGTTTATAGGAAGTCTTCCTTCCTCCTATAAGGGATGGAAGGAATATTTTTTCTTTATCTGACTCCCTAATCACTCCTTCGGCCCCATTCGCAGGAGAGAAGACTTAAGGATCATTCTAGAGTTAGGCGACTTCAGCAGGATTCAGGATACTAGCGGGCCAAAAGCATCTTGGCTAGCATGGAGTTTAACGACCCCTACCTGGTGCAATGTGAAGAGCTCTTGTACCGGGCTGGGCTCAGCTCCAAAGCCATCAGCATTAGTCCCAGTCTCAGTAAGTTCATATTTTTACTAACTGCTTGTTAATTCTAACTGATGTCCTATTGTTTTTCCCTTGCAGAGGAAATCATGCTGTCCAGGGCGATGAAAAAACTCCTTAAATAGGAGCAAGCTAGCGAGTAAGCCTTGGTCCCCTCCTCCAGCTCCCACCGCCTCGGTGGTTGACCCGGCTGAAGACTCGGAGGGGACGTCTAAGCGGACCGATGATCAAGGAGATGACCCCCCCCTCCCACGCTCATTGAGACAGGAGGTGATGAAGAAGAACCCATGCCTCAGGCTTGTCCACTGACGGCCGAACCAACGGGAAGACGAGGCACAAGTGGCATGCCAAACGGTCAACTGACAATTCCTCAGATGCCTTGAAAGGCAAGCGGGCAGAGCCAGCAAAGCCTCGACTGACGAGTGCATGCTTGCGCCAGAAGGTCCAGGCGGCAGAGGAGGAGGCCTCGCTGGGTCCTCAATCAGTGAAGTTGAAGGAGGCCTCCACCGAGGGTCCTACTCCCGGGGGAGCATCTAGCTTTGAGGAGGAATCCCGGGCTCCTGTACAGTGCCTCCTGAAGCATCTGCCATCCAGCCCCTTCACCGCTCCAAAGATACACTCTCTCAGAGGAGCCAGGACGACGCGAGAGGGAAGACTTCGAGTGCTTCCGCTAGGCCACTCGCCAACCTGCACAAGTCCCTCCTGAAGGTAAAGATGTTGTGCTTTTCTATTATCCATGTTCATCCTTTCTAATTCCTGTTATTTCCTATGGCAGGCCACTTATGACTGCCTCGTCGGGGGCAGCCACTTACCCTCCAGGTAGGAGACCGAAGCCCTGGGCCAACAGGTAGCAGAATTGGAGGTAGAGGTCCACCACGCTCGCGAGGAAGGCCTAATGCAGGCAGAGGTCAACAGGGGCCTTCAGGCCAAAGTGGAGCGCTATATGGACTCCCTGCTGGCCTCTGAGTCTTCCCTGCACAATGCTATCCACCGGGTGCTCCTCTTGTCGAAACTGTCAAAGACCGTCACCGATGAGGTGAGCCATGTTGGGGCAATCGACCCAAGTATGATCTGGAGGATCATGGGTTTTGATGTGTGTGTCAATATGGTTAAGTTAGGGTTTTATTGTGTTCTAATATGTGTATGTGAGTGTGCAGGTTTGCAGGTACACATAGACTTGGTTGGATGTCTTCAGGTGAAGGGTGGCATGGAGGCAAGCCGTGGGCTTGTATGCGCATCCGAGGGACCATGGACAAAGTAGGTACGATGAGCCGAGGGAAGCGGACTTCGAGGCATGCGTGAAGGATGGCATGGAGGCAAGCCGAGGGCTTGCATGTGCATCTGAGGGACGGGAGCCGAAGATGAAGAGGGCGTGAAGGCAACAGATCGAGACTGCTGATTGAAGAGTTAACTAGGTCGTAAGGGTTCGAGTGTAAGTGTTTATATTCGGGAACTAAGCCGAGAGGATTCGAGTGCAGAGAGAAATGTACTCAGGACGGATAAACCTAGGCTTAGGGAAGGACCAGTCGACTGCCCCTGGGGCAGTCGACTGGTGATGGCTGGAGATTTAAACGTTGGGCTTGCAACATTCGAATCTGAGTGAGACCAGTCGACTGGTCTTGGACCAGTCAACTAGTAGCGGCCATATTAGACTCGAGCTCTATTTAAGGGAGCTCGTTTAAGGCCTTTCTTCCTTGGCGAAACCTGCTTGGATAGAGATGGTTAGTAGCCTGTTGTGCTTAGATAGTGTCCAGAAGTTGTGGTGAGGTTTCTCCACCCACAAGGAGTTACGAGATCTAGCCAGAGGTGCTCCGGGGAATCATCCACCGACGGATTAGAGATCGCCCACTTTATGGACAGCCGTGGAGTAGGAGTTTTTATCTTCGAACCACGTAAATAGGTGTGTTCCTCTTAGTTTAGTTTTAGTTTTCGTTTATTCCGCTTGCACACTAACTTTGTAGGAAGAAAAATCGAAGAGAAGCTATTCACCCCCCCTCTAGCTTGACGGTCACGATCTAACAAGTGGTATCAGAGCGAAGGTCCGCTCTTGTTGGAATAACCGCCAAAAGAGCACAAGCTAGAGGAAATGATGATGGAAGACAAGGTGGGTGATGACATAAATACTCCACCTCCTTATGATCATGAAGATTTTGACTATTGGAGGATAAGAATGAAGACTTGGCTTGGAATGGATTGAGAGTGCATGGTGGTGCTAGAAGAACCATTCGAGATTCCAAGAGACAAGTATGAGAAAAAACTTCGACTAGATATTGGACTAAGGAGCAACAAGCCCAATCTAGGGCAAATGAGAAGATAATTGGTATATTGATTAATATTTTGCCTAATAATATTTTGAGTGGTGTAGGTGAACATAAAAATGCATATGAGTTATGGAAAAAGATGGGAGAATTTCATGAGAACACTACACAAGCTCAAATAGTAGAAGAGCCCAAAGAAATCAATTCAATAGTTCAAGAGGGGAAAAAGAAAAAGAGTTGTTAACCTCGTCATGTGAAGAGGCATAATCAAGTGAAAGAACATCCACTTCATCAAGAGAAGAAGAAGAGGTATCAACGTCAAGGATTGAGGGGGAGGCTCATCCATGCCAGAGCAAGAAAAAGCTCCAACCTCCACCAAAGCAAAATCAAAGAATCATATCATATGCTTTGGATGCAACAAGAAGGGGCACTACAAGGACAAGTGTCCATTAGGTAAGAAGAAGGTAAACCCTAAATCCGGGTTCATTCATTTAAAAGCTAATGTGGGTTGTAGGGAAAAGAAAGAAAAGAAGTACATTAGGTGCTACAATTGTGGGGAGCTAGGACATTACCACACCCGATGTCCAAGGAAAGGAAAGCTCAAGAAAATGGAGCATTAAGAAGATGGTGTAGGATCGAATACGTCCGCTAGAGGGGGGGTGAATAGCGTTTCTCGGATCTTTCTTGTACCTGCGTTGTTCGTTGCACAGCGGAAACAATAATAAAGAAAACAAACAACGCTAACAAAGAGAATTTACTTGGTATTCACCCCGGCCGGGTAACTAATCTAAGAATTCGTCGGTGGATCACTCCCCGGATAACCTCCGGCTATCTCTCGTCGCTCCTTGTGGGTGGAGAAACCTCACCACAACACCTTGAGAACCTCTGAGCATAAAGACTACTGTTTGGCCCTTAACCAAGACCAAACTCGTCAAGAATCTCATCCACCATGAAGTCCTCTTTAAATAGGACTCGGGCTGAAACCCTCGCTACCAGTCGACTGCCCCTGGGACAGTCGACTGGTGCCACTGAAATTCGACCGTTGCACCCCCAACGTTCGAATTCTCAGCCAACTCACCAGCCACCTACCAGTCGACTGCCCCCAGGGCAGTCGACTAGTCCCAGGGCTGAGACCTTTCTGTGAGTTCCATCAGTCGACTGCCCCCAGGCCAGTCGACTGATCTACTCACCCACCTAAGGTTACCCTTCCTGAGTACATTCTACTCTGCACTCAACCCCTAGGATTTTCCGAGTACAATCACACAGCACTCGTACCCTCACGACTCGACTGACCCCTCACTTAGCAGCCTCGACTATTGCCTTCACGCCCTCTTCATTTCGGCTCCCGTCCCCGGATGCACGCAAGCCTCCAGCTTGCCTCCATGCCATCCTTCACGCATGCCTCGAAGTCCACGCCCCTCAACTTATCGTCCCTGCTTTCCAAGGTCCCTCGGGTGCACACAAGCCTCCAGCTTGTCTCCATGCCACCCTTCACCATACCGAGGCTGTCCAGTCAAGTCAATATGTGTACCTGTACAACCTGCACACTCAACATACACATATAAGAATACAAGGGTAAGCCTAACTTAAACCCTTTTCCCAAATATCAAAACACTTGGTCATTCCGGACCACAGATTGCCTCAAAAATCTCTCCCTTTTTGATGTTTGGCAATACATTTAAGTTAGGGAAACAAAATAGTAGTCAATAGCAAAAACAATGCTAAAATCATGCATATGCAATGCATACATGGATCCTATCCCAAGGCATCCCACACCTAACCCTCCAAGTTAGGACTTTTCACGGGCTTTTTAAAGCTTCTCCCAGGCTCCCCCTACATTAGACTTACAAAGGCTTTTTAAGAACCTCCCCAAGGTTCCCCTTACGCCAAGAATGGAGCAACCATGCTCCCCCTTAATCTTAGCTCCCCCCTAAACCTAGGGTTTCTAGCAAAGGTGTGTTTGGTTTCACAACTTAAACCCAACACTTCTCCCCCTTTGCCTAACATAAAAAAGAACCCAACATTATCCCAATTATCAATTCTTTTAATCCCCAATGACCATAAACAATGTGTACTAGCCCCCCATACACTTGTTTTGCATCATTTGGATACATACCCAGCTGTTGACACAAAATTCAGCCATTACCAGTCGACTGCCCCCCATGGCAGTCGACTGATACTCTGAAAATCAGAATTTCAACCTTTCTGACGAAATTCAGAAATGCGTCAGAAATTTCACAAATCTCCAAAAATTCCCAAATTTGGTGGAGACATTTGTGGTACCCATACCTACTTGGAAAAAATACATTCCAAAATGTATCTATCACCATTCCCAAATTTGACACAAAATCCAAAACTAGCTAAAAACTTCAATCAAACCTTGACCTAAAGTCCTAGTTTTGGTTTCCTCTTGATGTCTTTGCCCATGCCAACCCACAATGCGTTCCTAGCATTGATTTACATGGCAATTACACATCAAAAACCAATCTTCATGCAATATGACCCCAAAGTCATATTTCCATGCATGAAACTTAAAAATACCGTGCCAAAACCCAAGAATTGAGACTCAAGTCCGTCTCCAATTCTTTTGGCACACTTCATGGTCCATCTAGACTTCTAGGAGCACCCCCTCCCAAGGTCCATTCACCATATATCCCAAAATTTTCAATGAAACTTAAGGCAACCTAGGAGGCAACCTCCCCCTTAACCTATGCCTTCTTCAAATTTTCGATTTTCCTAGGTGAAGTTCTACCCAACTTAACACCCTGACACCAAGTTAGGTTCTACCAAACCTAAAAACCAAGTTCTTCTCCCTTGGCCACCATTAAAGGATTACCCCTAAGCAATCTTATTCCTAGTGCCAAAAAGAACTCATCAATACCCAATAAAAACCTAAAGATTTGCAAGCACACTTGCTAGGATATACCCTATCCTAGAAAAATAAGATCTCATGAAAATATCAAGTGTGCTTGACTTTGGTTCAATTCTCTAATTTCCTTAAAGATGGACACTTTGTATCAATTTTGACCTCAATTCATGATTCCTTGTGTTTGCCAAATCTAGCCATGATCAATCTACATAAGGAATTATCCTCAATTTTTCCTTTTTCCATATCCTTTCATTTATCAAGAACTTATCATTCAAAATCACTCATTGACTCTTAATCACTCATTAGTTCTTCTTGAATTCACTGATATCCTTGTACCCTCATTTAATTACCATTAACCCATGAGGCAATCCATTAATCAAGGATCTTAATTTAGACATTACGTTCTATAACCCAATAGTCATTTTTCTCTAACCCTACTGGATCAGTTGACTGCCCTCAGGGCGGTCGACTGAGAAAACTTACAGAGAGTTTCTGGGCTTGAGATCAGTCGACTGCCCCCAGGGCAGTCGACTGATACCTGATTTTCAGGTTTTCAGCCCAAATTTAGAAATGCCTAGATAATTCTACAAATCTACGAAAAATCTGAAATTTTGTAGAGAGATTTGTGGGGCCAATGTCTACTTGGAAAAAAAAATACGTTTCCAAACAAATGTATTCCGGATCCCAAGATTGGCACGAAACTCAACTTATCCTAAAGTGTATCATTGAAACTCATCCCAAAAGTCTCAATTTCGATTCCTCCTCACTGTTTCTTCTTATCCTTGATTATAGTTCATTTCTATCATTGAATTACATGGTGTTCACACATTAAAACATAATTTTACCCAATATAATTGTATTTTCATTCTTTTCTCCCTAAATTCCCTTTTAATGTGCCAAAATCTAGGATTAAGACTTACCCAAGTCTTTCAAACCTTTTGGCACATTTCACATAATTTTCTTGGAGAGAAACTCTTGAGATCCATTTACCATGGATCCCAAAGGCTTCTAGAGCTCCCCCTTGAGCTCTTAGCCCTAGCCACCTCCCTGGGTGACTCAATCCATACTAAGCTACACCGGTGTGCCACCGGTGACTCTTGGCTTACAAAATGGACTCTCTTGACTTTAGACACTTTGTCTTTGGTTAAGTCCTTTCCCTTCCCTTTGAATGGCACCCCCTTGCCATCCTTGGGCTTGCCCTCCTTGCTATGACCATATGTTACACTAGCATTTTTCTTTTCATTAGCCTTGGAGGTCTTAGACCGGTATCCCAAACCCGATCTATTGTAGTTGGGTTTCAAAGTACCCAATACCATATCTAGACCCTTAGATTCAACCGTGAATCTTTCCAGGGTCTTTTCCAATGCATCAAGTCTTGCCCTCAAGGCTTGATTTTCCTTTGCTAAGTTTCTAGCCTTAGAGTCCATATGCCCATTTTGGATATTTCTAGACCTATCCATTTTCCTAGGCACATTCCTTCCCTTCTTGGGATTAGTGCCATGATCCTTAGGTCCAAAGGTCTTAGGTCTAACATTGTGCATGTTTTTTCTAGGATTTTGATCTACCTTGTTAACCCTAGTTCTATCATTATATCTAAATCTAAAATTGTGCACAAGTAAACACTTTTCATGATTTCTAGTATGCATAGATGAATGACTAATTTTATCATGCACAGAGGAACTCAAAATCAAATTACATTTTGGCTTAAGGTTAGGAGTTACCTTCCTTACCTTTGGAGCTTCTCCTTGTTGCAAGCTTCTTTTCATTCTCTCCTCCTTCTCCCATCTTCTTAGATGCTCCATTTTCTTGAGCTTTCCACTCATTGGGCATTTCGTGTGGTAGTGTCCTAGCTCACCACATGTGAAGCATCTGATTCTCTTCCGTTTAGCTTGGACTTCTTTGTTCCTACAATCCATGTTAGAACTAGAAGAATTTGAAATGAGTTGGGACTTTACCTCCTTTTTACCTAGTGGGCACTTGTCTTTGTAGTGCCCCTTTTCATTGCACCCAAAGCATGTGATGTAGTCCTTGGCTCTTGCTTTGGTGGAGGTGGGGGTGTAACGCCCCAAAATTTCTATTTTTAGTTCTTAAAGTCCTTAGAATTATTTAAAAATGGTTTAGAAATATTCTAGATATTTTTAGGAATTTTTAGAATATTTTTATGAAATTTTCCGAGTCCGTTTAGTATTTTTAAAAAAGAAAAAACGTTTAAGGGCAGCAAGGGATTCGAACCCGCGACCACCAGGAGACCAGGCGCGCGCGCGACCGGCGGGGCTAGGGTATCAAGCACATCAAAAGGTGGAGAGAAATAAATTTATGAAGTAGTTACGTTTTTTCCATAAAGATAGTATAAATAGAAAATTAAAGGGAGAAGTTTTTATTTCTCTCAAACCCTCTCGCCCAAACCCCACGCGCACCGTCTCTCTTCTTCCTCACGCACGCACGCCACCTCCCAAGCCTTCCTCTCCTCTTCCAAGGGGGCGTCGGCCAAGAGGGAACCAAGGAGACAGAGCGTTTCGTCCGTCTTGACGAGAAGAACACGTAGGCGCGGACGGTTCGTAGAGATTTCAAGCTTCTCCCGAGCCCTAGACGTCAATCTTGGTAGTAAGTCCAAGATATCAATGTAAGTACTGCTCACCTGCAGTAAGAGGCGGTTTTTCCGCAAGAATTTCCCTTAATAGTTTTAAAAAGAGATATTTCCTTTTTGTTTAAGTTTTTGCATGTGATCTTAGTTCATTATATGCTTGTATAAGTTTGATAAAGCACCCTATGTGAGATTAGGGGCTAAGAAAGTTATGAGAAAAGAAAAGAGAAGATAAAGATAAGAAAAGAAAAGGCCAAGGCCTTAAGAAATCCCCAAAAGTCAAGACTTAGGGATTTTAGCACGCAAGGTGCTCGAGAAAATGCCAAGGCATTTACAGATAAGAAAGAAAAGAAAGAAAAGCTATTTTATTTTCTAAGGCCAGTACCCGGCGTCCAAGGGCGTCGTTAAAGAAATCCAGGTGTCCAATTCCAAGGTCTTGGCCCTGGTAGACCAAGGTCTGCTCTATTAGGATTGGTGGCTCGCTACCCCAACCTTTTAGGGAACGCGCATGAGATGGTACTTACGTCTTCAGTGGATCCAAGTGATTATTATTTTCAAGTATATGCTTTAGCAAAGTTTCTAAAGTTTAAAGAGTTTTCAAAAAGTTCAAGAATAGCTAAAGTTTCAAGTTGAGCCAAGAAAAGTAAATTGAGATTTATTAATGCTTGAGTATGCATGTTTTGAGTTATACATGTTCTTAGTTTTCTTTCAAGCATATAAGTATCTCATATGAATTTCATATTGATCAAGAAGCATGTTTGCACATTTCGAGATTTTGTGAGCTAGATAGTACTTACTAAGCTTTTTGCTTACTAGTTGCATTTCCTCTTACTGCAGATAAAGGTAAAGACAAGCAATTCTGAAGGAAGGCGACGAGGCGGTGCTGAGTAAAGTGTGTGTGGTGGCTGATTTTGGAGAGATCCTTGAGACGAGACAATTTAGTTATTTGAATTACAATGTTTTAGTTTATTCAAATTTCAAGTTCTTGCTTTATGGAGTTTAGCGAACATTTAAGCTTTGGATAGTTTTACATGCTCAATTTCTTAGAGTAAAGATTCCATGTTATTTCATTTAGCATACATATCCTTATGATTGCATAGGATGAGTAGAAGTGTGAGTAGTTTGAAATATTGATACTTTGTTAGAGAAATAGATGCATGTGCCAAGATAGTATTAATTTCCCTTTGAATCAAGTTTTATTGCTTAAGTATGTTTAGAAAAGTTGCTTTCTCATTTGATAATGCCTTAGGGATGTTTCAGAATTTTGTGTGATGAGTTTCAATGGTTAGAAGTTAAGTTTGGTACAAACTCTAGCTTAAAGTCTATGTAGATTTTTCATAACTTGCTAAATTCCGCAAAAGTCCTAATTTCAAGTTTATGGATTCGTTTTGATGGGCTAAATTGTTTAGAAAACTGGTATAGAGTATAGAAATGGTGTCATGATTTTATATGGCTCGAAAGTATAGGTTTGGTGGAGTTTTGAAACAAGGCTTCGAATCTGAAAAACAGGTTTCAGACTTATCAGTCGACTGGTACAGTATCAGTCGACTGATACCCGTAAGCTGAGTTGGGCGAGGCAAGTTTCAATAAGTATTTTCTTACGAGTTTTTGAGAAAGAAAGTGTGACATGGTATCATGCATGACTATTTAAGTTAGAATATCATTCTTAAATAGATTAAAAAGAAAAAAAAAGAGATTTCCGCATTTTTAGTCGTGCATTAGAGTCGAGAAGTAGACAAAAGTAACGATCCGTCTAAGGCAGGAGAAGGCGGGTCGCTACAGGTGGTATCAGAGCAGTTCCCATTCTCCAGCATTACACACACATCAGCATCAACCTTGCCGTCTTCAAGTAAGAAAGTTTTAAGTTTCAGTTTTCTATTGCTCCTTTATTTAATTACAGTACAGAGAAATGCTTAAGTACTTACTCATATGTGCATAGAACAAGGAAGCATGTTTAATACCTTAATATCACGAAATCATGTTTAATCCCTAGAATGGATATTAGATTTCTAAGTAAGAAGACAAGTTTATACCTAGAGAGGTAGTAGTGAGTTCTTGTTCCCTTATGCATTATTAGATGGCAAGAAGAGGCCGAGCTCCTAATGCTAATAACAGAACTCCAGTTCAAGATAACAATGAGCCTGGCACAGAACCGCCAAACCTGATGGCAGTCATTGCTCAAATGCAAGCTTAGATTACAGAACCACAGAAGACCATCGCTACACTGATAGCAAATCAGCACCCAGTGCCCCCTACACCACCCACAGCAGGAGTGGAAACCCCAGTGGTGGCTGAAGTTTCACCAGTCACACAGGAGACCCCTGCCGTGAACCGAAGACAAGAAGCATATCTCGTTCAGTGGCAGAGGCTGAAACCTGAAAGCTTCTCAGGCACGACTGAGCCCTGGGATGCCCAGGCTTGGTTCAAGACTTTAGAGAGCACAATGGAGCTTCTTGACTGGCCAGAAGTCGAGAAGGTCAAATGTGCCTCCTTCTGCCTAACTGGAGATGCTCGTATGTGGTGGGAGCGAGTCAAGAGTAAGAGGATAGTCAACCAGATGAGCTGGACAGATTTCGAGCAAGAGTTCTATGAGGAGTTCTTCCACATGCGGGTTACCAACAAGCACTACGAGGAATTCACGGAGTTCAGACAAGGAGAACTATCCGTGGACGAAGCAGTGAAGATGTTTAAGCGGTTAGCTCATCTGTGCCCAGAGCTAGTTAGCACAGGAAAAGAGATGGTTATGCTAATGCTCAAGCTATTAAGGCCTGAGATAGCGTTAAAGAGGGCTAGCAGTGTTAAGAGGCCACAAACCTCCGAAGAACTAATAAGTGGTGCTTTGACCACTGAGCACTACTTAAACAGTATAAAGGCCACCAGAAAGGTTGAACGATGAAGTTCTTAACCACCTTACCGTCAGGGGAAGTAATGGCCTCTACTCAGAGGCTAAAGGCAGTACCAATCCGGATTTCCAACCGAGAGCTCTATAGTGACTTGACAGTCCTTGAGATGAACGATTATGAAGTCATTTTAGGGATGGATTTCCTCAGTAAGTACAGCGCTTCAGTGGACTGCCGTAGAAGGAAGGTGGTTTTCAGCCCAGAAAGAGAACCACCATTCGAGTTTCAAGGAGCCCCAAAGAGGAAGACTCAGAAATTCCTCTCAGCCTTGGCAGCCCACCAGATGCTAGAGCAAGGGTGTGCTGGTTTTCTTGCACACATAGTAGACTCAGAAGCAAAGAAAGAACTCAAGCAGGAGGATGTACGGGTAGTCTGCGAATATCCAGAAGTATTCCCCGAAGAACTACCTGGACTACCGCCCAACAGGGAGGTGGAATTTGAGATTGAACTGGTGCCAGGTACCGGTTCGGTCTCAAAAGCCCCATATCATATGTCTCCTGCAGAGCTGAAGGAATTACAAGAGCAACTCCAGGAGCTACTAGACAAGGGCTTCATTCGCCCAAGTCATTCACCCTGGGGAGCTCCTGTACTTTTCGTCAAGAAGAAGGATGGGTCTATGCGTCTGTGCATAGACTACCGAGNTGATTAAGCACCCTATGTGAGATTAGGGCTAAGAAAGTTATGAGAAAAGAAAAGAAAGATAAAGATAAGAAAAGAAAAGGCCAAGGCCTTAAGAAATCCCCAAAAGTCAAGACTTAGGGATTTTAGCACGCAAGGTGCTCGAGAAAATGCCAAGGCATTTACAGATAAGAAAGAAAAGAAAGAAAAGCTATTTTATTTTCTAAGGCCAGTACCCGGCGTCCAAGGGCGTCGTTAAAGAAATCCAGGTGTCCAATTCCAAGGTCTTGGCCCTGGTAGACCAAGGTCTGCTCTATTAGGATTGGTGGCTCGCTACCCCAACCTTTTAGGGAACGCGCATGAGATGGTACTTACGTCTTCAGTGGATCCAAGTGATTATTATTTTCAAGTATATGCTTTAGCAAAGTTTCTAAAGTTTAAAGAGTTTTCAAAAAGTTAAGAATAGCTAAAGTTTCAAGTTGAGCCAAGAAAAGTAAATTGAGATTTATTAATGCTTGAGTATGCATGTTTTGAGTTATACATGTTCTTAGTTTTCTTTCAAGCATATAAGTATCTCATATGATTTCATATTGATCAAGAAGCATGTTTGCACATTTCGAGATTTTGTGAGCTAGATAGTACTTACTAAGCTTTTTGCTTACTAGTTGCATTTCCTCTTACTGCAGATAAAGGTAAAGGCAAGCAATTCTGAAGGAAGGCGACGAGGCGGTGCTGAGTAAAGTGTGTGTGGTGGCTGATTTTGGAGAGATCCTTGAGACGAGACAATTTAGTTATTTGAATTACAATGTTTTAGTTTATTCAAATTTCAAGTTCTTGCTTTATGGAGTTTAGCGAACATTTAAGCTTTGGATAGTTTTACATGCTCAATTTCTTAGAGTAAAGATTCCATGTCATTTCATTTAGCATACATATCCTTATGATTGCATTGGATGAGTAGAAGTGTGAGTAGTTTGAAATATTGATACTTTGTTAGAGAAATAGATGCATGTGCCAAGATAGTATTAATTTCCCTTTGAATCAAGTTTTATTGCTTAAGTATGTTTAGAAAAGTTGCTTTCTCATTTGATAATGCCTTAGGGATGTTTCAGAATTTTGTGTGATGAGTTTCAATGGTTAGAAGTTAAGTTTGGTACAAACTCTAGCTTAAAGTCTATGTAGATTTTTCATAACTTGCTAAATTCCGCAAAAGTCCTAATTTCAAGTTTATGGATTCGTTTTGATGGGCTAAATTGTTTAGAAAACTGGTATAGAGTATAGAAATGGTGTCATGATTTTATATGGCTCGAAAGTATAGGTTTGGTGGAGTTTTGAAACAAGGCTTCGAATCTGAAAAACAGGTTTCAGACTTATCAGTCGACTGGTACAGTATCAGTCGACTGATACCCGTAAGCTGAGTTGGGCGAGGCAAGTTTCAATAAGTATTTTCTTACGAGTTTTTGAGAAAGAAAGTGTGACATGGTATCATGCATGACTATTTAAGTTAGAATATCATTCTTAAATAGATTAAAAAGAAAAAAAAAGATTTCCGCATTTTTAGTCGTGCATTAGAGTCGAGAAGTAGACAAAAGTAACGATCCGTCTAAGGCAGGAGAAGGCGGGTCGCTACAGGTGGTATCAGAGCAGTTCCCATTCTCCAGCATCACACACACATCAGCATCAACCTTGCCGTCTTCAAGTAAGAAAGTTTTAAGTTTCAGTTTTCTATTGCTCCTTTATTTAATTGCAGTACAGAGAAATGCTTAAGTACTTACTCATATGTGCATAGAACAAGGAAGCATGTTTAATACCTTAGTATCACGGAATCATGTTTAATCCCTAGAATGGATATTAGATTTCTAAGTAAGAAGACAAGTTTATACCTAGAGAGGTAGTAGTGAGTTCTTGTTCCCTTATGCATTATTAGATGGCAAGAAGAGGCCGAGCTCCTAATGCTAATAACAGAACTCCAGTTCAAGATAACAATGAGCCTGGCACAGAACCGCCAAACCTGATGGCAGTCATTGCTCAAATGCAAGCTTAGATTACAGAACCACAGAAGACCATCGCCACACTGATAGCAAATCAGCACCCAGTGCCCCCTACACCACCCACAGCAGGAGTGGAAACCCCAGTGGTGGCTGAAGTTTCACCAGTCACACAGGAGACCCCTGCCGTGAACCGAAGACAAGAAGCATACCTCGTTCAGTGGCAGAGGCTGAAACCTGAAAGCTTCTCAGGCACGACTGAGCCCTGGGATGCCCAGGCTTGGTTCAAGACTTTAGAGAGCACAATGGAGCTTCTTGACTGGCCAGAAGTCGAGAAGGTCAAATGTGCCTCCTTCTGCCTAACTGGAGATGCTCGTATGTGGTGGGAGCGAGTCAAGAGTAAGAGGATAGTCAACCAGATGAGCTGGACAGATTTCGAGCAAGAGTTCTATGAGGAGTTCTTCCACATGCGGGTTACCAACAAGCACTACGAGGAATTCACGGAGTTCAGACAAGGAGAACTATCCGTGGACGAAGCAGTGAAGATGTTTAAGCGGTTAGCTCATCTGTGCCCAGAGCTAGTTAGCACAGGAAAAGAGATGGTTATGCTAATGCTCAAGCTATTAAGGCCTGAGATAGCGTTAAAGAGGGCTAGCAGTGTTAAGAGGCCACAAACCTCCGAAGAACTAATAAGTGGTGCTTTGACCACTGAGCACTACTTAAACAGTATAAAGGCCACCAGAAAGGTTGAACGATGAAGTTCTTAACCACCTTACCGTCAGGGGAAGTAATGGCCTCTACTCAGAGGCTAAAGGCAGTACCAATCCGGATTTCCAACCGAGAGCTCTATAGTGACTTGACAGTCCTTGAGATGAACGATTATGAAGTCATTTTAGGGATGGATTTCCTCAGTAAGTACAGCGCTTCAGTGGACTGCCGTAGAAGGAAGGTGGTTTTCAGCCCAGAAAGAGAACCACCATTCGAGTTTCAAGGAGCCCCAAAGAGGAAGACTCAGAAATTCCTCTCAGCCTTGGCAGCCCACCAGATGCTAGAGCAAGGGTGTGCTGGTTTTCTTGCACACATAGTAGACTCAGAAGCAAAGAAAGAACTCAAGCAGGAGGATGTACGGGTAGTCTGCGAATATCCAGAAGTATTCCCCGAAGAACTACCTGGACTACCGCCCAACAGGGAGGTGGAATTTGAGATTGAACTGGTGCCAGGTACCGGTTCGGTCTCAAAAGCCCCATATCATATGTCTCCTGCAGAGCTGAAGGAATTACAAGAGCAACTCCAGGAGCTACTAGACAAGGGCTTCATTCGCCCAAGTCATTCACCCTGGGGAGCTCCTGTACTTTTCGTCAAGAAGAAGGATGGGTCTATGCGTCTGTGCATAGACTACCGAGCTCTGAACAAAGTAACCACCAAAAACAAGTACCCCCTTCCTCGAATAGATGATTTATTTGATCAACTCAAAGGGGCTACAGTGTTCTCAAAGATAGATCTGCGTTCTGGGTATCATCAGCTAAAGGTTAAAGAAAGTGAGATCCCCAGGACGGCCTTCAGGACAAGATATGGCCACTACGAATTTGTAGTGATGCCTTTTGGAGTGACCAATGCTCCAGCAGTCTTCATGGAGCTGATGAACCACATCTCCCGGGAGTATCTCGATAAATTCGTCATTGTATTTATTGATGATATTCTCATATACTCACAGACTCCAGAGGACCATGCTACACACTTGAGGATAGTGCTGCAGATCCTTCAGCAGGAGAAGCTCTATGCAAAATTCTCAAAGTGTGAATTTTGGCTAGATCAGGTGACCTTCCTAGGTCACATTGTATCCAAAAGAGGCATTCAAGTTGATCCAGCCAAGATAGAAGCAGTCAGCAACTGGTGTAGACCCAAGAATGCCAGTGAAATCAGAAGTTTCTTAGGCCTGGCGGGATATTACAGAAAATTTGTGGAGAACTTTTCCAGAATAGCCTCTCCACTCACAGCCTTGACCAGAAAGAACAAGAAGTTTGAATGATCAGATAAATGTGAGCACAGTTTTCTAGAGCTGAAGCAGAGACTGACCAGTGCTCCCATCCTGACTGTTCCAGAGAGTGACAAGACCTTTGACATCTACAGTGATGCATCCAAGATGGGCCTTGGAGCTGTCCTCATGCAAGAAGGAAAAGTAATAGCATATGCCTCCAGACAGCTCAAGGACTATGAGAAGAATTACCCCACTCATGACCTTGAGCTAGCAGCTGTGGTCTTGCACTGAAGCTCTGGAGACACTACCTGTATGGAGTGCAGTGCAGAATCTTCACAGACCATCAGAATTTGAAGTACTTCTTCACTCAGAAGGATCTGAATATGAGGCAGCGCAGGTGGCTAGAGTTGGTCAAGGATTATGACTGTGAAATCCTCTACCACCCAGGTAAAGCTAATAAAGTGGCAGATGCACTGAGCAGAAAATCCTGTGCAGCACTGATGTCCCTATCATCACTGTCTCCACCACTTCAGAAAGAAATAAAGGATTTTGGAGTCGAGGTAATAATTGGGCAACTTTCTGCATTGACTCTAGAGTCAACCCTGCTTGTGGATATACAAAGAAAGCAAAATCAAGACCCAGAGATCCAGAAGATCAAGCAGGAGATCCAAGAGGCAGAAAATTCAGAGTTTCGAGTATCAGATAGTGGCATCCTCTATCTTGGAGACCGCCTTTGCGTCCCTGATGATGAGGAACTAAGAAAGAATATTTTAGAAGAAGTCCACAGTACCCCGTACTCTATGCATCCTGGTTCTACCAAGATGTACCAAGATTTAAAGCAAAGGTTCTGGTGGTCTGGACTCAAGAGAGACATGGCCAGATATATCAGTACCTGCTTGACCTGCCAGAGAGTCAAAGCAGAGCACCAGAGACCAGGAGGAGTTCTACAACCACTTCCCATTCCAGAGTGGAAGTGGGAAGAAATATCCATGGACTTTATCACAGGTCTTCCAAGAACCACCCATGGACACGATGCAATTTGGGTGATAGTGGACAGATTGACCAAGTCTGCCCACTTCCTAGCCATCAAGTTATCGCATTCGGTAGAGCAGTTAGCACAGCTGTACGTGAGAGAAGTAATCAGGCTTCACGGAGTTCCGAAGTCGATCGTTTCTGACAGAGATGGGCGGTTCATCTCCCATTTTTGGAAGTGTGTTCAGGACGCCCTAGGCACCAGACTTCAGTTCAGCACAGCTTTCCATCCCCAGACAGATGGACAAATAGAGAGAGTAAATCAGATTTTAGAAGACATGCTCAGGGCTTGTGCATTGGACTTTAAAGGAAATGCAGATCACCCATATGTTGGCAAGAAGCGGGTGAGAAGAAAGAGATGGAGTCAGGACTAGGCAGCCAGACTGAGCTTATAGATGAGACCACTCAGGCTATCCAGACGATCCGCCAGAGGATTGAGACTGTCCAGAGTAGACAGAAAAGTTATGCTGACACACGCCGTAGGCCACTTGAATTCCAAGTTGGAGATTCAGTATTTCTCAAGGTCGCTCCTATGAAGGGAGTGATGAGATTTGGCAAAAAGGGCAAGCTGAGTCCTCGCTACATAGGACCCTACAAGATTATAAAGAGAGTTGGGAAAGTAGCCTATGAGCTGGACTTGCCAGAGGAAATGTCAGCTATCCACAGTACCTTTCTGTCTCTATGCTAAAGAAGTGTATTTACGACCCTAGCCAAGTGATTCAGCCTCAGTCAGTACAGATCCAAGAAGATCTTAGCTATGAGAGCAGACCGACACAGATAGTGGACAAAGCAGTTAAAAGATTAAGAAACAAAGAAGTGCCACTAGTGAAGGTCATCTGGCAGAATCAAAAGCATGAGGAGGCTACTTGGGAACGTGAGGACAGCATGAGAGAAAGATATCCAGAATTATTCTAAGTTCGAGGACGAACTTTTCATAAGGTGTGGGGGATTGTAACGCCCTAAAATTTCTATTTTTAGTTCTTAAAGTCCTTAGAATTATTTAAAAATGGTTTAGAAATATTCTAGATATTTTTAGGAATTTTTAGAATATTTTTATGGAATTTTCCGAGTCCGTTTAGTATTTTTAAAAAAGGAAAAACGTTTAAGGGCAGCAGGGGGTTCGAACCCGCGACCACCAGGAGACCAGGCGCGCGCGCGACCGACGGGGCTAGGGTATCAAGCACATCAAAAGGTGGAGAGAAATAAATTTATGAAGTAGTTACATTTTTTCCATAAAGATAGTATAAATAGAAAATTAAAGGGAGAAGTTTTTATTTCTCTCAAACCCTCTCGCCCAAACCCCACGCGCGCCGTCTCTCTTCTTCCTCACGCACGCACGCCACCTCCCAAGCCTTCCTCTCCTCTTCCAAAGGGGCGCCGGCCAAGAGGGAACCAAGGAGACGGAGCGTTTCGTCCGTCTTGACGAGAAGAACACGTAGGCGCGGACGGTTCGTAGAGATTTCAAGCTTCTCCCGAGCCCTAGACGTCAATCTTGGTAGTAAGTCTAAGATATCAATGTAAGTACTGCTCACCTGCAGTAAGAGGCGGTTTTTCCGCAAGAATTTCCCTTAATAGTTTTTAAAAGAGATATTTCCTTTTTGTTTAAGTTTTTGCACGTGATCTTAGTTCATTATATGCTTGTATAAGTTTGATAAAGCACCCTATGTGAGATTAGGGGCTAAGAAAGTTATGAGAAAAGAAAAGAGAAGATAAAGATAAGAAAAGAAAAGGCCAAGGCCTTAAGAAATCCCCAAAAGTCAAGACTTAGGGATTTTAGCACGCAAGGTGCTCGAGAAAATGCCAAGGCATTTACAGATAAGAAAGAAAAGAAAGAAAAGCTATTTTATTTTCTAAGGCCAGTACCCGGCGTCCAAGGGCATCGTTAAAGAAATCCAGGTGTCCAATTCCAAGGTCTTGGCCCTGGTGACCAAGGTCTGCTCTATTAGGATTGGTGGCTCGCTACCCCAACCTTTTAGGGAACGCGCATGAGATGGTACTTACGTCTTCAGTGGATCCAAGTGATTATTATTTTCAAGTATATGCTTTAGCAAAGTTTCTAAAGTTTAAAGAGTTTTCAAAAAGTTCAAGAATAGCTAAAGTTTCAAGTTGAGCCAAGAAAAGTAAAGTGAGATTTATTAATGCTTGAGTATGCATGTTTTGAGTTATACATGTTCTTAGTTTTCTTTCAAGCATATAAGTATCTCATATGAATTTCATATTGATCAAGAAGCATGTTTGCACATTTCGAGATTTTGTGAGCTAGATAGTACTTACTAAGCTTTTTGCTTACTAGTTGCATTTCCTCTTACTGCAGATAAAGGTAAAGGCAAGCAATTCTGAAGGAAGGCGACGAGGCGGTGCTGAGTAAAGTGTGTGTGGTGGCTGATTTTGGAGAGATCCTTGAGACGAGACAATTTAGTTATTTGAATTACAATGTTTTAGTTTATTCAAATTTCAAGTTCTTGCTTTATAGAGTTTAGCGAACATTTAAGCTTTGGATAGTTTTACATGCTCAATTTCTTAGAGTAAAGATTCCATGTCATTTCATTTAGCATACATATCCTTATGATTGCATTGGATGAGTAGAAGTGTGAGTAGTTTGAAATATTGATACTTTGTTAGAGAAATAGATGCATGTGCCAAGATAGTATTAATTTCCCTTTGAATCAAGTTTTATTGCTTAAGTATGTTTAGAAAAGTTGCTTTCTCATTTGATAATGCCTTAGGGATGTTTCAGAATTTTGTGTGATGAGTTTCAATGGTTAGAAGTTAAGTTTGGTACAAACTCTAGCTTAAAGTCTATGTAGATTTTTCATAACTTGCTAAATTCCGCAAAAGTCCTAATTTCAAGTTTATGGATTCGTTTTGATGGGCTAAATTGTTTAGAAAACTGGTATAGAGTATAGAAATGGTGTCATGATTTTATATGGCTCGAAAGTATAGGTTTGGTGGAGTTTTGAAACAAGGCTTCGAATCTAAAAAACAAGTTTCAGACTTATCAGTCGACTGGTACAGTATCAGTCGACTGATACCCGTAAGCTGAGTTGGGCGAGGCAAGTTTCAATAAGTATTTTCTTACGAGTTTTTGAGAAAGAAAGTGTGACATGGTATCATGCATGACTATTTAAGTTAGAATATCATTCTTAAATAGATTAAAAAGAAAAAAAAGAGATTTCCGCATTTTTAGTCGTGCATTAGAGTCGAGAAGTAGACAAAAGTAACGATCCGTCTAAGGCAGGAGAAGGCGGGTCGCTACAGGGGGTGGAGGCTAGGTTGACTTCTTCTTCAACCTTGGATGAAGTGGATGCCTCCTCTTGTTCCGGCATTGACGAGGGTCTCTCCTCCCCCTCAATTCTTGAGGTGGTGACCTCCTCCTCTTCTCTAGATGAGGTAGATGACCTCTCACTTTCTTCTTCCACTTCACTTGATGAGATGGTCAATTCTTCTCCTTTTTCTTCTTCTTGAACCATTTGACTCATCTCTTTGGACTCTTGAGATTGTGTAAGTTTCTCATGAATTTCTTTCAATTTGCTCCACAATTCATATGCATGTTGATATTTACCTACACAACTCAAATCATTGTTAGGCAAAAGATTAACTAAAATTGTCATTACCTTTTCGTTTGCCTTGGATTGATCTTGTTGTTCTTGATTCCAATATCTAGGCCTAAGCCTCTTTCCGTGCTTATCCCTTGGAATCTCGTATGGCTCTTCAAGTGCTATTCGACATGCCCACTCCATCCCGAACTAGGTCTCGATTCTCGCCCTCCAAAAGTTGAAGTCTTCATGATCATAGGGCGGTGGAGTGTGGATGTCTTCCCCCAACTTATCTTCCATTGTCTTTCTTCCTCTAGTATATGCTCCCTCGGCGGTTAGTCCGATCAAGAGCTGTCCTAGCTCTGATACCAACTGTAGGATCGAATACGTCCGCTAGAGGAGGGTGAATAGCGTTTCTCAAATCTTTCTTGTACCTGCGTTGTTAGTTGCACAGCGAAAACAATAATAAAGAAAACAAACAACGTTAACAAAGAGAATTTACTTGGTATCCACCCCGGCCGGGTGACTAATCCAAGAATCCGTCGGTGGATCACTCCCCGGATAACCTCCAGCTAGCTCTCGTCGCTCCATGTGGGTGGAGAAACCTCACCACAACACCTTGAGAACCTCTGAGCACAAAGACTACTGTTTGGCCCTTAACCAAGTCTCGTCAAGAATCTCAGCCACCACGAAGTCCTCTTTAAATAGGACTCGGGCTGAAACCCTCGCTACCAGTCGATTGCCCCTGGGGCAGTCAACTGGTGCCACTGAAATTCGACCATTGCACCCCAACGTTCGAATTCTCAGCCACCTACCAGTCGACTGCCCTGGGGGCTGTGAGTTCCATTAGTCGACTGTCGCCAGGCCAGTCGACTGGTCTACTCACCCACCTAAGGTTACCCTTCCTGAGTACATTCCACTCCACACTCAACCCCTAGGATTTTCCGAGTACAATCACACAGCACTCGTACCCTCACGACTCGACTGACCCCTCACTCAGCAACCTCGACTATTGCCTTCGCGCCCTCTTCATTTTCGGCTCCCGTCCCTCGGATGCACGCAAGTCTCCAGCTTGCCTCCATGCCATCCTTCATGCATGCCTCGAAGTCCACACCCCTCAACTCATCGTCCTTGCTTTCCAAGGTCCCTCGGGTGCACACAAGCCTCCAGCTTGTCTCCATGCCACCCTTCACCGTACCGAGGCTGTCCAATCAAGTCAATATGTGTACCTGTACAACCTGCACACTCAACATACACATATAAGAACACAAGGGTAAGCCTAACTTAAACCCTTTTCCCAAACATCAAAACACTTGGTCATTCCGGATCACAGATTGCCTCAACAGATGGGAAAAAGAGGAAAAGAAGAGGACCTCACATCAAAGGGGAGCTACAAAAGTAAGGGAGGTAATCCCTAACTTTACGTATGCTTCAAATGTTTTTATGAGTGCTAGAAATATGAATGATTGCTTGCCTATGCGTAATTTTGGTTTCAAGTATCATGATAAAAATAGAAATAACATTGTGTGCCAAAATTATGAAGAATCCACGGTTCATGATAAATCTAGGGCTTTTAGACCTAAGGACCAAGACATTAACCCTAAGAAAGGGAGACATATGCCTAGAAAAATGGGTAGATCTAAAAATGATCAAAATGGTCATGGGGATGCTAAGGTTAGGAACCTAGAGAAGGAAAATCAAGCTTTAAGGGCAAAGCTTGATAAGTTAGAAAAGAATTTAGATAAACTCATTAGAGGATCCAAGGGATTAAGCATGATATCAAATAATCGACACCTTAGAAATGGTAGGCCAGGACTAGGATACCAATCTAGGGGGTCAAATGTTAGTAAAATGGCTAGTGAAAAATCAGATGGCAAGGTGCCATACGATTATAGCAAAGGAAAGACCAAAAATGGCAAGGAAAAGCCATTTAAAGGAGAAAAGAAGGATTTGACCAAGAAAAAGGTGTATAAAGTTAAGAGAATTATAGTGGAAGGTCAAGAAGCACTGGAGGAACACCGGTGTGGTCTTGCCTTTATAAATGAGTTATCTAGGGAGGTGACTAGGGCTATGAGCTCAAGGAAGAGCTCTAGAGGTCAAAATGGGATCTATGATCAATGGATCTCAAGAGAATTTCTTCAAGAAGATTAGAGGGATGTAGGAATGTGCCAAAGGGTTTGGAAGACTCATTTGAGTCTTAATCCTAGGAAATTGGCACATTAAAAGGAAGTTTATGGAGTAAAAGATGAAAATGAGATCATATTATGTAAAAATTGGTTTTTAGTTGGTAAACGCCATATGACTCAGTGCTAGGAATGTATTGTGATTGAGTATGGGAAGATACATCAAGGAGAGGTCAAAACTAGAACTTTTGGATAAGTGTTAATGACACAATTTAGGTAGTTTTGAATTTCATGCTAATCTTGGGATCCGGAATAGATTTACTTGAAAATATATTTTTTCCAAGTAGACATAGACTCCACAAATCTCTCTACGAAATTTCAGATTTTTTGGAGGTTTGTGGAATTAATTAAGTATTTATGAAATTAGGACTAGAAAGCTGAAATCAGAGTACCAGTCGACTGGTTCAGTACCAGTCAACTGGTCCAGTGCAAATCAGAAAATAGGATTTCAAAATTATCAGTCAACTTGTTAGTAATATGAGAGAAGTGTCCTAAGGCAATCGCCTTATGATTGTAATCATTTACTTTAATAAATGAATATTCACTATTTGAGTATACATGTTCATGTATTTGATTGAGATCTTAAACTCATTTACTGAATGTCCGCAATACAATTCACAGCATCAGAGAATTTGTGATGAATTCACAACTAGTGATTATCTCTACATGAGCAATTGTGAAGTATTGAAATTATCCCTAGTCGATGAATTGACAGATACGGACACTATCAATTCTGTTGAGACTAGCATGTAACACCCCAAATATTGGGCTTGCTTCCGATTGTAAAAAGGGCACAAAAAAAAATGTCGATATATATTATCAGATTGTATGACTTTTATTTCATAAATGAATAAAATTACCTTTTTGTGATTTCATGATTTAATGTTATGTGATTTCATTAGAAAAGATTAGGAATATGTAAATTTCATAAATTAGAATATGTGATTTCATGAATTGGAATATGTGATTGCATAAATGTGATTTGAGAATATGAGAGTGAATTAGGCTAATGGGCTTTGCAAAAGTGAAAACCAAAGAGGAGCAAAAATATGCTCTTGCCGAGGATTGAACCTTGGAACTCTTGGTAAGCAAAGCCTTGAAAAGTAACGAAGTAACCAATTCACCCAGCAGGGGATTGCTGAGAGGAAGGAAGGGAAATTCTTGTTAAGGGTTAGGGAATGTGAAAGGGTAGAGGAAGAGGCTCTTGATGAGTAACCCCTTGGTGAAGGGACACTTGGAGAAGAGACACTTTGTCTCTTCCCTTAGTATAAATAAGAGGGAGTGCTAAGGGGCTAACCATCATTGTTGTAAACCCCTCACTCACTCTCCCTCTTCAAGTTGCCGAAATCCTAACTCCCTTCTCCCTCTTCAATTTTTGAAATTCAAACTCCTCTTCCTCCTTGAGATTTTCGAAAATCCAAGGGAAGGGTCTCATCCCAAGGGACACTCCCAAGACCCCATTGAAGGTTTGAATCTCTTGCAAGGCAAGAAGAAGTCAAGGACCTCAAGAGCAAGGACAAGCACATCCTCCGAACTAAGGGTATACCTTAAGGATATTTAGCGAAAGAGGTAAGTGCCCCTCACCTGTAGCATAATTGCTGTGTATGATTTCCTTCTTCTTGTAGTTTGCGAAAATAGGGATTTGCCCTAGGTAAGTTTCGGCCACCCCTTAAGGGAAAGCCTTGGTTACTTTTTGATACATGAGAAGACCCTTGGAACTTAGGGTATACCTATATGTTGATTTCCTTCAAGTTGTGATAACAAAAAAATTAGGGTTTGCACCCCCTACAAGTTTTGGCCAAGACATGGAAAAATTAGGGATTCAAGGGTTGAATTACTCTATGATGTATCTTATGTTAGTGTATGACATGATAGTGTAGATAAGGTGTTTGTATAAATGGTTGTGTGAATGTTTGATTTCAAAAACCCTAAATCCCCCTACCCTACACTTTCGGCCAACCCTAGAAGAATTAGGGTTTAGGGTGCATGATTAACCTATGATGAAATCCATGTTTAATAATGTTGCATGATATGTATGTGAGGTGTTTGTGTAAATGTTTGTGTGAAGGTTTGATTTCCAAAAACCCTAATCCCCCTACCCTACACCATTCGACCAACACCCTAAAGTTAGGGTTTGTAAAGGATAAACTACCCTATGAGATATGCTTATGTTTGGGATGATGATATGTATATGCAAGTGATGTTTAAATGGAATGTTTGATTGGAAAACTTAATTTTTCCCTAGCATG
Source organism: Boesenbergia rotunda (assembly GCA_024364735.1). Classification (NCBI taxonomy): domain Eukaryota; kingdom Viridiplantae; phylum Streptophyta; class Magnoliopsida; order Zingiberales; family Zingiberaceae; genus Boesenbergia; species Boesenbergia rotunda. The sequence goes on along the minus strand of JAGFNQ010004008.1, from coordinate 196,402 downwards.
TGATATTCGGCCAAAGCATGGAACATTAGGTTTATGAAGGTTGATTACCCCATGATGTATGCTATGCTTAGTATGATACATGATGTATATATATATGATACTTGTATGGGATGTTTGAGGTCAAAAACCTAAGCTACCTCCACCCTTAACTTTCGGCCAAAGGGCCCTATACTTGGGATTGGATTAATAAATACCATGCATGATAATGATCTTGTGTAGGATATGACATACTTGTGTGATTCTTGATATGTTGATTGGAATGCATGTTAGCCAAATTACAACTTTCGGCCAAGAGAGAACTCTTGGACCCTAGCTTTGGTTGCTCCCATGAAATGCATGCTTTATACTATGCTAGTTATCAAGATTATGAATGTATACATATGTATAAAAATGAGCCCTATAGGGCATGGACGAAGAAGGCTTAGGGCCTAAAGAATGCTTCCCTAGAAGGTTGGGACTAAGAGCATACTTTATGAAAATGAAGAACATGATAACTATTTTATTTTGTAATGGCTTGTACTATAGACTCTTAAAGCGAGTCAAATGATTTTGATACTAGGCTGAAGGACTTTTGAGAAGGCCTAGTAAACCCTAGTGGTTCGGGATTAGCTACCTCGTTCCTATTCAGGGGCGCGCACAAAACATGAAGTACAAGCTGGGCCCTAATGATTATGCTATGTTCAAGTATTATGTTAATATGTTTTAAAAAGAACCTTCCTATGAAGTTAACATGCTTAGATGTTTAAACATGCTTAAATGCTTACCATGCTTGAATGTGATATATTCTCTTACCTTTTCATGATATCTGGTTTTGTGAGTAGGACAGGGTCTTACTAAGCTATTGCTTATCGTTTAGTGTTTCCCCTTATGCTACAGATAAAGTACTCTAAGCTATGGAGGCTGCGGGAGAAGGGCAAGTGTGTGTGTGATAGTGCTGGTGGATAAAAAGGATCTTGTTCATAGTTGCTTCAAGTTTTGGAACTTGTCATGTTAAACCCATGTTATGTTTTTTTATATATACATGCTATGTTTAAAGATGAATAAAAATAATCATGCTTCCGCTACATGAACCTTGCATGCTAAAATGATACATATGCCCATGCATAGATTAGATAGAAAAATATGAATGCATGCGTGTAGTTGTAATGTACGAAAATTAAAGTAGCGCCGCCGAATCCCGAGGGGATTAAGGGCGGGCGTTACAAGTTGGTATCAGAGCAGGTCTGCCTCACCACTATCACACTCATCAAGCCCTCATCCTGCCGCTTCCAAGTAAGAACTCTAAACCTACTGCTTCCTTTATGCATGATAGTATGTGCTACTCCTAGTTAATTATGCATGGATGTAGGAATAACTATTACCTCATACTAGTCTCATTTCTTATAAAGATGGCTAGAAGACGTAGTAACCACTCAACGAGACAGTACCCCCTCAAGTTATGAACTGCAAGTTTCTTACAACCCTACCCTCGGGAGATATGATACCATCTACCCATATGATGCGTGCCACACCAATCAGGATCGCTGGGAGGGAACTCTATAGCGATCTGATAGTGCTGGACATGCAAGACTATGACATTATATTGGGCATAACGGCAGCCCATCTTGCTCACTGAGTTGGACTAGTTTTGTATGTAGAATTATAAGATGGAATAAAAAAAATAAATAAATTTTGGTGATATAATAAATAAGATCTCATTTACCCTATATTAATCATGCAACAAATAAGGACGAATATTAGGGGAAGCATAATATGAGTTGGGTTACCCAGAATTGTTTTAGTTCGAGGACAAACTTTCTATAAGGTGTAGGGGATTGTAACGCTCCAAATTTTAGGCTTGCTTCCGATTGTAAAAAGGGCACAAAAAAAATGTCGATATATATTATCAGATTGTACGACATTTATTTCATAAATGAATAAAATTACCTTTTTGTGATTTCATGATTTAATGTTATGTGATTTCATTAGAAAAGATTAGGAATATGTAAATTTCATAAATTAGAATATGTGATTTCATGAATTGGAATATGTGATTGCAAAAATGTGATTTGAGAATATGAGAGTGAATTGGGCTAATGGGCTTTGCAAAAGTGAAAACCAAAGAGGAGCAAAAATATGCTCTTGCCGAGGATCGAACCTTGGAACTCTTGGTAAGCAAAGCCTTGAAAAGTAACGAAGTAACCAATTCACCCAGCAGGGGATTGATGAGAGGATGGAAGGGAAATTCTTGTTAAGGGTTAGGGAATGTGAAAGGGTAGAGGAAGAGGCTCTTGATGAGAAACCCCTTGGTGAAGGGACACTTGGAGAAGAGACACTTTGTCTCTTCCCTTAGTTAAATAAGAGGGAGTGCTAAGGGGCTAACCATCATTGTTGCAAACCCCTCACTCACTCTCCCTCTTCAAGTTGCCGAAATCCTAACTCCCTTCTCCCTCTTCAATTTTCGAAATTCAAACTCCTCTTCCTCCTTGAGATTTTCAAAAATCCAAGGGAAGGGTCTCATCCCAAGGGACACTCCCAAGACCCCATTGAAGGTTTGAATCTCTTGCAAGGCAAGAAGAAGTCAAGGACCTCAAGAGCAAGGACAAGCACAACCTCCGAACTAAGGGTATACCTTAAGGATATTTAGCGAAAGAGGTAAGTGCCCCTCACCTGTAGCATAATTGTTGTGTATGATTTCCTTCTTCTTGTAGTTTGCGAAAATAGGGATTTGCCCTAGGTAAGTTTTGGCCACCCCTTAAGGGAAAGCCTTGGTTACTTTTTGATACATGAGAAGACCCTTGGAACTTAGGGTATACCTATATGTTGATTTCCTTCAAGTTGTGATAACAAAAAAATTAGGGTTTGCACCCCCTACAAGTTTTGGCCAAGACATGGAAAAATTAGGGATTCAAGGGTTGAATTACTCTATGATGTATCTTATGTTAGTGTATGACATGATAGTGTAGATAAGGTGTTTGTATAAATGGTTGTGTGAATGTTTGATTTCAAAAACCCTAAATCCCCCTACCCTACACTTTCGGCCAACCCTAGAAGAATTAGGGTTTAGGGTGCATGATTAACCTATGATGAAATCCATGTTTAATAATGTTGCATGATATGTATGTGAGGTGTTTGTGTAAATGTTTGTGTGAAGGTTTGATTTCCAAAAACCCTAATCCCCCTACCTTACACCATTCGACCAACACCCTAAAGTTAGGGTTTGTAAAGGATAAACTACCCTATGAGATATGCTTATGTTTGGGATGATGATATGTATATGCAAGTGATGTTTAAATGGAATGTTTGATTGGAAAACTTAATTTTTCCCTAGCATGTGATATTCGGCCAAAGCATGGAACATTAGGTTTATGAAGGTTGATTACCCCATGATGTATGCTATGCTTAGTATGATACATGATGTATATATATATGATACTTGTATGGGATGTTTGAGGTCAAAAACCTAAGCTACCTCCACCCTTAACTTTCGGCCAAAGGGCCCTATACTTGGGATTGGATTAATAAATACCATGCATGATAATGATCTTGTGTAGGATATGACATGCTTGTGTGATTCTTGATATGTTGATTGGAATGCATGCTAGCCAAATTACAACTTTCGGCCAAGAGAGAACTCTTGGACCCTAGCCTTGGTTGCTCCCATGAAATGCATGCTTTATACTATGCTAGTTATCAAGATTATGAATGTATACATATGTATAAAAATGAGCCCTATAGTGTTGGGACCGGGTGCAAGTCGACAAGGATACGAGTTCGTAAAATTCAAAATTTTTACGTGCAGCGGAAGAGTTTGCATAAAATAATTTCCTAAATTATTTTAACTTTGTATCTAGCATGCAACCCTATGGTGTGTTGACATAATCATAAAATAGAGTATTGCGGAAAAGTAAACTAATTTACTTTTATACCTCGCGTATCTCGAAGGAAGGGACGAGATCCAACCGTAGCGTCCCTTGGAAGCTTCGCCTCTATTCGCGTCCACGCCGAGTTCTCTTTGGGATGACTTCGCAAAGTCACGAGTTTTGTGCCGACGAGAACTACTAGATTTTCGGAAGGCACAACTAGAAGAATAAGAGAAAATAATGGAAAACTAACCAACGAAGTAACGGAATCGAATTCCGGGAAGAGAGGAATCGCTATCCGCTTCTTCTTCTTCGTGTTCGGGTCTCCTTCTTCTTCTTGAAGCTCACGGCCTCCACCACCTTGGATGTAGGTTGGGCGCCGGCCCTAGGGGAGCTAGGGTGGGCGCCGGCCCTAAGGGAAGAGAGGGAGAAGGAGGAGAGGAGAGATTAAGAGAGAGAGGGAGAGAATAATTAATCTCTTAATTAATTGATTGGAATAAGGGCTAGCCTTTGGTTCCTTTATATAGTAGCAACTCCTTTGCTAAGTCTCCCTCTAAACCGAATTAACGGAATTAATGGAATTAGTTATAAGAAATTTATCTTCTAAATTTTCTTATTAATTATTCCGTTTAAACCGAGTCTTTATTATAAACCAATTTATAATAAAACTAATTCTTCTTCTCTTTAAATTATGGAATAAATTTTTATAAGAAATTTATAAACTTTCTTATTATGGAAAAATCAATTCATAATTGATTTTATAAAATTAAAATAAACCAATTCATGGATTATTTTAACTTCCATAAAAGGAATAAATTTCTACAAATTTATTTATATAAATTTCTTTATATAAATTTATTTATCCATAATTTATAAAATAAATCACACTAGATTTATTTTATTAATTAAACCAATTAAATTGGTTTTTCTCCCTTTAATGGCCGGCCAACACCCGAGGGTGGACACCCTCTTTGGTCGGCCAAAACAACCCGAACCGATCGCGAATTAAACCCATTTAATTCACCCAAAAAGCCTTCAAAAGACTTATCCATTTTTAGCTTCCATTGCGCCTCTGACTAACTCAGATTCGACTTATTTCTCTTGATCGGAAAATCCAATTTTCAACTCGTTTTAAATCCCTCGGATTACTCGTAGTGCGTGTGACTAAATAGGCTTTCGATTTATGTTGGCCGTCTATAATTTAACTAATTATAGAACGATCATGAGTGGCACCTAGTAGTACATCATGATCCCCAATTAATCGAAAGATCAACGGTTTGACCTCAGAAGAAATTATTCTGAAACCCTTCAGTAGCTCTAATGAATCGTGCCCCATTCCCTTCACCACCTTATACCCACTTGGTTCAGGACACGGTCAATGGTGTCAGTCCCCACTAGGCTGACTACGTCACACCTAGCCCAAGTAGTGTCTTTCTCGTCCTTTGGATTTCTAATTACTCTCATGTATTTAAGAGACTCGCACTCTTAACATGATATGCTCTGGCCAGAGGCTTTGAGTAACAATCCGACAATAGGCCTGGGTATACATCTCCTCGCAAGGAGTGGTGAATCCTTTGTAGGCTGTTCAAACATCTTCGGGCACTTCGGCTTATACCCGATCATCCTGGGTCCACACCTCCTTGGAGATGCTTGCTTAAGATGTCAAAGTATAAGTCTCCATGACCAAGATGACTTGAACACCGCAAGTCAAAGGAACATCGCACTTAAGCCACAGTAAGATCTTCATTGACATATCTATATGTAGATTCCCATATGAAGTCTTACAGCTAGTCACTCCAATGAACTAGTTCCCTTAACTAGCATCCATGTTTATCTCCGGACATCCCGATGTCACCAGCCAGTGAGAATCAGCTGATTAGAGAATAACCCATGCTAGTCTCAACAGAATTGATAATGTCCGTATTTATCAATTCATCGACTAGGGATATTTCCAACACTTCACATTTGCACATTTAGAGATAATCACTAGTTGCGATCCCATCACAAATTCTCTTATGCTGTGAATTGTATGGCGGACATTCAGTAGATGAGTTTAAGATCCCAATCAAATACACAAACATGTATACTCAAATAGTGAATTATCATTTATTGAAATAAATGTTTACAATCATAAGGCGATTGCCTTAGGACACTCTCTCATATCACTAACAAACTCCCACTTGGCCTAATGCTAATCGCTACGGTATCCAATACCACAGGCTCTAACATGACCCTCAAACTTGCTTTGAGGCAAGACCTTAGTTAAAGGATCCGCTAAATTCCTTTCAGTGGGGATTTTCTCAAATTGTATGTCATTCCTACTTATAATCTCTCTGATCAGATGATAGCGTCGAAGCACGTGTTTGGATCGTTGATGAGACCTTGGTTCCTTCGCTTGTGCAATAGCTCCATTGTTGTCGCAGTAAACCGACACTGCTTCATCAATGGTTGGAACCACACCATGTTCTGAGACAAACTTCTTGATCCAAACTGCTTCCTTTGCTGCTTCCGAAGCTGCGATATACTCCGCTTCCGTGGTAGAATCCGCTACGGTGTCTTGTTTGGAACTTTTCCAACTTACTGCGCCTCCATTCAAAGTAAATACGTATCCAGACTGTGATTTGGAGTCATCCTTATCTGTCTGGAAACTGGCATCTGTATATCCACGTATTACCATATCTCCTTCTCCATATATTAGGAACACATCCTTAGTTCTTCTTAAGTACTTAAGGATTGTCTTGACAGCCGCCCAATGATCCATTCCTGGATCCGACTGGTATCTGCTTGTGACACTCAAAGCATATGATACATCGGGCCTTGTACATAACATAGCATACATGATAAATCCTATTGCGGATGCATAGGGAATCTTATTCATGCAAATCCTCTCGTCTTCTGTGCGTGGACACATAGACTTTGAAAGGTTGATCCCATGCCTGATGGGAAGGTAATCTTTCTTGGATTCCGACATGCTAAACCTTTTTAGCACTCGGTCTATATATGTAGACTGCGAAAGACCAAGCAACTGTTTTGATCTATCTCTATAGATTCTAATCCCAAGGATATAGGTTGCTTCTCCCAGGTCTTTCATGGAGAAAGTTTTGGATAACCAAATTTTAACTGTCTATAAAACTGATATATCGTTTCCTATAAGTAAGATGTCATCGACATATAATATTAGGAATACGACTGCACTCCCACTAACCTTCTTGTACACACAAGGTTCGTCAGGATTTTGTGAGAAATCAAACTCTTTGATTGTCTCATCAAAACGGATGTTCCAGCTCCTAGATGCTTGCTTCAGTCCATAAATGGATCGTCGAAGCTTGCATACTTTGGTTTTATCAACCGATGTGAAACCTTCAGGTTGTATCATGTATACATCCTCAAGCAGGTTTCCATTAAGGAAAGCTGTTTTCACATCCATTTGCCATATCTCATAATCATAATGAGCTGCTATGGCTAGGAGCATCCGAATGGATTTAAGCATAGCTACTGGCGAATAGGTTTCGTCATAATCAATTACTTGTTTCTGACGATATCCTTTTGCCACTAATCTAGCTTTAAAGGTAACAACATTACCTTCCATGTCGGTTTTCTTCTTGAAAACCCACTTGCACCCTATGGGCTTAATCCCTTCAGGTGGGTTAACCAAGTCCCATACTTGGTTTTGGTACATGGAATCCATTTCCGACTTCATGGCCTCAAGCCATTTGTCCCTTTCTGAACTTTTCAGAACATCTTCATAACTGATAGGTTCATCATCACTAATGAGCAACACGTCGTTCGATTCACTTACGAGAAATCCGTATCTCTCTGGAATGTTGCGTGTCCTATCAGACCTACGAAGAGGTGGTGTAGTTTTAGGTTCAACTGATAGCTCATTGACGGGCCCAAAATATACTAATTAATTTGTCACGAAATGTATGGGCTCATCAAATTTAAATATGAATAAAATGAAATGAATGCTGGAAATCCTTTTTACAATCAAAAGCATGAAAATGTAATATAGGAGCCACAGGTCGTATTTTTCTCGGGGCTAGTTGACGTTGTGCGATTCGCGCTTGTATTTAGGTGTCGTGATTGTTTTTGGGTTTCGAATGTGATTGGGTTTTGGATTGCAAATGACAATGAAATCGCAATTAAAATACAAGATGTTTGCCCCAATGAACTAAACAAGAAGTTGGCACTAAAGGACTCACTAATAATAGATGTAATTAACCAATGTAAAGTAGCCAAACTTGGAAAACAATTTTGAATTCGATTTCACGATGCACCACAGATTGTACTGAATTTATCTATCAAATCCGACGCATTCACTTGATTTCTAATGTAGCAATGAAACTACTTGATACTCAATGGAGAAAGCTTATGTGCCAAAACCAATGCTAATTGCTTAATCTGTAAACTGCCACTCCAAAACTGCTATAGACCAACTCAGTGTGAAGGGCAAAGCTACATGCAACGTGATAAGCAAGAATGGCTGCAAGAATTTAAATCGCTTACTGACCAAGACAGGAACCAGCTCAATTCAGAATTGAAATGCAAAAAATTCTGAACATTACAGCAGAAATCAGCAATAATTCAGAATCAATGGCTGTGCAAAAATTGGAAATTGGTGTGCCAACTACTTCTAACAATTCAGCAATGGAAACAAATCGATTAAGATTGGGAAGGTAAGTTATCAATACAATGCTACGCAAGTTTGCAGGACAAATTCAATCCCAAAGTTCAGAAACAACTCAGCACCACAATTCATAAACTGTCAAGGCAAAATCTGTTCCAGAACTGCAGATCAGTTCGATTGCAAACAAACACATGAGGCAGCTGAATTTCAGTGTGCAATTTGATGGATCAAGTACAGATGCTGAAATAAAAGACTGATACTCAGAATTTAAGTGCAGAAACGCAGAAGTTTAAAGTTGATACAATAGCAGAAACTGTGAGTGGCACGCAAGGATGATGCGCAAGCTGTGAACTCAATTCAGAAATGAATTTCAGCCAAATAAACTGCTTAAATCACACTTATTCATTACACAAATAAGCTAGCTAATAAAAACACTGAATTAAAACTCTAATTGAAGCAAAAACAAATCAGGAACTTGAAACTAAAGTGGCTGATACGCAAGATGAAGAAGAAAACAGGAAAAGTTGGTACGCAAACTGATACGCAAGCTTTAGAAGAGGAAATCAACTGAAATTTAAAGCAATTATCCACTACAAACATTCCCTAACTATCAAACTTGAAGATTGGAACCCTAATTAAGCAGAAACAAGTAGGAAACGAGATTAACCAAATCTGAAATCAATTCAGTAATGAAACCAAGTGCAGAAACGACATTTACAACTAATAAACGAAATTAACCAAGCCCCAATCCCTCATCTCAGCTCACGAATCCTTGCTGTCACTCAAGGATGAGCCTCCAATTGAGATCGAAACAATCCATACAGAAAACTACAGCAACTAAGTAAATTCAGTAATGAACTACGGCTGAAATTGAAATTGCAGCTAACAACTGAAAACTCGCCAATTAAGCTAAGCCTCAATCCAAATCCTTGCTGTCACTCAAGGATGAGCTCGAATTGAGGTGGTCACGCCTTCAAAATGAAGAAATTGAAGAAAGGATGAAGAAAATCGGTAAACTACTGAAGGAGACGAGCTGTGGCGAGGAAGACGCGACGCTGAGAAATGTAGCTGCATTTAGATTAAATAGGAACAAATCGACGACTCAGATTGATCGGAGGAGATCCAACGGCTGATCTTGCTCTGATTGCAGCCAAACTTTTATGATGATGATCTGGGGTCAGGATCTGCCTCGTGGTAGCTCGGATCCTCCAGATGTGCAACGGATGGTCCAGATCAACTCTATCTGTGAATGGACGCTCTAGAGCCCTCCTTGCTTGATCCAACGGTTGATTGAGCTCTGATTGGAATGAAACCTTCAGATCTTGATCATAGAGCTTGATCAACCCTAACCCTAGCTCGGATTGCTTCAGATCGTCCCGGATGGCTCAGATCTAGCCGCTCTCGAATCGGATGGCCCAGATTAATCGTAGGCTTGATAATTCGATCCGGTTCCCATCCGACTCAAGTTTGACCCAGTATGCCCTAGGTCCAGGATCCTTTCATGCCTACAAAAATATATCAGAAAATTAGTGGCCAAATAATCCAAAAATTATATAATTTTGCAATTAAGTCCAAAATAAGAGGAAATCCTAAAACTTAGGGTAAAATCATAATTAAGCAATAAAAACATGGGTCAAACATGGATTTTAGCAATTAAAATAATCAATAAAATGGTGCTTATCACTCATCACTATGAATTATTGGTTGTGCGCCTAGACTAGGTGTCTCTGTAATGTCTATTGGAGTTTCTTGAACTTCATCAAGCTCAATGCTACTCCCACTGTTTTCTTGTAAAAGAAATTCTTTTTCTAGAAATACAGCATGCCTTGAAACAAACACCTTTTGTTCCAAGGGATGATAGAATTGGTAACCCTTCGTTTCCTTAGGGTATCCAATAAATAGACATTTATCAGACTTAGCATCCAATTTGTCTGATACAACCCGCTTCACATAAGCAGGACAACCCCATATCTTAAGGTGAGTTAAGTGAGGTTTCTTACTATTCCAAATCTCATATGGAGTAGTAGAGACTACCTTGGTCGGGACTCTGTTTAGCAAGTAAACAGCTGTCTTAAGTGCATAACCCCAAAAGGATTTTGGAAGAGTTGCATGATTCATCATAGACCTAACCATGTCCATCAAGGTTCGGTTTCGCCTCTCAGATACACCATTATGCTGTGGTGTATACGGCGGAGTCCATTGGGATAATATCCCATTGTCCCTAAGATAATCTTGAAACTCTTGATTTAAGTATTCACCACCCCGATCGGATCGAAGTATTTTAATACTTTTGCCAAGTTGTTTCTCTACTTCATTTCTGAATTCTTTGAATTTATCAAAAGCTTCAGATTTGTGTTTCATCAAGAACACATAACCGAATCGTGAGTGATCATCGATAAAGGTGATGAAGTAGTTATAGCCTCCTTGTGCTTGAGTTGACATTGGTCCGCATACATCGGTATGTATTAGACCAAGCAACTCTCCCGCTGGATTACCTTTTCCGGGAAAGGGTAATTTGGTCATCTTGCCTTTTAAGCACGATTCGTATGTATCAAATGAACCGGGTTCAAATGATTCCAAAATTCCACATCGGTGTAATTCGGTCATGCGTTTCTTACTTATATGGCCAAGACGACAGTGCCACGTGTAGGAGTCTATTCGATTATCTATTCGAGCACGTTTATTACTAACTTCGATATTGAAAATGTCACTGGATAAATCTAACGTGTAGATGCCATTGCACAAAGTTCCATTTCCATAAAGAACGCCATTTAAAGTTATGTAACAACAATTGTTACTAAAAGTTAAATGATAACCTTTTTCATTCAAACATGAAATAGATACAATGTTCTTTATTAATGAAGGAACAAAATAACAATTATCCAATTCTAAGATACGTCCGGTAGGGAGCTTCAGCAAATATGTTCCGATGGCAACAGCAGCAATCTTTGCTCCATTTCCAACTCTCAAATTCGCTTCTCCCTTGACGAGTCTTCTTCTATTCCTTAGCCCCTGTATGTCATTACATATATGTGAGCCACACACAGTATCAAGTACCCAGGTATTTGAGGAAATAGAGTGACATTCAATAACGAAGATACCTGAAGAGGATGGGGCATCGGATGCCTTCTTCTTCATGGACTCAAGATAAATCTTGCAGTTTCTTCGCCAGTGACCTTCCTTGCCACAGTGATGGCAAGTGCTTTTGGTTTCTTTTCAGTCTTTTTGGCCTTTTTCTTCTTTCCCTTATTCTGTTCTTTGGCCTTCCTCTTAGAACCTTTCTTCGAGGAACCAACTAACAGTACCGTCTTTAGATCCTGCTTCTCAGAAGGCTCTAAAGTCTTCAGCAGGTTGAGCAACTCAGGAAACTGGTTTGGAGTTGCACTTTCGGGAGGACGGTTGGGAAGTTGATCTTCAAGGACATTAGCAAGCTTCTTTGCCTTGAGGACTATCCTCAGGTTTCGAAGCCAGTCCATGAAGTTCGGCCCAGTCAGTTTATTGGTGTCCAAAATGGAACGCAGGTTTATTTGAGTAGACATGATTGAGTGATTATCCTAGAAATACAAATTGAGATTATGTGAGAAGATTGATTAAATAATGTATCAACATACATAAATTAAATCCTATTTATTTTACGAATTGAATCACCCTTATTATCAATTCAGGAGATCGTAGGAACATCTCCAAATAGGTTGATATCCAACCATAGATAAGAACCACCATGGCTGTGGCCATCAAGTTTTTCTTAGCTATGAAGGTAGGTAATTATACCGATTACACATCACATATATGTAACTATCACCTTATGCTATCAACTAATTGAATGTTTGCATAAATCATTAGGTTGTTAACTCATTAACAAGTATGTATCATTATACATAGCACCTAACTGCACCTCTCTTTACATCGACCTTGGCTGTGGCACAACAAATCGATGCTCCAAGCTTAAGGCTGACCCATTAATCAAGAAATAGTTTTAATATGGTTGGAGCTCATTCAACCGTTTAGTTAGGCTTGGATGTGTCCAACAACCAAAACTAAGGATTGACCTCTGACTCCAACTATATTATTCATAAACTAATTCCATGGTTTGAACATGTTGAGGTTCAAGCTGGGCATGGATGTGTCCATCAACCCAAACGAGAAACAAAACTCCGATTCTAACCATATTAATGGAAGGTGTTGGCCTTAATATTTTGTAAGGGGTGTTTGGGTCTCATTCTTTTCTAAGCACATTCATGACATAAAATTATGTCATGACTAACGATTTCCTTAATAAAGTATGTATGTGACTTAATTTATCAAGTCTCATGAATTAAATTAGGAACCGGATTTCCTAATTATAATTTCATACTTTATTAAAGGAATTGTTTTGGGAAACAATTTCCTAAATTGTCATAATTAATTTCGGAAATAATATGTTCAAGATTTTGATTTCTCTAAATCAAATCTTATTAAATTAAGAGACAAATCCCTTAATTCAATTACATATTATTTTCATGAAAATCTTATTTAAGAAAACTCTATAGGAAACCATTTTCCTAATTAATTTTGGAGACAACAATATGTAAGAGCATCACCTCTTCAGCATATTTTATTCATGGATTTAATTAATTACAACAAATCGTTTTCTAAGGGTGGCTCCCCGAGGCTCAGATACCCAAAGAAAAGTAATTTGTCGTAAATCCAATTTGGACGGCTTCCCGAGGCTCAATCCAAATCAAACATGACAATTTCAATTAAAAATTGGGAAATTAAATTACAACAACTAACTTTAAATTGGACGGCTCCCCGAGGCTCAATCCAAAATAAAGAATTTTGTTGTCAATTTAAAAACCAATTCAAATTTAATTGTCAATTAACTGTCCATGAATTTGTCTAGACTTTCTCAAAAGAAAGTGTCTAAAATTGCGAGATTTCAAAAAATAATTTTCAGAATAATTGTAAGTTTCGGGTAAAAAGAAAACTTACATATTTCCAAAAATTGGAAAATTTCTAAAATAGAAAAATTTCCAAAATTTGGAAAGTTTCCAAAGATGGGAAATTTTCACAATTATTATAAAATTTTAGAAACTAGAAAATTTCAAACGTTTGCGAAATTTCATGAGGATTTCCAAACTTTGAAATTCCTAAATCTAAAATCTATTATAATTTGAAAGTTTCCATAATTGAAAATTTTTTCCGAAATTGAGATCATGACAAAGTGTTCCGCAAAACAATTATATGATAATGTCAAACACTAACCGGCTCTGATACCACTGTTGGGACCGGGTGCATGTCGACAAGGATACGAGTTCGTAAAATTCAAAATTTTTACATGCAGTGGAAGAGTTTGCATAAAATAATTTTCTAAATTATTTTAACTTCGTATCTAGCATGCAACCCTATGGTGTATTGACATAATCATAAAATAGAGTATTGCGGAAAAGTAAACTAATTTACTTTTATACCTCGCGTATCTCGAAGGAAGGGACGAGATCCAACCGTAGCGTCCCTTGGAAGCTTCGCCTCTATTCGCGTCCACACCGAGTTCTCTTCGGGATGACTTCGCAAAGTCATGAGTTTTGTACCGACGAGAACTACTAGATTTTCGGAAGGCACAACTAGAAGAATAAGAGAAAATAATGGAAAACTAACCAACGAAGTAACGGAATCGAATTCCGGGAAGAGAGGAATCGCTATCCGCTTCTTCTTCTTCGTGTTCGGGTCTCCTTCTTCTTCTTGAAGCTCACGGCCTCCACCACCTTGGATGTAGGTTGGGCGCCGGCCCTAGGGGAGCTAGGGTGGGTGCCGGCCCTAAGGGAAGAGAGGGAGAAGGAGGAGAGGAGAGATTAAGAGAGAGAGGGAGAGAATAATTAATCTCTTAATTAATTGATTGGAATAAGGGCTAGCCTTTGGTTCCTTTATATAGTAGCAACTCCTTTGCTAAGTCTCCCTCTAAACCGAATTAACGGAATTAACGGAATTAGTTATAAGAAATTTATCTTCTAAATTTTCTTATTAATTATTCCGTTTAAACCGAGTCTTTATTATAAACCAATTTATAATAAAACTAATTCTTCTTCTCTTTAAATTATGGAATAAATTTTTATAAGAAATTTATAAACTTTCTTATTATGGAAAAATCAATTCATAATTGATTTTATAAAATTAAAATAAACCAATTCATGGATTATTTTAACTTCCATAAAAGGAATAAATTTCTACAAATTTATTTATATAAATTTCTTTATACAAATTTATTTATCCATAATTTATAAAATAAATCACACTAGATTTATTTTATTAATTAAACCAATTAAATTGGTTTTTCTCCCTTTAATGGCCGGCCAACACCAAGAGGGTGGACACCCTCTTTGGTCGGCTAAAACAACCCGAACCGATCGCGAATTAAACCCATTTAATTCGCCCAAAAAGCCTTCAAAAGACTTAGCCATTTTTAGCTTCCATTGCGCCTCTGACTAACTCAGATTCGACTTATTTCTCTTGATCGGAAAATTTAATTTTCAACTCGTTTTAAATCCCTCGGATTACTCGTAGTGCGTGTGACTAAATAGGCTTTCGATTTATGTTGGCCGTCTATAATTTAACTAATTATAGAACGATCATGAGTGGCACCTAGTAGTACATCATGATCCCCAATTAATCGAAAGATCAACGGTTTGACCTCAGAAGAAATTATTCTGAAACCCTTCAGTAGCTCTAATGAATCGTGCCCCATTCCCTTCACCACCTTATACCCACTTGGTTCAGGACACGGTCAATGGTGTCAGTCCCCACTAGGCTGACTACGTCACACCTAACCCAAGTAGTGTCTTTCTCGTCCTTTGGATTTCTAATTACTCTCATGTATTTAAGAGACTCGCACTCTTAACATGATATGCTCTGGCCAGAGGCTTTGAGTAACAATCCGACAATAGGCCTGGGTATACATCTCCTCGCAAGGAGTGGTGATTCCTTTGTAGGCTGTTCAAACATCTTCGGGCACTTCGGCTTATACCCGATCATCCTGGGTCCACACCTCCTTGGAGATGCTTGCTTAAGATGTCAAAGTATAAGTCTCCATGACCAAGATGACTTGAACACCGCAAGTCAAAGGAACATCGCACTTAAGCCACAGTAAGATCTTCATTGACATATCTATATGTAGATTCCCATATGAAGTCTTACAGCTAGTCACTCCAATGAACTAGTTCCCTTAACTAGCATCCATGTTTATCTCCGGACATCCCGATGTCACCAGCCAGTGAGAATCAGCTGATTAGAGAATAACCCATGCTAGTCTCAACAGAATTGATAATGTCCGTATTTATCAATTCATCGACTAGGGATATTTCCAACACTTCACATTTGCACATTTAGAGATAATCACTAGTTGCGATCCCATCACAAATTCTCTTATGCTGTGAATTGTATGGCGGACATTCAGTAGATGAGTTTAAGATCCCAATCAAATACACAAACATGTATACTCAAATAGTGAATTATCATTTATTGAAATAAATGTTTACAATCATAAGGCGATTGCCTTAGGACACTTCTCTCATATCACTAACATATAGGGCATGGACGAAGAAGGCTTAGGGCCTAAAGAATGCTTCCCTAGAAGGTTGGGACTAAGAGCATACTTTATGAAAATGAAGAACATGATAACTATTTTATTTTGTAATGGCTTGTACTATAGACTCTTAAAGCGAGTCAAATGATTATGATACTAGGCTGAAGGACTTTTATGTAGGCCTAGTAAACCCTAGTGGTTCGGGATTAGCTACCTCGTTCCTATTCAGGGGCGCGCACAAAACATGAAGTACAAGCCGGGCCCTAATGATTATGCTATGTTCAAGTATTATGTTAATATGTTTTAAAAAGAACCTTCCTATGAAGTTAACATGCTTAGATGTTTAAACATGCTTAAATGCTTACCATGCTTGAATGTGATATATTCTCTTACCTTTTCATGATATCCGATTTTGTGAGTAGGACAGGGTCTTACTAAGCTATTGCTTATCGTTTAGTGTTTCCCCTTATGCTACAGATAAAGTACGCTAAGCTATGGAGGCTGCGGGAGAAGGGCAAGTGTGTGTGTGATAGTGCTGGTGGATAAAAAGGATCTTGTTCTTAGTTGCTTCAAGTTTTGGAACTTGTCATGTTAAACCCATGTTATGTTTTTTTATATATACATGCTATGTTTAAAGATGAATAAAAATAATCATGCATCCGCTAGATGAACCTTGCATGCTAAAATGATACATATGCCCATGCATAGATTAGATAGAAAAATATGAATGCATGCGTGTAGTTGTAATGTACGAAAATTAAAGTAGCGCCGCGAATCCCTAGGGGATTAAGGGCGGGCGTTACATAGCATGGGTTATTCTCTAATCAGTTAATTCTCACTGGCTGGTGACATTGGGATGTCCGGAGATAAACATGAATGCTAGTTAAGGGAACTAGTTCATTGGAGTGACTAGCTGTAAAACTTCATATGGTAATCTACATATAGATATGTCAATGAAAGTTCTTACTGCAGCTTAAGTGTGATGTTCCTTTGACTTGCGGTGTTCAAGTCATCTTGGTCATGAAAACTTATACTTTGACATCTTAAGCAAGCATCTCCAAGGAGGTGTGGACCCAGGATGATTGGGTATAAGCCGAAGTGCCCGAAGATGTTTGAACAGCCTACAAAGGATTCACCACTCCTTGCGAGGAGATGTATGTTGATGCAGTCTGGCCCTGATTGTTGTTTTGGTGTTGACAACGATTTTAGTTTAAGAGAATGATTATGATATGGAAAATCCTAATCTGGGAGGTTAGGTGGATTATGATTAAGTCCTGATCGAGGATTAGGCATGATATGGAAAACCCTAACCTGGGAGGTTAGGTGTGATGATTGTGATGATTGTGATGATTATGATTAAGTCCTAATCGAGGATTAGGCATGATCTTGGAAAATCCTAACCTGGGAGGTTAGGTGTGGAAAATCCTAGCTTGGAGGGCTAGGTGTTGAAAATCCTAACCTGGGAGGTTAGGTGTTGGAAAAGTCCTAATTCGGAAGGGTTGGGTGAAAAGTCCTAGCTTGGAGGGCTAGGTGAAAAGTCCTAACTTGGAGGGTTAGGTGCAAATTCCCATCCTGGAGAATTAGGTGAAAAAGTCCTGGCTTGGAGGGTCAGGTGCCTAGCTTGGAGGGCTAGGTTGGATGATGTTCTAACTCGGAAGAGTTGGGTGAAAAGTCCTAGCTTGGAGGGCTAGGTGAAAAGTCCTAGCTTGGAGGGCTAGGTGAAAAGTCCTAACTTAGAGGGTTAGGTGCAAATTCCCAACTTGGAGAGTTAGATGGAAAAATCCTTAGCTTGGAGGGCTAAGGTGGATGAATCCCTAGCTTGGAGGGCTGGGTAGAGTCACTGGATCGGTCTGGTGACCGATCAGGGACTGTTGGCACGCTGCTCCTTAGTGGATCGGTCTGGTGACCGATCCAGCTATGTCTGATCGGACTGGTGACCGATCAGGGAGTGCACAGTGAGATTGGGAATCTACTGTGTGGCTCCTGATCGATCCGGAGACCGATCAGGGAGCAGGCTGCTTCCTTGCTGTCTTGCTCCTGATCGGTCTGGCGACCGATCAGGGAGCAAACAGTGAGTGAGTTCCCGTGCTGATCAGAGCCTTGGATCGGTCCGGTGACCGATCAGGAATCTTGGGTTTGATTAAAAAGTAACTGTTCATCTTCTTTGATCGGTCTGAGTGACCGATCAGGATCCAATCTGATCGGTCTGGTGACCGATCAGGTGTGTATTGCTGCGAGAGTTGGGAATCCCAGCAAAGCAGTGGATCGGTCTGGTGATCGATCCACGTACCCTGGATCGGTCCGGTGACCGATCACTTTAATTCAAATTTCACTGTCAGACGTCGTCAGAGTGTCTGATCGTATCCGATTTGCTGATGTATGTGATATGCTTTGTGATCTTCTGCTCTAATACTCTGATTGAGTTTCAGGTGACAGGGGAGGATTCAAACACTCATGGAGAAGTCAGAGAGTGCTTTCCTTGGAGCAGGTTTGTCCCTTTTCCCATCTCAGGTTGCAACGGCGAGCTGCGGACTGGAGCTAAGACTGGAGCTCGACTGAGGAGCTCAGTGAGTCCAGAGATAGCTCAGTAGAGGCTGGCGTTGGCAGAGGAGTAGCTGGGAGCTACAGAGATGGTGTCACCCGTCGCTTGGCGGAGAAACAAAAAGAAACGCGAGAGTTGGTTTCAGTATCAGATTCAATTTTTGAAAACCTGTGTGTTCTTGCATTCTGCTGCGAGAAGCTTGCTGTTCTTGAGTTCTTCATCCATTCTAAGCAAGCTATTGAGAAGCATACATCATACATGAGCGCTTGAAGGAGAAAACAAGAAGCTTGGAGTCCGACAGTGGGAAGACACGAAGCAGACGGGGTCTGCGTGAGATCGCCACTGGGTGGAGCTCGGGAAGCTTGCTGTGTTCAATCCTTGCTAAGTGTTTGAGTAAGATCTTTCTTATTGTTGTTTCACTGTGCTCATTATATATCATTGTTTGAAACACACTGTGGAGAGGTTTCTCCACCGAGAAGGAGGTTGCTTCATATCCGGTGTTAACCGGGGCTTGATCTGCCGACGATCAGGGGATCGCCCACCTCAAGGGCACGCCAAGGAGTAGGGGCAAGTTATCCCCGAACCTTGTAAATCTTCCTTGTTAGCGATCTTGCTAGTTGTGTGTGCTTTGCAATCATTTGTTTTCTACATACTCTGTTTTTCCATTCTTTCCGCTGTGCTACTGATATTTGAGTTGCAGAAATCGTGATTAGTTTTCAAGGGGCAAGCGATTGTCTATATTCACCCCCCCTCTATAGCCATCTCGTTCCTAACAAGTGGTACCAGAGCAAGGTTCTCTGTTTACGGCTTAACAACCGAGAGTTCTCAACAAGATGGCTTTGAGAGAAGGTTTCTCCACCACCCGACCTCCATTCTTTGATGGCGCTGACTTCCAATATTGGAGATCAAAGATGGAATATTATTTGAAGATGGATATCCATACATGGTTCGCGGTGAAGGAAGGATTCATCCCTCCTAAGGATTATGAAGGCAAGGAACTCGAATCATCTCGGTGGACTGCCGAACAAACAAGGAAGAGTGAAGCCGACGCTAAAGCGGTTGTCACTCTACAATGTGGCATGAACAAAGACCAACTCATCAAGGTTGGTCCCTTCACGAGTGCAAAATACTTGTGGAACAAACTCATAGAGCTCCATGAAGGCCTCTTGGGATAAGTCATCCTCTAGTTCATCCGATGACGAGAAGGAGGAGAAGAGTACAAGGCAAGTGGCTCTCATGGCTCTTGGAGTGGAGAGCAGTGAAGAAACTTCAAGCTCCGCAAACACGGCTTCATCATCTTCGGATGATGAAGAGGTAACTTCTCCAGAGCTTGAAAAATGTTATAGAGCAATTGCATGTTTAACTAGTATGCTTAAGAAATCCAAAAATAAAGTTAAAGCATTGCAATTAGAGATTGCTTAATTGAAAGCCTCTAGGGATGATAACATTGATGACTTGCATGTTGAATTACTAGAAGATGAAATTAAAGTTTTGAAACATGAGATTGTGAGCCTGAAATCCTCTAAGGTTGAGGAAATCAGTGATATGCATGATAATGGGTTAGTAGAGGAGAACCAATCCTTGAAGAGTGAAGTTGAGAAGCTCAAGAATATGCTTGGGAAATTCTCAAATAGCTCTAAGACCTTAGATATGATATTAAATGCCCAAAGAGCGGTCTACAATAGGGCTGGTATTGGTTACCGCCCTAAGGAACCCTCTTTTGTATCTCTCATGTCTAGGACTGACATGAGACAACCTAGGACACCCAAGACTCAAAAGAAAGTTGTCAAGGCATGGGTGCCTAAGTCATGTTTAGTTGATGCATTAGGTCCCAAGGTTTGGGTACCTAAGACTTCTATTTTTCGGATTGTGTAGGTTGTGATTGAGGGGGAGCATCTATCAACTTGGTTCGTTGATAGTGGATGCTCCAAACACATGACCGGGGATAGATCATTGTTTACCACATTTCACAAGAAGAGTAGAGGTAATGTATCATTTGGTAACAATGGTAGCCTTAAGGTCATAGGAATAGGAGACATTCAAATATCCGGATGTCTTAGAATCTCAAATGTCCTTCTAGTCAAGGGGATGAAATTTAATCTCCTAAGTGTCAGTCAATTGTGTGACACGGGTTACACAATTGACTTCCAACCAAGTCAATGTCTAGTTAGACAAAATGACACCTTGGACACGGTACTAGTAGGAGCAAGAGTAGACAATATTTATCAAGTTTCATTTAAAAGTGCTACTAATGTTCTTGCTAAGTGTTTCATGTCAAAACAAGAAGAGTCCACTCTTTGGCACCGGAGGCTAGCACATGTGAACATGAAGAACATTCGGAAGTTGGCCAACAAGGGACTAGTTCGAGGCTTACCGAGCATCAAGTATGGAAAAGATAAATTATGTGATGCGTGTCAAATGGGTAAGCAAGCAAAATCTGCACATAAAGGTAAAAGCACTGTAAGTACTTCCAATGCTTTAGATTTACTTCACATGGATCTATTTGATTGTAGCACTATCATATCATTGAATGGAAGTAGATATTACTTTGTTATCATTGATGACTTCACTAGATATACTTGGACTTTCTTTTTAAAACATAAGGATCAAACCTTAGATATTTTCATTTCTTTTTGTAGAAGGGTTGAAAATGAGAAATCATCAACAATTAAGACAATAAGAAGTGATCATGGAGGTGAATTTTAAAACCAAAGGTTTCTAGAATTTTGTCAAGATAAGGGTTATAGACATGAGTTTTCTACTCCTAGAACACCACAACAAAATGGTGTTGTAGAGAGGAAGAACGTGCACTTCAAGAGGCTGCACGAAGCATGCTTAATGAGTACTCACTCCCGAGTTACTTATGGGCTGAAGCTGTTAATACAGCCTGCTATGTGCAAAACCGAGTTCTCATCTATAGGTGTTTTAGAAAAGACTCCCCATGAACTTTGGTTTGGGAAACCACCTACGGTTAAACATCTTAGGGTGTTTGGTTGTAAGGTGTTCATCCTAAACACCAAGGATCACCTTGGAAAGTTCACGGCAAAAGCTGATGAAGGGATATTAGTCGGGTACTCCCTCGTTAGTAAAGCTTACCGAGTCTACAACAAGAGAACTAAACTAGTTGAGGAGTCTTCTGATGTGGTTTTTGAGGAAGTTCCAAAACCAATTGACCAGTCAGATAATGTAGAAGGAGTTCAAATCGAACTAAGGAGACTTAGTTTGAATGAAAATTCGAGTATTGTTGATGGTGATGAGTCTGATGACGATGGGCCTAGACAACTCATTGATCAGCCTGATCCTGAGGCTGAACTTGTGTCTAGTGAACTCGTTCAAGAAGCACCACCAACACCAAGACAAACGAGATTAGCCTCTAGTCATCCCCAAGATCAAATCGTTGGAGACATTCATCAAGGGGTTAGGACTAGATCATTCTTCAGGAATGAGGCTAATGAAGTTGCTCTAATTTCCGAAATTGAACCTAGAAAAATTGATGAAGCATAAATGATCCCGATTGGATTATTGCAATGCAAGATGAACTAGGACAGTTCGAGAGGAGTCAGGTTTGGGACTTAGTCCCTAGACCCAAGAAGACCACTATTATTGGAACTAAATGGGTCTTCAAGAACAAATTAAACCACAAGGGAGAAATCATTAGAAACATGGCACGCTTGGTAGCCAAGGGCTACAGTCAAGTTGAAGGTCTTGATTATGATGAGACTTATGCTCCCGTGATACGATTAGAGTCCATCCGATTGATGCTTGCATTTGCAGCACATCGAGGCTTCAAACTATTTCAAATGGACGTCAAATCGGCATTCCTAAATGGTTTAATTAGGGAAGAAGTCTATGTCGAACAACCTCCAGGGTTTGAGAGTACCGAACATCCAAACCACGTGTACAAGCTCAAGAAGGCACTCTATGGTCTTAAACAAGCACCCCGGGCTTGGTATGAGCGGTTGTCGACATTCTTGATTGAAAAAGGTTTCATTAGAGGTCAAATAGACCCTACACTATTTCTACGAAGAGATGGTGACAATATATTTGTAGCCCAAGTATATGTCGATGACATAATTTGTGGCTCAAACAACAAGGGCTATTTACGTGAATTTATCGGACACATGGAGAGTGAGTTTGAAATGAGTCTAGTGGGAGAGTTGACTTTCTTCCTCGGACTTGAAATCAAGCAAACTCGCGATGGTATCCATGTGCACCAATCAAAGTACACTCATGAAATGCTTCGAAAATTCAATATGACACTAGTAGAATTTCCTTAATTTACTTCGTATATTCACCGAAGTCATAGATAGATAATTACCGAAGTAGACGCACGTGAAGTAAAAAGGGATTATTTTACTTCGTCATATCACCGAAGTCATATCCATGAAAATAGCGAAGTCTTTTACCGGTTCAAAGAGGCAAACCGGTTCAGATTTGGACCGATTATGAAGTAAAAACTTGTCTTTTACTTCATTAGTTTTGTAAAGTGCTGAAGTAATCGATGATATATAACTTTACAGTTTAAATTGATTATCGAAGTAAAAAAATATCTGTTGCTTTAGTAGTTTTGTAATGCGACGAAGTAATAGATGATATATAACTTCATAGTTTACATTGATTGTCGAAGTATTTTATTTTTGATTACTTCACCATCAAATTTTATTATTGAAGTAAATAATCATATTTTATTACAATATAATTTTAATTTAATGAAGTAATTGTTGATTACCACCGCACTAATTTAATAAAAGAGTGAAGTAAAAAAAAAATTACTTCATTAAAATTAAACAATATTTTATTATACAATTATATTCCAATACATATATACAACTTAAATGTATTAATTAGATTAAGCAATTATCCATTCAAAATGATGAATATATATCAACAAATCCATCAATACACAAGTTTATATCCACAAATCCACAAGTATATATAACCAAAATATATATCCACAAATATATCCAAAATCCATAATGAAAGAACAAAATATGTATCCTAAGTACACCACTAATTTAGACACCTACATATGAGTAGACGAATTCACTCCATTTACTTCTGAAATCATCATATTCGGATTGTTGGTAATATTGATTCTTGATTGTTCCTGCAAACTTTTATGCAAAAATACAAAATGTATTAGATTCATCCAACTGTAATAGTTTATCTCAATCATAAACCAAAGCATATAATAAAAAAATATTACCATCTTCTTCGTCTGTGGATTTTCACATTCAACTATCTCTTTCATGTGTCTCATTACACAATCTCCACATTCAATAGAACCACTTTGTACCTTCTAAAGCCTGCACTTTATCGGACAAGATTCTGCATAAGAACAAAGGGAATTAGTTAAGAAGGAAAGAACGTTACGTATCTTGAAATCAAGATCATAGTTGCAATAAAAATAAAGTATTTAACAATTTGGAAGCTTTGTTAATCTGTACACAGTAGCAAGAACATACAAGATGAGGAGAAGAATAGCTACAAGTTTTGACAGATTGAGTAAAGTGTGGTTTTACTCTAAAAAGATTACAATATGTCAAAAGAAAACTATAAAATCTTGACATCTTCATGAGAGAAAGAGACCAACAGAAGGGAGGCAAAGACTAACCTATCTGTTAAGTTGCAACCATAGACTGAAACTTTGTTGAGAAAAAATTTCATGCTGTAAAGCTTAGAAACCATGTTCAGATAAATATTATAATATAGGTAAATGAAAATATACAGGAATTTTGTTGGAGAACATAAACTATACCAGATTTTAATTATTAGAAAAGAAAAATGAATCCATTCTACTTTGTGAAGATATAATAAAATGAGAACTCAAACTTACTAAAATTACCATTTGATTCTGATTAGAATCTCTAGTAAAGTGATAAACATGAATCATGCGATCATGAAGCCCAAGGCTTTTCTCTTCTTCTAGAATCTAGAAGGATGATACTTCATTAGACTCGTTACTAGAGCATAAAACAACATAATAACAAACATCAACAAAAAATATAAAAACAACAAATACATTAAAAGCATCACCTCCGCTGCACATAAATTCCAATACTGATCATTAATGTTTTCAATTTTAACTAGGATAGAATTTAACTTTAAAATATCTATCAAAAACCAATACACACTAGAAAAAAACATTCATGCGTAAGCACATTCTCACATTTAAAGTATATGACACAAATATCAGCTAAAAGGCTTGAAATTGGACAAGGTAAAGCTCAACCTCTATACCTAACAACTGTAGTTGAGCATAGAGTTAATTTTATGGACCAATCTCATATAGATAACCATGCTTATGTGAGCTTTTGAATTTTCCTCTAACAACATCAATAACAAAAAGTTACCTTGTAGATTTTGTGAAAGAAAACCTCAAGCAGTCTGACTTCAGCATCAGATCGACAGAGTTCAACCTAAATGAGAAAAAAGAATCATAAAAAACTGTAAGCCATAAATAAAGCAACATTAAAACAATAAGATCAATGCAACAACTAGTGAACTCTCTTTCTTCCATCATAAATTGCATATTCAAGAAGATAATAACCACATCACATACATGTAATTACCTTGGTCTTGAGGTCGTTGATTACATCGGCTATAGCAGTATTCGTAGGGAGTCTGATGGTGTGAATTGCCACCTGAAGTTGAAAAGGTCTAGGTTTAAGAAAGCTTCACAAAACAAAAATATAGCTACAGAAGAAGTGAAGGTTTGAACCACCTGAAGTGTGTCAAGTAAATCTATACATAATTTGAATGAAGCCCCACCATACATGAGCAATGAAGATCTTGACTAACTTTCAATTGGAAACAATGGTTAGGAATAACAATTCTGTTCATTCACTACTTCAGCAATATTATCCAACACATAAATCAATTTTGATATGTAAAGAGAAGGGAAACTTGAGTTTTATTGTGATTTTTTGCAAGATTTAATGAGGAATCTTACCACATACCTTTAACAAGTGCCATACGATTTCAAAATTTCTTCCCCAAAATTTTGATAGTCAATTTAACATATGAGGTCGAGGTAAACAAAAGAAGGTAAAAAAAAAGAAGTCAAATTACCTCTATTTTGCCATACTTTCATTTGATTTCAAAGAAAACCAACTTAACTTAACTAAAGAAGCTGTAAAAAAGAAAACCAACTTGGAAAAGATCATCTCTACCAATCTTATGCCTCAACTTAGAATAAAACAAGATATGAGTATAAACAAAAAAAAATAAAACAAGAAGAATAAACAAGAAGGATAAACCATACAACACAAAAGTAGCCAGATTTTACCGTCCAGCAAAACCCTAGCACAGATACGAGTCCCTTGGAGAGAAAGATTTCTTCTTGAAGAGAAAGAACTTGGAGTTCACGATTTGGAGTTCACGATCTGTGGTCGCCACAAACCAGAAGCAGAAAAGAGAAAGATAGGGGATCTTTGGTCGCCGTAAAGCAGGAGCAGTGAAGTGATGTGAACGGAGAAGAGATGAAAAGAGATGGGAACCAATCGCCGGTGTAGATGCTACTGTGGCCGCCGAAGCAGAGCAGAGCAGAGCAGAGAATAGCAGAGCAGAGAAACTTAGGTCGCCGATCGAGAAGAGATGGGATGACGCGCGCGGGAGAAAGTCGATCGGCGAAGCAAAAGCTGCGAAGCGGGAGAAAGTCGATCGGCGAAGCAAAAGCTACGAAGCGGGAGAAAATAATTAGGGCCGGCAGATATTTAGGTTAAGTACGCGCGGTAGAAAAGTATAGGGAAGAGAAAAAACGTTGGAGCGGGAGAAATTTGGTCTTGCGCGCGGGTTATTCACGTACGTGCCGGTTCAGATTTTATGTTTTTTACCGGTTCAATTTTATTACTTCGCCATTTAAAATTATAAATTTTATTATAAACCTTATTACTTCATTAAATATGAATGACGAAGTAATAGTTATTAAAACTTTTATAAAAAAATCTATTTTTTTATCTAATGAAGTCTAAAACTATATTTACTACGTCAATTTTATTATCGAAGTTTATTAATATATATTACTTCGTCATTAATTATCATCGAAGTAATTATTGGCGAAGTCTATTATCTAAATTCTACTAGTGGCTCGTTGAGAACGAGCCTACCTCCTATCAGGAAGCTGTGATGAGCCCAGATTCTGAGAAATGGCTAGAGGCCATGAGATCCGAGATGGATTCCATGTACACCAACCAAGTATGGACTTTGGTTGATCCACCTGAAGGGGTCAAACCCATTGGGTGTAAGTGGGTCTTTAAGAGAAAGACTGACATGGATGGACTTGTACATACCTATAAGGGTAGACTAGTAGCTAAAGGTTTCAAGCAAATTCATGGTATTGACTATGATGAAACTTTTTCTCCAGTCGCGATGTTCAAGTCCATTAGGATCTTGCTTGCTATTGCAGCATACCACGATTATGAGATCTGGCAGATGGACGTCAAAACTACGTTTCTGAATGGAAACCTCCTCGAGGAAGTGTACATGACACAACCTGAGGGATTTGTAGATCCAAAGCATACTGGTAGAGTATGCAAGCTGCATAAGTCCGTTTATGGACTAAAGCAAGCTTCTCGAAGCTGGAATCTTCGATTCGATGATGCAATCAAACAGTTTGGTTTCATCAAGAATGAAGATGAACCTTGTGTCTACAAAAGGGTTAGTGGGAGCATAGTTGTCTTCCTTGTTTTGTATGTAGATGACATACTACTCATTGGGAATGACATTCCTTCACTACAGTCTGTAAAGACTTGGTTGGGGAATTCCTTCTCAATGAAAGACTTAGGTGAAGCAGCCTATATTCTAGGCATAAAGATCTATAGAGGTAGATCTAAGAGATTGCTTGGCCTAAGTCAGAGTACATACATTGATACCGTTTTGCAACGGTTTGCCATGCAGAATTCCAAGAAGGGAAATCTGCCAATATCACATGGCGTGAGTCTTTCGAAGACTCAAGGTCCCTCTTCTAGAGAGGAGAGAGACCGCATGAGCAAGATCCCTTATGCCTCAGCCATAGGATCTATCATGTACGCCATGTTATGTACTCGTCCTGATGTCTCGTATGCTTTGAGCATGACGAGCAGATACCAGTCAGATCCAGGTGAACGTCACTGGATAGCAGTCAAGAATATTCTTAAGTACTTGAGAAGGACTAAAGAATATTTCTTGATATTTGGAGGCGAAGAGGAGCTAACTGTAAAAGGTTACAGTGATGCAAGCTTCCAAACTGACCAGGATGACTACAGATCGCAGTCAGGGTTCGTGTTTTGCTTAAATGGTGGCGCTGTCAGCTGGAAGAGTTCAAAGCATGATACAGTTGCTGATTCTACAATAGAAGCTGAGTACATTGCTGCATCTGAGGCAGCAAAGGAGGCAGTTTGGATCTGCAAGTTCATTACTGAGCTTGGAGTGGTTCCTAGCATAGCCGACCCAGTACAGCTCTATTGTGACAACAATGGAGCTATTGCGCAGGCTAAGGAACCTCGTTCACACCAGCGGACCAAACACATACTACGGCGTTTCTATCTCATTCGAGAGATCATCGATCGAGGAGATGTGAAGATATGCAGAGTACCCACAGAGTCTAACATTGCAGATCCCTTGACCAAGGCTTTGGCACAGACCAAGCATGATGGTCACACTAGGTCATTGGGTATTAGATACTACAGTGATTGGCACTAGTTCTAGTGGGAGATTGTTAGTGAGAGCCCTAGAGTCAATCATGTGATGGTTGTTGTATGGACTCATTATATCATATTTCATATATATATATAAAGGCATTTGATTATGGTTATTATACTTACTTGTATTGGTGCCAAATAACTAAGTGTAATAATGTCCTTGGTAGTAGGTTCATATCTATATCAATCGATTGGTTGAATCGATAGTGAGATGATATAGAGAACACTACTCTTAATTATTCCTAGTCAAGTATTAACATTCAGGGACAATGTTAATGCATAGAGACTAGCATGTAGGTCAACACGATGACTTGATCTCACAAGTCATGGATATGAGATATCAAGTTGACACATGAGTATGCATTGGAGAATGTATACTGAATGACCCACCATGAGAAAGTATCATGGATCGTTATATGAGTGTCATATACTTTCTCATGTGACTATTAGTATGACTATTAGTCCTTAGACCTGAAGTCACCATAGTTCCCTACATAAGGAGTTATGTACTTTGGTTTCGTCAAACGTCACCCGTAACTGGGTGGACTATAAAGGCGATTACTGGGTATGTAACAAATTATGCGGAGGGATGTGAGTGATGTAGATGGGATCTATCCCTCCTATATGACGGGAGAGATATCATAGTCTTGATAGAGTGAGATCACTAAGTGCATGGCCATGCCCAAATAAGGCAATATGAGATATTGAGCTTATTTGATTATAGTGAGTCTACTTGGAGTTCAAGACACATAGATTGATTGGAGGATGACACGGTCTATGCTTCATAGAAGATCAATCTAGATATCGATTATAGAAGGACATTGTCACATATTATGAAAGTCATAATTAGTAGTCACATTGGTGATGTTGGATCTCAACATTCTTGTAACTTGGGTAGCAATGATGTGTTGCTAGATACCGCTCATTACTTATGTTTCTAAGATGTTAGAAGCATTGCCAACGTTACAAGAACCTATAGGGTCACACACAAAGAACAAATAGATGGAGAAAAAAAATGAAGTCAAGTTTGACTTGGCTAAATATGGAAAGTCCATAAAAGGCAAGTTTGACTTGACCCAAATCCAAATCAAGTTTGACTTGACTTAGTTCCACTTCAAGTTAGACTTGACATGGGAGAAGAAATGGAGTCAAGTTTGACTTGACTAAATATGGAAAGTCCATAAAAGGCAAGTTTGACTTGACCCAAATCCACCTCAAGTTAGACTTGACTTATGCCACATCATGGTGATGAATTGGCATGGAGCCAACCATTGATGATGCTCCACATCATCAAGAGCATTAAGTGTGGATGCCACCTCATCAAGGAAGATTAATGGTCAAGTTTGACTTGACCAAAAGGCCACCTCACCTTGACTTGACCAAGTGATGACTTGGCTTGGTATTTGACCAATGATGATGCTCCACATCATCTCCAAAGGTTGTAACCCCCCATTTGAATTTGAATTCAAATTGAAAGGGGGTTTATGGCCGGCCACTTAATGGCCATTATGGCCATTATGTGGCCGGCCATAATGAGAGAATAAAACCAAGTTTTGGTTCTATTTTTCAAAGGTGTGTCTTCTCTTCTTCCTCCTCCAAGTGTTGGTGCTCTTCTTCTTCTTCTCCTCTTGGCCGAACCCTTGAAAGGTGCTAGCACACCTAAAGGGTTTCCTCCATCCACTTTGTTCGCGTGGATACTTCTAGAGGGACGACACTTGACGTCCTAGAGATCCGACATCAAAAAGGAGCGAACGGGATTAAGCGGGGCACGCACCAAAGGTAAAATGATTTATCCCTCTTTAGATCTAGGAGTAGATCGAGTTTTGAGCATGAAATGAATACGTGATTTTGTTTCGGAATTTTTTCTTCGCACGAGATCCATGGCTTTGGGTTCTCGGGGTTTCCGCGACGCGAAAAGGAGGTTTTCGCGGCCCGAAAAACCCAACAGATACAAGAGTGGTGCGCCAAATACAGCATTAAGCAAGCGTTCACCTCTGTGCCTACCCTCAAGCAATGGCCAAGCGGAAGTGGCCAATCGGGAGATCCTTCGAGGATTGAAGACTAAGCTCGACCATGTCGTGGAACATGGGTAGAGGAGGGCCTGAGCATCCTGTG